>CM076969.1:17568107-17778107 GCA_039105355.1 Benthosema pterotum | reverse complement strand
TCAAAATTTCGGATAGATAGATGATAAGTGATGGATTAAGTTGACGAATCACAACCTGTGTGCTTCTGCCATACTGGCAGGCACACAGAATTATGCATAACATGCAGCTCAGCAGCTACTAAAGTGAAATCTCAGTCTCTGTTACATTTGTAACTGCGTTCAGTTTCAGACTGGCTGCCCCAGGCATTTTTCTTTTGATTGGATATTTTGCCTACTGAGTACTGAGTCTGACACTTAAAGCTAATGTAAAATAAAAATTATCATTTTGTTGTCAGCTTTTTGATCTACTACGGTCTTTTTTCACATATAAACAATGCATGGTTATTCCAAGAATATCTGTGATTATCTCAAATATGTATAACTGTGCCAATCCTTCATTGTTTCTTCTCTCCTCCAACAGGTGAATAAGCAGCAGCTGCAGGCCGTGAAGGAGCGCTTCCAGGCCTTCCTGAACGGGGAGACTCAGATTGTGGCTGACGAAGCATTCTGCAACGCTGTGCGTAGCTACCACGAGGCAAGTCCATAATGTCTCTTTATCTACGCACAACCAGACCCTTCCTCTTCCTCTTCTTGCTGGCTGCTGCACACAAGAACACTCACACTGATCGCAACCTCATCCATACTCACTCTTTCTAATCTGTACTTCCCTAATACTACCGATGTTGATCTTCCGTGTTTTTGGCTGGTATTCAACAGCTGTGTACAGCATGCAAAGGTGACTGGCTGGCTGTTTCATTGACTGACTGACTGGCTGGCTGGCTGATTGGCTGGCTAGCTGATTGACTGACTGGCTGGCTGGCTGGCTGATTGACTGACTGGCTGGCTGGCTGGCTGCTGGCTGATTGACTGGCTAGCTGGCTGATTGGCTGGCTAGCTGATTGACTGACTGGGCGGCTGGCTGGCTGGCTGATTGACTGACTGGCTGGCTGGCTGGCTGCTGGCTGATTGACTGGCTGATTGACTGGCTGGCTGGCTGCTGGCTAGCTGGCTGGCTGCTGGCTGGCTGCTGGCTGATTGACTGGCTGGCTGATTGACTGAGCGACTGAGGTTCTGAGTCACTAGTGAGTCAGTTGCCATTCATCAACAGACTTTAGACACACTGGGGATTTTTTTTTCATTTGTCATCATTACCCTGCCTGAAAGTATCTTTTGAATGTTGTCTCTGTCATGATTACCTTCACTCAGTCAGAGCACATTATTATGTGATAATAAAGTGTTCATCAGAATGAGCTACATTTTTCACCAACATAAATCAACTGTGGGCTGTAAATGGTGCGTTTATTTAGCACTTTGATCAAGGAAGCTATACAGTGTATTTACATAGAACATTCTACTGCTACTATAAATACTGTAAATCTCAGCAGTGTGCGACCACTATGTACACCACACAATAGTTACTATACTGTAGAAAATATACTTGTAGATCTGATATTTTTGATTCATGTACTGAGATGGAATAGATCGTATCTCTGTGTGAGAGAAGAGGAGATCCTCCCATTGAAGTACTGTACAGTATGTGCCTCAAAGCTGCACATTGCAACTTTCATGTCCTAGAATGGATTCAAACCCACGTCTCCCAGCCCTACTCACTGAGCCGATGAGCATAAATGCTTCCTCAAGGGAAATATTGAATTTTTAACCTTTTGACAGACTTCGACAGACTGATTGGTAATACTTGGTGAAATAATCTTTCATTCACTTGGAAGGTCATGATTGAATTAGAAGAACTATCCAATACAAGAGCTCATCGCTGCATATCTAAATAGAGCTGGGCTCTCCTGCCTCTTTCATGACGTTGCCCGTGTTCCAGAAATGGAATTCTCACCAATTTTCCTCAGACTCAGACATCGAAAATGATTAATATAAACACGATTATGTCGCGGACAAAGCCAACTTGGGTGGTGACAAATCATGACTACCACCACAATATTATCATGCAATATCTAATTGGCCATAAGTAAAAAATGGCGGGATACAATACTTTTTGTTTTGTATTTCATCTTAGAAATTATTTGACTGTCCCAGAAGATTGTCTGTGTTATCATGATTTGTCACGACCCGAGTTAGCTTTTTTCGAAGCGTAATCGTCTTCATATGAATCATTTTCAAAAGGTCAAATGGGGGGAAAATGAATGGGGAATCCATTTCTGGAACGGGGCGACAGGTGACGTCACAAGGGGACGGGACTACTCAGCTCTATAGTATAATACAAATAATAGGATAATGGGATTGTTTTGGTATTCGAGCAGCCAACCTCCGATTCTGTGAATCCTCCTAAGACATACACTCGGCTTAACAATCACACACTACCCGGTAGAGGCCTGTACTGTAGTTTGGGTACTTTCAGCGTGCCACATGTGCAACAACAGATTAAAGACATAGGGCTCCATTTTCGTTACATGCTAACCCCCTTGTCCCAAACCCCTTATCCCCTTTTTACATGTTTTAAAAACTTTTGGGAATAGTTCAATGTGCCTATTGACATGTTGTGAGCATGTAGACTGGCCATTTGAACTATTGGAAACTTATTTTCCTTTTTAAACTATTAAAAAAACATTTAAGGGATAAGGGGTTCAGCGGTGACAAAAATCTAGGCCATAGAGTATTTCACTTAAAAAAAAGAAAAAATAAATAAATTTTATTATCTACTCAGGCTCATTTGAACACCCCAGACAGTTGATTCATTCAGTTTTTAATTATTTGATTATAATTTTAGCTTCCTGTCCCCATCCATAATTATAACTCAAAACTTAATTTTAACCATGTTAGATTCATCAAAAAGCCTACAAGACAACCTTTCCACTCACATCCGTTACATCCACTCTCCATCCAGATGCAGTTTGGAGGAACGAACAATGATAAAGCAAATAAAACAATGCCGTAGGATGAACATGGGATTGTGCAGCTGTGTCCATGTCCTTTTGTTGTACTGCCCCAGGATAGCATCAATAATCACTGATGATAATACCATCAGCTGCAGGTTATTATTATTACCCTCCCAGCTGTTTCACTACCCAGTAGGCAGCTGTGGTGTTGTGTTGAGTGTTGTGACCAGGCCTGTCACAGTTATTACAGAATCGCCTAATCACAATTCATTTTCACATAATCGTCATCATTTCATAATCGCCATCATTTCCATGTTCCATAAATCGTGATAGCACTACTTGTGACTTCAA
Organism: Benthosema pterotum; assembly: GCA_039105355.1. Lineage (NCBI taxonomy): Eukaryota > Metazoa > Chordata > Actinopteri > Myctophiformes > Myctophidae > Benthosema > Benthosema pterotum. The sequence goes on along the minus strand of CM076969.1, from coordinate 17,774,931 downwards.
CGAATGTAGATATTACGACTTTCTAAAATGAAACACTACAGAGGTGCCAAATATTCAGTAGATTTGTTTTCCTTAAAATTGCATGGCAAATATCACTGCATATTAACAGATGACTCCTCAGCCGAGGCAACATGTTGCTGATACTGTGTGGAGGGTTGGTTGTGGAGGGTGGTTGCAGTCTTACCGTTGGATCCAGCAGCACAGGTTGGATCATCACACTCTGTTTGGGGATTTATCTTTGCTTGTTCTTACCCAGTGGCATGGATAATAGATGAAGTAAGGAGCAGAGACACCCTGAAAAGGCTATGATTGACTTGACTTGACTTGCACATATAGTTTAGCACATTACACAAGCCATTTCTCAATCACATTTTTCCTGTAGCTTTCAAATAAGCTCTGCTCGCTCAGTCACTTTCTTTTCAGAATTTCCCCCTATTATCAGGCAGCTATATTTCTCCTGGGAAATAAATAGTCACATGGCTGTAGGGTTTGTGCGACAACCATTGTAAGAAATGATGTGTATCCTTCGGTGCAGATGAGTCACACTTTCAGTGTCCGTGTTGAGTTGGGCTTGCTTTTTTGTAAAGTTGCTTGCTAATTATTGGCATTTTTCTTCCTCCACGTTTTATGGCGGCTTGTTTGGCGTTGCATGTATATATTGCTTTCATAGCTTTCATAGACCATGTTAAATATTTATCTCACAACATCATATATCAAGTTTATAGTGTTGCTGTGTGCCGTTATGCTACTCCTGTATATTTAATGTCATGCTGCCACACAGAAACACCTTAGTGATAAACACTCACAAAGTTCCTTCACCTTCACCTGCATTCACACATACTGTGGCATGAAATGCAATTTACAGCTTAGCTACCATTTCAAACAAAACAAGTGCATCTGTCTGACGGAAAAAAACATCCTTGATGTCCTCATATTTAATGGCACATTAAGTGGTATTGAAATACACTGTTCGGCCACGGCCGTTGGTTCAGCTTATGGGAAACCATTGGCAACCCCTCATTGACTGACCTTTAGCCAATAGGGGAAAAGGAGGAAAGTGACTACTGTCCGTTTGACAACTTTTGACATTTTTCTCAGACCATATGAGGGGTATGGTACTCTACTAGACTGGACTGGATTACAGGGCCGGATCTAGGCATAGGCACAGGGCGGCCATGCCCCTCGAAATGGCCTGACAGGCCCACCACATATATCATGTAAAACTGCAAAATATCAACCCCAACATGCCTCAATTAGACTGTAATCAGCTCCAGTGGATTCATTGACCCCAAACATGTAGATTTAACCACTGTAACTTTGAATATAGGTTATCTACTGTAGAAGGCAACATATAAGGACATTATAAGGACTATAAGGTTTTGAAAAATACATAGTTTTAAAAAAATCTCTGTGTTCATCCTACAAAATTGCATGAGTGACTTGGTGACATAGTTTTCTATGAATTCATGTATTTTGGGGGGATTTAACCTCATTTTTTTGCCTGATGCCCCCCCCCCCCCCCCCCCCCCCCCCCCCCCAAGTGTGACAGCTTAGATCCAGGCCTGGACTGTACTAGCTCTCCTCCTCCATGGTCTCTGTCTACAGTATGTGTCTGTGATGTGTTAAGGGCTTTTCACACAAGGAGCTATAAACGCCCACATTAATGGATCAGTGTCAGCTCTGCTCAAGAGGCCAGGGATGCTAGTCACGCAATACACAAGGATCGATAAAATGTGCCTTTAGTTCATTTTCAACGGGACCGGCGTTTCATGTAAAAGCTAAACACAATCCAGCTCTTTTCCGGACAAGAATTTTCATATTCATGGCAGCGCATCCCTACTTTTTACTCACTTAAGGGTTTTTTTCACACTGCCACTGTTTAGTTTGTTTAAATCGAACCATGGTCCACTTGCCCCTTTGGTTCGAATGGTGTAAACATGCATCCGAACTGTGGTGCGGATCCAAGAAACAAACCATGATCTACCAAAAAATTTCCAAATACACCACATTGCGGTTGGTTACTTGTATGAAAGCATTCGGACTTTATAGAGGACCAAATAGCCGCCGGTGGTTGTGAGGCTGCATTAATATTCATAGTTATAGACAAGACATGTTGTATACAATGCAGGCAATGTTTCTTTCATCTCAAGCCCTCCAGTAGGCTGGAGGGAAAGATGTGACATTGGTGAAATGAATATGCTGCAGTGATCTATGATGAAGGCCTACTCCAGTTCTCTCCATGTTCAAAACTTTTTATTATTTCTTCCAAATTTATCTTTGGCCACTAACCGAGGCAGCGGCGGGTGTGTAAACATAAAGGTACTGTATAACGATTATCTCACATCATCAAAACGTTTCAGACTGTCTGCAGCACTTTACATGGGATTCTTAGGCAGTAATCTACAGTAATAGTTAAGAAATCCAACACTGATGCAAAGAACATATCACATTCTTATCTGGTGTATACTGTTACTGTAGCTTTCATGGAGATCGGGAATACCGATACAGGGCTTGACACTAACACTTGCCCGCTTGCCCGGGGCAAGTAAAAAATGGTCGGGCAAGTGAAGACTGCTACCTGGTTGCCCGAACGGGCAAGTGTGCGACTTGTGTGCGCTATAACACAACATGGGATAATTTGTCTTGAAGGTGGTCATTGCGCTGTGCCTCTGTGTCTTTCCCTGCTTTCTAGCTACAATATCTCTCCTATCTCTCTCCCATGTGCATTTGGTTCCAAACTATCATTTTGCTGGGTCTGTGACCACTGTGGGAACCACTGATTTACAAGTATTATTTATTGTAGCTGATTGTGAGATTTGTGACTTACAAACAACAAAACAGTCTTTGACTGCGAAAGGAAATGTTTAAAGCACCAAGTAGAAAGTAAACTTAAATGCAAAATATTTTGGGGGGCAAGTGACCATGACCTGAGGGCAAGTAGAAACTGACTTGCACTTGCCCGATGGGCAAGTGCCTCGGAGACCTTGCCGATAGCCGATAGTCTCTGGTGAGACTGGGTGCAGCAATAAGCACATACTGTACGTATTGTCAAAACACCTGCTCCTCTGTTCCTACAGTATCTGCACTTATTTGTTTTATAAAAATAATTATTAAGTATGAATGCAATTAGTGCAATAGCACTACCATCAGGTTCTCTTAACATGTCCATGTTGTCCTTGTGTCATTTGATTTGCTTTCGTTCATAAAGTCCAGTGGAACTATTCAAATATTTGGTCCTTGATCCGGACCTTGATCTGGGCCTTTTTGCTGAGAAAACGTCCTAAAACTCCAGATTGCGGCTTTAATGTGAAGTTTGACAGCTATTCAATAGAGGCAGTGTTGTTAGTAAGCCCTCAAGTGAATCTTTGGTATGAATCTCAAACATCATTGTTGGATTACAAATACAGATGGACATTGGACAGCATTGACCTAACTTAACCCAATATTTTATGTTGAATATGCTGACAAAATTGGGCTGTCGAGAGCACCTATCTCCAGCCTCATGTGACGCATCAAAGTGCCAGGAGACACAAAGGCTGGATGAATGGGCAGCAAAGAGTAAAATGATAGTCAACGGGAAAAAGTCTGTTTAACTCGAATATGATCGAGCTGGGAACATCTCACAACCCTTACCATCACTCCAGCCCAAGAGGGGGAGGCTGTAGTGAAGCTGGTCAGGAACCTGCATGACAAGGAACACCCTCTGCAAGTGTTGTAGTGGGACTTTTAGAAGTGGGGGAAGTCTTAAAGGGGAATTCCACGCATTTTCATTTTTTTCTGAGAAAAAAAATCATTTTTCTCTCAGAAAAAAGGAACTTTTTTACCACACAACCTAAGGTATATTAATGACATAGTAAAACATTGAAAATGAGTGGAATTCCCCTTGCATGCGCATTTGTGTGCACCTGCGCAACACACACAGACACCCTATTGAAACAAGTATAGCATATTGAGAAAGATTGTTTACAATGCCCAATTGTATCCATAAAAGTAAATGACAAGACAAAAAACATAGGTCTACTTTTGCCCCAAAAATATTTTAGATGTGAGAATGCATGACCTGCTGCCTCCAACGCATGGCAGCAGCACTGCTAGGACACTGAGGAACCAACACAGGCTGGCTGAACCTGAGCCAAAGGCCAAGACTGAAATACACTGAAAACTATATCTACTATAAACTATATTTTTTTTTTCCATTTTTTTTTTCATTTGCTCTTCTATATTCCGTATTTTTTGTTGTGATTTTCAGCTTCAGTGGGGCTCAGCTCCACTGCAAGCATGAATTAATAAAGTCAAGTCAAGTAAAAAAATGATGAAAGCACAAAAGCAAACCCCAAACATTTCTGAAATTCTTATATTGAATTCTTGAGTCAAGAAAGACTATACAGTATAATGATAAATGATAAATGTGCCATCTGTAGCCTACCTTTTATGAAGAGAAGGTTTGTGATAGCAAGTAAGTTAACATTTGAAGAATTACTGATCTGCAGCTACTAAGTTTGGGGTAGATTTAAGCTACCGGTACATGTTACCTTAAACCCTTGAGCTTTACGGGATTACAACCACATACTGAGGAGGTGTTTCTTGAGCCTCTTCTTAAAGCAGTGAGTACTACTGATGTGTCCAACATAACAATCACAGGGGAAAGGTTGTTTCATGGAGCTGTTCTAGAAGAGATTGACTTAAAGATATCCAGGCCATGATGGCTTGGTAGTACCCTCTTATCTTTCGAATCATTGATCATCACAACGTCCTTCTCGTCCAAATATGGAGCTGGGCTGTACTGTACTATGCATATCTGGAGAATGCACGTTCATATTTATAGAGGGTGCATGATCAAATTAGACAGTACTTATTACCTCCTCCTTATTGACTCCACCAGGCTGAAGGCATGCTGGGGAATATGTTTTGCATTCCGTCCGTCCATGAGTGGCCACCCGTCTGTTACCAGCTAATCTCCAGCACTGTTATGATCAATGCCAAGCTTTGCACACACACTCCCTGGATGCCAGCAATGAACCTCTGCCGAAATTTTCCAGGACGGCCTGTTATAGCACCACCATGAGGCAGCTTTTCACAATTTTACATATACAGTACCTGCCCTGCGTCAACTGCATGAAACATTGCATATACACTTCTTAAGTGAAGAAAGGTCACCGTTGACCTTTCTTCACTTCAACGTTTTATAGTGCCACCAGGAGTTGTAAAACACATTTTTTATTTACTTTTTTATTTATAAACTTTTTTTTTTAACTCACCCAGATTATGTCCAAAAATAGTGCAAATCGCACAGTATGTCTAGAGTCGTGCTCAAGACGACTCTGTCCCAAATTTCATATTCCATCCTATTTGGCTATAATTGACATTCAAAGTTTGCCCTGTTTAGAACAAAAAGCATCAAATGATGAACATAGCAGGCATTTTGCCCTGCTATAGCGCTACCATGAGGCAGGTTTTCACATTTTTACCTATACATGCACAATCTGCATGAAACATTGCATGCAAGAACATGCCTTTAACATATATTTTTCTGCTTTTTATAGCACCACCAGGAGGCAGACCGTTGTAAAACACATTTTTTTCATATTACTCCTTCAGATTCTGTCCCCAAATCCCGCAAATTGTTACACAATATCTCTATAGTCATGTGCTCAAGACGGATCTGTCAGATATTTTATATTCCATCGTAATTATCTGTAATTGGCTTTCCAAGTTGTCAGGATTGGCCCATACAAAAAGCATCAAATCATGAAAGCACCGTGTAATTTACATGTAATCTTCAAGGCACTTTCCTTCTCACTTTGGCCTGTTATAGTGCCACCAACAGGTGTATTTTTGCTAAGCACATTTTGCATATAAGAAAAGCCTCAAGTCATGCAATTACCATCAAAGACATAAAACGAAATGGCACCCTTTTCACATTGGCCACTCTGTTTCTTTCACACTCACACTTCACTCTCACTCTCTCTCCCTAACTCAGTCTCCTCTCAATCTTTCTCACGTTTGGTCTGTACTGTAGCTGTCTGTCTGTCTGTCTGTCCGTGAGACAGTGAATTCTGTGTGTGCGCCTGTTTGCTTTGATATGGGTCTCCGATGTGCTGGCTCCCAAATGTAGCATGAAAGTGGATTTCTACTGAGGAGGAGTGTAAAGCGGTGGCGTTTAGAGTGTGTGTGTCTGTGTGTGTGTCTGTGTGTGTGTGTGTGTGTGTGTGTGTGTGTGTGTGTGTGTGTGTGTGTGTGTGTGTGTGTGTGTGTGTCTGTGTGTGTGTGTGTGTGTGTGTGTGTGTGTGTGCGTGTGTGTGCGCGTGCGTGTGTGGCGGTGGGGGGGGTAGGGGGGGGGGCTGGATGCACATGTGCGTGTGCATTATGGATATACATAGAGTATACGGTAATGTCTCCACATCCTGACATGCTCTTGGAATTGTGCGTATTACATTAAGGGCTCCATTTCCGTTACATGCTAAACCCCTTATCCCAAATCCCTTATTTCATTTTGAAAAAACTTTCTGGAATATTTCAATCTATTAACACGTTGTGAGCTTGTAGATTGGCCATTTGAACTACTGAAAAATTTTGTTATTTGTTATTTTAAATAGTTTAAAAAGGCAAAGAAGTTAAGGGATAAGGGGTTTAGCGGTAACAAAAATGGAGCCCTAAATGTAATGCCTGGTGCCTGTAAATTGATTGTGAAAAACAGACATGTTCACCAGTCAAACTAAAATCTTGTTTGATCTGTGAGCAAGTGTATTTTCACAATTGTGCCTCTATGTAATAATAAATAAAGTCCATCATTTGATTTTAATTAATACTTAAGAAACAGACATAGGCAAGGCTATACAATATACCGTACCGTGAGTACTGTTGAATGAGATTACCCTGTAGTGGTGTATTCAATATATCGAGCAAAACAGTTCCTTCCCAGAGCCCTCTTAGGATGTTTAGTCATTTTATTTTACAATTTAAAGATCTCTGTCGCCCTTTTTGTGCTGTATTGTGTGCAAGACGGTCATTATTTTGAATGCACATCCATAAATAATCCATATATAATCCTTTATCGTATTGTGGCCTCTGTGTCGTGATACATATCTATCATGAGATTGCAAGCAATAACTCTGGAATAATCCTAAAGTACGTATTGGGAGGAAGGAGATATATTGGAAAAAATGGCAGGCAGCAGGTGTTAATACTATTAATGATCTATTTGAAGATGGGTCTTTCATAACCTATTCAGATCTAAAAGGGAGATTTGACCTTGGAAATGATGGTACATTTTGGAAATATTTACAAATGAGACATTGTCTTGGTAATAGACTTGATCCTGTTGAAAACCCAATAGTTGAATACTCAAGACTACCACATGAAGATCATACTGCATCTATGTTTTATAGAATGTCTAAAGAATGGTCAGGGGGTACATGCGACAGTCTCAAATTAATTTGGCAGAATGATTTGGGGGCTGATATTGAGAATGAACATTGGGAGAGAATTATAGCAAATGTAGGAAGCGGGATTCGGGAAGCAAGAGGGAAATTTATTCAATACAAAATAGTACATCGATACTATCTGACACCGACTAAATTAGTTAAAATGGGTATAGCAAATAATAACACATGCTGGAAATGCAAAAAAGAAATTGGTACATATATGCATATGATTTGGGACTGTTGCTTAGTACAACCTTTTTGGTGTGAAGTTTTGGATTTCCTTGAGAAATGGGTGGGGACCACCCTGCCTAGAAACCCACGGCTCTGTTTATTAGGAGACAGGACAGTGGTTCCGGGTATCAATAAAAATGCTTTTACTATAGTAAAGGTTGGACTTGTAACAGCTGCTAGGATTCTTCTTCGCAACTGGAAGGTAACCCGAACACCCTGTCTTAAAGAATGGAACGAGGAAATGATCAAAATCACATTATATGAACATATGTTGGGTAGAGTAAACGGTGAGAATAGAATGAAAGAGACATGGGATAGTTTCTGGACATATATGGAACTTATATGAACAATGACTTGGAGATCATGGACTGGATTCCTATTTTTTATTATTTTTTTATATATTTTTTTCTATGGCTTTGTTTTGTTCATGCTTTATTGGACTGGCTATTGGTGAGACTTTGTATTGCTGCTGTGATGTGCTGATTATTATTTTTATTTTATTTCTTTTCTTTTCTTTTTTATGAAAAAGAAATAAACACTTGAATTACAAAAAAGAGATTGCAAGCAATATCCACCACTAATACCCTGTGGGGACCACACTGTACAACCAATTAGAGTTGGACGGTGTTACGGTATAACAGTTAGATACGATTTAATTAATTAACCGAGATGTCATCCTCTACACCGGCTACACCATTTCAGCATTGGGTGCTGTGATTATTGTTTATGGAAACAGTAGAGAATGGCAGGGAATTTGCAAGTTTGGGGGACATGCAGACGCAGCACTTCATTTCACACAGGTGTGATTTTTTTTTTCCGGTCTGGCTTTGGTCTGGCCATTCTAGCTAAGTATCCTGATGCTTGATGTTGGAGGATTCTGAATCTTTCTCATTTCAGCCCCTTTCATCACTTACCTTTTTTGCAGTGAATGTCTGGGAATGTCAGACTAGATTCTTCATTCCAATAAAGCCAGTTGTCTTCACGTAATTGGTCCGTTGACATTTGCACATATCATAGGTGTCCTGTGAAATAGTGCCTGCTCATTATATTCCCAGGAATACATTACAGGAGCATCTTCATTGGTGAAAACATTATTTCACTCATTAATCCAATCTAAGTTCGATTTGTCTTCTAAAAACCTAAACATTTTCTGATAAACTCAAGTCTCTATATTTATGGCACTCAAACATTTTCATGTTTCAAGTGAAGTCCACATATACAGTATTTGGCTGATATATAACAATGCAGTTATAGTTTTTGGTTTACATAAAAGCCAACAAAATGGAAAGAGGATGATATCAATCTGTCTCAACTGGCATTTCCCTCACTGCACCGCCGTTTCTCTGATGTTGTGAAGTTCTCTAATGTTTCAGCTGTCCTACTGAATATCTGCGACATTGAGAGATTGCTTTATTTCATTCCCATTTGAGATGGAGTCTCAAGGTACTTACTTGTTACAGAGAGAGAGAGAGAAAGAGAGAGAGAGAGACTCTGACAGAGAGAGAGACACTCAGAGAGAGAGATTACAGACAGGCCTTCTGATGTTCAAATGTCCGAGCAATTGTAGAAATTGACATTTTGAGTACCTGGGTAATTTGATGTTTTTATGGTTCAAAGGGATTTGCTTTGCTTGTTGTTTATTTATTTTATTACATTAGCTTCCCAACCAGTGGTCAGAAGACATGAGAGGGTCCTTGAGAGGGTTCCAGGTGGTCCCCAACTAAATAATGATGAGAAGAAGTAGCTAGACTACAAGGCTGGAATAATTGTATTGACTTTGCATTTGTCTACTTTAAAATCAGACATCTTTGTCAAATCATGCCAGTGTGAAGACACTCTTTCATTCATGCACTGAACATCATACACGTCACGTTCCAAAGCAGGGCTGGACTGGGACAAAAATTCAACCCGGTCATATGCACGAATTTGGCCCAGAGCGGCCACCACAAACAGATAGCCCCGCTCTGTCATCACACACACAAACAAAACAAAATAATAAAAATAATGATACAAACTAACGGACACCTACACAACCATTTACTGCTCTCATGAGAATGATGGTGGCAAAATAATTAGTTTGTCACTCACTGGTACAGGGATAATACAGGCCTGAATTATTACTTTTAGCGCCCCCTAGTGGCCTCCTATGGTCGCAGCCCACCGGCAGAGCTCCCGGTACTCCCTATGGCCAGTCCGACCCTGTTCCAAAGCCTAAGTGATGACAGATGATAGTACAATAAACCCAACAAAATAATCTATGAAAGGAAAAAATAATCAAAGCAGAGCCACAAAGCTACTCCCCTCAATTGAAATCCCAAGCTTTGCACTGATCCCCTCTGGGGAGACTGAGACAGAGACCTGACACTCTGACAGCCATTATGTGGTAGTCAGCCATTTGCAGAATGACTCTGTGCTTTGACGCTCCCGGTGGGGATTTTAAACAAATGGCATTTTTCTGTGTGAGCGAGTGGCATCGTATTTAGTGGTTTGATTTGCTGCTCACTCATTACTCCATCACTGACAGGCCTCTGTCAATAAATCCAAAGCTGCTGTTATTGCAAGCTTATTAACAGACGCATGGCTGAGCAATTTGTGTTATTTGGCCCTTAACCCTTTCCCTACTAGTTTAATTAAGAGACCAAGCATGTCCATGAATGGGACTTGGTCCCTTTGTTCTTGTCATTGCTTTTCTTCTTCTCCTTCTTTCACCAAAAATAACTGTTCTAGCTGAATCGTGCAGTCGTTTTTTCTAAAAATTGGTAATATGGTAGAGGGTGGTGTCAAATAGTGATGATGCGAATCCCCGTGACCATTGGCCCAAAATGCAAACTTTAAACGCTTGTAGCTGCTTGACTGTCAGCAATGAGACATACAGTATACACCCTTGCACATCTCCTCATGCTGAACAACTTTCGTGTTTGACTTTTGACCTACCTTTAGATGACCCTATTGTAAATTATAAATTAACATTTAAAATCCCTCTCCTCCAAAAAATCTTTGATCAGTCGTCAGAATTACTAGTGAGTAGTTGGCTGTAACGACCTCTAGAAAATGGCCGCTATTATTCTCATCAACATGGGCGGCTTGATCGATGCGATCATGTTTATTATCATAAATAAGACAAATCAAGCTGTAATAACGTGCCGATTGTTGGATTATGATCACAATGCCAAAAACATGATAATCAATTAAAATTAATGTCACAATCTTTGCGGATTAAATCAGTGGTCCCCAGGCTAAATGATGGAAAGTTAGTTAACCAGATGTAACTCTTTCAGAGCGTAAACATGAAACCAAATGGACCCTTGTGAGTCCATTTGGTTTCATGCTTACACTCTCAAGAGTTAAAATATTCATCATCTGAATTAGCCCAAGTCTACACAACTAGAGAATGTGGAAGATTAATGGTCATTTTCATCTGTATGTTTGACCGTTTTGGACAAAAACAAAAGAAATCTTTAGTTCTGGGCCCTGGTATCAAAAAGGCTGAAAACCACTGGATTAAATAATTACGTCAACCACATCAACAGGAGGTTTGCATTTTGTCTTTTTATTCCAACAATTGCATCATTGGGAGATAAAGGCTAATAAGAGAAAGGGTCACACAAGCATTTCCAAGGATAATCCACCACCTCCACCACCACCACAATTTTATAGTTTCTTGCCTAAAGCACTGTAGCCATGGACACTGTGTTCATGTGGGTTGTGGCCTTTTCGTCTCGTTTCACTCTGTCCTTCTTGCATCCATGTTTCCTTTCTAAGGTGCTTTTTCACCAGAATAGAAGTTCACAATGGGATTACTGTTTATCAGGTCAGTGAAGCCCAAGTCCTTAGATTTGAAGGCCGAGACAGCAGTAAGGAAAGACATCTTTACAACTTTCTTTATTGAAAGACATCTTTACAACTTTCTTTACTGAAAGACCAGGGACTGTGGCTCAGGAGGTAGAGCAGTGATCTGTCTGTCCAGTGATCTGTGGGTTGGTGGTTCGAATTCCGGCTCCTCCTGTCTATATGTCGAAGTGTCCTTGGGCAAGACACTTCAATGTGCTGGTTGTGCCTTGCATGGTTCCTATTGCCATAATTGTATGAGTGTGTGTGTGTGTGTGTGTGTGTGTGTGTGTGTGTGTGTGTGTGTGTGTGTGTGTGTGTGTGTGTGTGTGTGTGTGTGTGTGTGTGTGAGACTGTTGATATAGTGCATAAGAAAGCATCATGTGTGTTTGAGTGTAGTTATAAAGCATTATGTATGCATTTTGATGCACTATTTTCTCCTTTTCTATGCTTGTGGTTTTGTTTGACGTTTGATTTATATATTTAATTCTTCTTGTTTCCTCATACCGTATTCTCCTTTTTTCTACCTGGTGTTGTTTTTATTCTTTGATTTATAATTTTGTTTTCTTAGGTTTTCTCCCTTGCTCCCACTCACTGTGCTGCAGCAAAGCAGTATATGTTTTTTGTTATTGTCAAATGGCATGCGTGATGTACTCCCAGCCTCCCACTGTCTGGAGAACAAGACTTTACAGTATATTTGCTGTGCCTTGTACTACTGCTGCCACCTTAACATTACTGATTACTGTATACTATATGTTATATATATTATTATTACAAAACATTAAAGGTAATAGAGGAAACGTTTTAGCTAAAAATCAAAATAGCTATATAGTTATATATTTTTTGCCTTTTCCCCCTTCTACGTTGCTTCTACTTTGATGCTGCAGCTGTTTCCCTGCAAACAGACACTTGTTTGGTCCTGGTCCAGAACTTTGCTGTTGTCAACAAATCATGAAAACAAAACATTCGCCAGGCTCACATTTGTAAACACAAATGTGTTAACAAACACAGTGTTTGTACACATTAAAGTTTGTACCTTTAAATCCTCAATAAACTCAAGGTCCTTCCGTAGATGTATACTATTTTCACTAGCTTGGGTCCTCCGGAGACATCAAAATGCCAGGCTTTCAATTTTTTGTGCAGGCAAATATGAAAATCTGTGTATTGAGGATAATTCTGGACACAAGTGGATACCAAACGTTTTCACATCAGCCATCTTGACAGGTAAACACAGCTGATGGTAATAACACTAATCATGAATGTGGTTATTTTTGGCTAGCACAAAGTCACCTGTGGACAGCAGCTGTGGTGGCACACCGCAACTCTCTGCAATGCTTAATAACCCAAACACAACCACAATTAAAGACATTACTCTCAGCTGTATTTAACAGTCAATCTGTTCAGTGCTGTGGTTCTTAAACGTTTACATTTCTTCAAGTACTCTTGTGAACCAGATTGATACATATAGTGAAAATGGCAGTTGCTGATTTGAACAGTACTTCATATAATAGTTTGCTGATTAATTTTGATGCAATGAGAGTGTTTTCTTTATTTGTTTGTTTTTTTATGTATCCATTCATTTATTCATTCATTCTGTTACTTGGGGACAACTCCAAAATAATAAATACATACATACAGTACATACATACACACATGTCATGCCTGTTAAATTATATTCCTGTAGGTTACTACATCACCTCTTCTAGCATTTAGTAATGCTTTCGCATTACATATTCAACTGACTTTATTTCCATGACTCATCATGTCATCCTTTATAACACCCCCTGTTTTTTCCTACTCCAATGTCTCCACAGCACACAGACCAAGGAGGAGGCTTCAAAATGAGCTATGTTTTATGCATGAAGTGAAATATAAGAGCGCTAAATATTTTTGCCATCAGCCAGAAACCTCTTATCTCCAACACCTTTGGTGTTTGTTTTTATCATAACACCCTAGTTTCTCATGCTACAGCATCACACAAAGGCAGCAGATCCACAAGCTTGAAATGGGGAACCAGGGCGTTTTGCACTTTTGTAGATCTTCTACTTTTCGATATATGATGTTTCCCCCGACAGAGACAACTTGCTCATGAAATGAGAGAGGTAATAGTGTAATGTTGCTGTACATTTCCACACCCTGGAAAACTGTTTTCAAAAGATTTTCATATATTTGAAAAGTTTGAATCCAGGGCCATTGTCTTCATGCTCAGTGTTCAGAATTTTAAAAGAAGTGTTTTACCTCTGTGATTTACCTCTGATTTGATGTTAGGGATGTCATCTCTTTCACAAAGGGATAAACAACTTGTCTGATTCCTTCTTGCCTCCTTTTTTACTTAAAATAAAAGCTCAAGAACACATTGCGAGTGAAAAGACAAAACATTTTTGAGGTGTTTGACCATTAAAGGTGCTGTGAACCAGAAATTATGGGTTTTTATGTGGCACAGAGGGTTTCTGAACCAATCAGAGCTGCATCCCTTCAGGCGACGGAATGGCATAGATCGAGGGACGGCTTAGGCTGAGCTACTGTATATATTATATACGCAACGTCTTCAATGTTCAACTTTCACTTTACTCCTATGTGGCTTATTTCTACCAAGTAATGCGTTCAGATATATAGTCGAACATGATGATTTAGTTTAAACTGAGCAATACACTGTCTGGATGGCAGAATGGGGTTAAAACAGTATTTCTGTAATCAAGACATCTCTGTTTGTGGAAGATGATTCAGAAATGGGATAAAAACTCAGGATTCCTGGATCTAACATGAGGTTCTTGTTTTTAGCTAAACTGTCAGCCACAGTATATCTACATCTACAATTTACTTAACTCAAGTTATGGGTGACTAGTGCAGGGCCTGTCAGCCTCATCATTCTCTCTCAGACTGTCTGTAACACGTGGTAGGTGCCCATAGAGATCCACATTTTAGTCCGTCCATGCGAGACCGAGTGCCATTCCTATTATTCTTGTGGAGACTGACTCCATCCAGGGCTTTTTCCTGTTACTGTGAGAGTCCATGTCTTGGCCCCTTACAGCAGTACTGACTTCACAGTAGCTATGAACATCCACATTGGCATTCCACACTAATGCAGTACAACTAGCTGCAACTTTTTTTTATGGCCACTCCTCACCAAGGATTGGAGATATCTTTTGCAAGCGGTTGCATTGTATGTTGCATAGCCTGCCCCAGCCAATGTGATTTCTGGTCTTGGGTGAGAATTCAAAATTCCAGGATCCTACAGAGTTAGTATGCTCCTGTAATACTTTTCATTGGTTCAATATTTGTAAAAATCAAGACGCATACATGAGAGTGTTCTGTTCACCAGCACTTATTCCGATTCCAGTTCATTTCAGGAGCTGATGAACGGGAGACAGATTGATTGCTATTACCTTTAATCATCTTGAGTAGAACTCAGTGCGGCAGTTGGTTATAAATATTTTAATGGGATTTTAAAGCCCCCCAATTAAGTCGAGCAGCGGGGAGAAAGGAAATCTGTTGGTGGTCGGCTCATTAGTAATAATGGCTGACATTTGTGAGCACCAGGCAAAATGTAATTCTTGGAGGAGGAAGACTATGGGAATACATTTATGACCCCAAGGTATTTAATTCAGGTGTTCAGGCTCTCCAGTGCCCTCGGTGTGGTATTGGCATTGCATGTTCATTCGGTTAGTTTCGGCAGTGCGTTATTGATTTGCTTTAAAGTGGACTTTCCCTCAAAGCAAACATAAACAATATTGCTCTCTGGTGAACAGACCAGTATACTGTAGCTACAGATCATCTTATTCAAAAAGTTCATGTAGCCCACTGTCTAACTTTCAACTTAGTGTTGCTGTGCTATCATTGCGTTGTGTGACATGTTCTGGCAGCATAGTTCCTCTCTGGAAGAGGTTGACTATGAACTATCCCACTGTGCTGAAGCCTTCCAACACAGACGTCTGACATGAACCTTCAGCTGACACAAATCAACCCCACACTGCTTGTCCAAAACACACAATAACTCCTCTCCGATTGACGCCATGTGTTCATTTATCTTCAGGCGTCAGACATCATCACACTGTTACCCGTGTGTGTGCGTGCGCTCACATGCACATGAGAGAGATGCTGGCCCAAGCTAGACAAATGACGTCAGTGTTGTACAGCAATTTGTTAACCATATTAAACTGTGTCCCTCCTCCCAACATGCAGTGCACCATGTGAAACATTAGTGGTGGAATATATTAAATAATATTACGTTAAATGACTTCTTTATTTTTTTTTTTTTTTTAGCTGACTGTGGCGGGAGGGCTGGGGTGTATTTTTTTGGTGAGGTCAGATCAATTTGCTGAAGGAGGAAAACATGTTTAGACAGAGATTTTTGGGCGACGCATTGTTAGATTGATTATGTTCAGTGGCAAGACTGATGCAGAAAGTCTCTAATCTATGCACACATCTATGCACCCCCCCCCCCCCCTGCACACACACACACACACACACACACACACACACACACACACACACACACACACACACACACACACACACACACACACACACACACACACACACACACACACAGGAGTGGTTTCTAGCATTTGGCCACCATGGAGGTTTTGATCGATATTTGCGTCTCGGAGGGGGGTGGGGTATCTACCCAGGGTGTCAGGAGACTCTGGCTGTGTGTCAATGTGCTCAGACAGCTAAGTGGGGGAGTGACCTTTTGGGATGGGGCACTCTTTACTTGTCTACTTATGTGTCACCTTTTAGTATAAAGTTCAGGCGCGGGTAAAATTTTGTTCAGCTTTCCACAATGATAGGGCACAGCAGCGGACGTTTTCACTACACACCCCATTATTTCTTTTCCCATAGAGCTTTCCAAAGAGTATTACAGTCACAGAATAAATTAAACGTTTTACGGTCATGAATTGATTCTAGGCTTTGGAATGGGTGTCTGTGGCTCCGGAGGTATAGAGTCGGTCATCCAATGATCTGTGGCTTGGCGGTTTGTATCGTGGCACCTTTTGTCTACCGCAGTAGTTTTCAACCTTTTTGATCCCAGGGCTGACTATTTATTCAGCCTTTGAGCCACGGACCACCTTTTGACGACATTTTCACCCCCACAGACCCAAAGCTAAAAATCTCTTTTGTTTTTGTCCACATTTCTAGGCTGGATTTTGCAAACAAAACAGGCAAAACATACAGTAGAAAGAAAAATGACCATTAATCTTCTACATTCTACTTTGGAGACTTATTAATGAAGTGGTGGTAATTCCGATGATGAATATTTTAACTCTTGAGTGTAAACATGAAACCAAATGGACCCGCAAGGGTCCATTTGGTTTCAGTTTTTACGCTCTCAGGAGTTACAGTACATCTAGTTAACCAACTTTCCATCATTTTTCTGGGAACCACCTGGAACCCTCTCAAGGACCACTGGAGATATATATATATATATATACTCAAGGACCCTCTCAAGGACTATATATATATACACAGTATATATATATATATATATATATATATATATATATATATATATATATATATATATATATATATATATATATATATATATATATATATATAAAATTAAAATAATTGATTTAAATAATGGAGGCTTATATTTCGTTCAACCTTCCTCCATAAAGAAGACATGGTTTGGAGAGGAATTAAATAGGCACACACATACGCACGCACACTCATTCACAAGCCTTCACCTACAAGTGGAGGAATTACCTCATCTTCGGAATAGTAATTACGTACTCGATCAAATTTTAATGACTAGTAGTATGAGTCATACTGTTCTGCCATTACTTAACGTTGGCTCTGTCTGTTTTATGGTATGTGTAAATACTAGCGATGTACTGCAGTATTCGTCAGAATCTGGATAAAAATGCATCTATTTGGGCCTACTTGGACCTATTCGGACGTTTACGTTTGGCCATAATCATGTCTTTTGCCATAATCAGATATTCAGTTAGGCCAGCTGTTTCCTATATTCGGTAGCCTGGAATCTTGTCTGTTTCGCTGCATTCCGCACAGTCTGGCCAGTAGCCTATCCCCACAGGTTGCAGCTGAGTATTCTGATTGGTCTGTTGTAGAGCCCGACCGATGCCATATTTTTGTGGCCGATGCCGATACCGATTTTTGGAAAAAACTGCACCGATGTTACCGATGTTTGGGACCGATGTATAATAATGAATTAAAATAATTAAAAATACATTTGAAAAACTTCTAAACGTCAAATTTCTTCTCTCTTTCAAGTAAACAATAGAATACGACATTGACATCATTTACTTTTGTGAAATAATTCCATTTGCTGTGTTTCTTTTTCTGTTCCAGGCAAATATCGGCCGATATATCAGCCGATGTTACCGATATATGGGCAGATTTTACCGATATAATGGCCGATGTATCGACCGATATATCGGCCGATATCGATACCGATATATCGGCATCGGTATCGGTGATATTCGTACCGACAGATATATCGGTCGGGCTCTAGTCTGTTGTTTCTTTAAGAAAAAAACAAGTAAAATTGATACATCAATTATATGGCGTCTGCTGTTTTAGGTTCAGTGGAGTGAGAATATCAGACGTGCAAACTGGTCGAGGGTAAAAAAGTTGACAGTGCGCATGGAAATGAGTGAGCCCTGGCTCACTAATTTCCCTCAATTGCAGGTTTTGAGGGCCACCAAAGGGTGGGAGGCCACTAGGATTATACTACACTCAAGTCATCATAGTGATAGAGATATTAAAAGTAATAACTATATCGTGTGCCGATATGCATTGAAGTCACATTCATTGAGTCATGTATTGTAGTAGCATAGGCCTACTATGTGAAGTGCACCCTCCAAAAAAGTAAAGCAAAGCTTTGTTCTGTGCAAGTTTTGTTGATTTGAACATTTAAAAAAGAAAAATAATCTGGGGCGAAAAAGTGTATATATTATTTTTCATTGTTTATCAAAACAGTTGATCTACAAGCCCACATATACATTGCAGCTTGACATGTTCAGACTCAGAGCTTAAATATCTGATGCCCAAAGTCCCCAAAATGCAACATTATTATTAGGCTGGACTGTCTGTAGGTGAAAGAAGTACGGTAGCCGTGGTCCACTTGACAAGTGCTTAATTCTGCCTTGTAGATACTAGCGCACGTGTACACACACACACACACACACACACACACACACACACACACACACACACACACACACACACACACACACACACACACACACACACACACACACACACACACACACACACACACACACACACACACACACACAAAATAATCCATTCCAATTTTCTTGGCCAGCTGCTGTCAGCCCCAATTCAGATTTTAGTCCTGCATCTTTTCTTTCTTTTCCAACGGTGCACAACCAGGTCTTTCTTGGCCTTCCTTTTGCCCCCATCCCGTCTGGTGCTCAATTATGTCATTGTTATGTTGCAGTCATCGATGCTCCTGCATTGTGTCCAATCATCCTCCATCTGCGCAGCTTCCTCTCCTCACTGGGCGGCTTCATTCCCACTCTGTCTAACAGCACTTCAGTGCAGGGGCGGATGTAATGTTTCCCAATTGGGGGGCAGAAGAAAATGGTAAGGGGGCGGCTTCATCGCCCGTGTCGCTTCGCACCACGGGCGATGAAGCCGTCCCCATACCATTTTCAGTAGTGTTTCAATACTTTTAAATATAAGCACTGAAATATCTTGGGTTGTTTTGCGTGCCATCATGTTTGGTGGGGCAGACTGGGCATTTAGGGGGGCATTGCCCCCCCCCCCCCCCCCCATGCCTAGATCCGCCCCTGCTTCAGTGTTGAAGTGATCAGCCACAGATGTGTTGTCACATCACAGGTTCTGTTGCTATAGAACCTGTGATGTGAAGTTATATCAGAAAATAAGCCCACCTCTACACCTGGGTGAAGTGAAGGGTGCAATTATCATTGTCATGTCATCATGACATAACATGTCAGTTTGATTAATTAAGCATTAAAGGTTTTATGGCATTAACTCATCATCTTAATCAGCCAGCAGGTATTGCATTATTGTATTTTTGCTCCCGCCAGCGTTTATCAATGTTGAGCTTGTATTTTAAAGAGACAAATTTCCAGACCAGCAATATGGACATTTTATATTGGTGTACAGGGTGTGCCTATTCGATGTTTACCCAGTAGTTAGATGGCAGCCTCCATAGTCATTTTGTTACTACTCTGAGCTGTGGAATATATGCTGTTTTGACCAAAAATGCTACCTGGGATAAGGATCCCATGATATCGACAAAAACAACATTATGATCCGATCAAACAGTAGTACTATATAAGGATATTTGCTGACGATGGTCGCCAATGGCAAGCTGGTGAGCCATCACTTACGGAATGAAATAAGCCGCACCCATAACATTTTCATTTAAATCCTTTATCTCTGTGACCCACAAGATTTATATATCTTGTACAGGACTTATATTAGGCAAGTAAGCATCAATAATAACATCAGTTGTTGTTGAAGTTGCAGCAGGCACGCAGCATGCATAAAGCTAAAGGTCTGACTCAGAGAGTTTTCAATGATGTTTCAATGATGAAAAGGTGTTGTTGTGGTGCACTTTAATTTGAAATATCTTTGAAATTTGGGTTTGTTTGCATGTCATCATGTTTGGTGGGGCATCAGGGCATTTAGGGGGGCATGACAACTTGTGGAACCTTTGTTGATAATATTGAGACATTTTAATATGTTCACAAATTTAGTTATTCTTAGGAGGAGAACTACTGATGCGGTGGGGTTTGAGGTGGTGAGAGAGCCTTTATTTGTATGTCCTTGATGCATTTTTGTTCTGTGTTGTTAAGATTGCTTTCTTGTTTTGCTTTGAGAATCCGCTCAGACGATAGAGATGCGGCATCTCAAGGGGCTCTAATCCTCCAGTGAGATTTCAAGTAAGAGTTTTTTGCCAGGCGCCTGCATGGTGAAAATAGACAAGTGACGGATTACGGTTTGGGTGGAGTGGAATTCAATGCAATTATTTTTTTCATTATGGACTTGGAAGATGACTGTGACTCCTGTAGGGAGACATTTAAATGAGCCACAGGCTGCAATGTTTTCCTCCCCCTCCTCCTATAGCTGCCAGCTATTTATTCATTCAGACCACTGCCTACTATACAGCACACCTCTGCATACAAAAAGCCCTTTCTTCACCTTAACACTGGAGATACATCATGCAATGAATTATGGTATAGGTGGCTGGTGCGATGTATTCCTGTGGGCAAAACATGTTATGTTACATTTCATTGCTCATCTTGTTGTGTAAAGCAAAAGGGACAGCTGCTGTGCCAGTTAAAGCAGGGACATGATCTCAGGGGCCAGGGACGGCAATATTCATCTTCAACTATATTGAACATGGTGCTGTTTGAAAAATGGTGCTGTACTGCAGTAAAAAAGAAAACAAATCTCAGCACTCCAACTTTAATTATCAATCTTTCTCTGTCCATTCTCACTTCTCACCCCTCTCCTCCACTCTCTCCGTTGGCTCCCCGGTCGTCTACACCACCATATCTTGCTGGTCTGCAAGCCCTCCCAGGCACTCCGATCAGCTGACACAGGAAAGCTGGCAGTACCCTAAAAACGCCCCAAACTCTCCTGGCCCCAAAATTATGGAATGCACTTCCCATCTCAATCAGAACCACTGACTCACTCCCTATCTTCCGCCGCAGTCTGAAAACACACCTCTTCAGCCTCCTTCTCAGCCCTTAGTACTTGCAGTACATATCATCCCATAGCTAATGTTTTAGATAGCATATTAGACAGGTATTAGATAGGAGTTACCTTATAGGTCTATGTATTCTTCTTCTTTTAGTGCTCAAATTGTAAACTGTATAATACATAGTAAATTCTGCTTAAATTGCAAATGTAAATTCAACTTCTCTGTATGTATATGATGCATTGCACTGTTTTTACTTGATGTAAATTGCACTAAATTAAGCGTCTGCCAAATGCCTAAATTGTAAATTACATTCTCTGCCAGCAGTTTGCAAATTATCCCTTCACTAAGTCCCTCCCCAATCTGTCCTTGTCCAATAGGCATGTTAGCAGAGCGGGGTTTTTAGAAGGGCTAATTAAGAACATCATTATGGTCAAGGAACTGGTCATGGTGCTGAAATAACCATCTGTATACCGTGAAAGGATGGAAGTGCCATGGTAATCAGAGGAGATACTCCATAGACCCCAGGGTGTCCCAAGATCCCACTTGGACAACTGTATTATCCAACCTATCCAAGCGAGGACAGGGTTGGACTATTGTTACATCCCCTGTGATTTTTCTTCTCTTTCTGTCTCATAATTATCTTACAGTTTGGCTTTGTTGCATCGAGTACGACAACATGTTTTTTTTTTGTTTTGCTGTTTTTCCCCCACATCTCTCCCTCTAACCACAGTTCAAAGGAGCACAACATTAGTACCATAAAGGCACTAGATTATCCGTTTTAAGAGCCTGCCACGGTAGCAGCTACATCTGTCACTAACCTCTTCATCCGCTCAAAGCTTGGCCATTTCCACTTATCTCCATACAGAGCCTCTGCCTGTCTCGGTTGTTTTCAATAAAACTTGGCTTTACAGTCGAACAAGCCTTGATGGTGAGGCCATCCCCTGTTGTGTTGGCATCCTTGCTTCCCTCTTTATTCCCCAGGGCAAGCACCTCTGTCTCGAGCTTGAAGTATATTTTGTCATGCGCCATTACTCCTGGCAAGTGTTGCCGATTTATCTCAATCAGCTTTAGGTACATGCTCTGCAGGATCCAGTCCCTGCACAACGCATCGGCAGCAGCAGTCTCCCTTAAGTGAAATTAAATGGAATCAATGCCCAGTTTAAAGGAGAATTCCACACCAAAACAGATTGGGTATCAATCAGCCTTGATCCCTGTGACATCATATATGTCACAGGGTGTACTTGATTTTTTTTTTCATAGATGACCCCTCCTGATTTCACCCCTGAGGTTTTTCCACATATCATATTTTGATATATATACCAATACTCATGGATTTGTTTTACGTTATTCTGCGGAAGACTTTACTTGTAATCCCAGAGGTAATCTATTCCTCCTCTTCTCCCCTCCCTTCTGCCACTCTCCTCTCCAATCACTCAGATGGAACCTCCTCCTCCAGAGCAACTCCACATAAGTGGTGGTGCTTTTTGGTTTCAATAATTCGTTTGAATATGGAATATTCGTTTGCAGCCTAACTCACACACACACACCTGTGTACCAGTCGATCCCTGCATTTTTATTATTACCGGTAAATAAGAAGATAAATGTGCATGTACTGTATAAGGCAAGGCAGCAGCAGTTTATTATTTGGAATGTATTTCAAATCATGCTTTCCGCTATGTATGCCTAAGATCTTTGATGCCTGTTCTTATGGTATTTTTCAATATCTGCACTGCACGGTATGTCAAATATCTTTGTTTGAAAATTGATCTTCCAGTGGAGGCTATTGACTGTTTTAAGCTATATTTGTCAAGGTTGTCTGTGAATGATGGATTGGAATTGGTACTAGACTCCAGACTAGAGCAATGTTGACATGCTGGGTTTGATATAGATAGTGTCCTGAAAGTGAAACAACCTGTTTGGGGTTCGCATAGGGAGGCATAGATTATGTGTGCTTTCACTTCAAATCATGTCCTCAAAAACAAAGCTTTGTCAGTTGGAATGTAAATGTAGGGAGTTGTCTACTGTTGATATTGTCAGTGTTTGAAAGTAAGTACATTAACTTTCTGTAACTACTGTGCTGTACAAGTTTGAGTTATTTATATTTTATCCATATTTATTTGCAATATTCATTTCCAATACTTTAGCTTCTACAACGTATTTATTCTGCTACAGTACATCTCAGAGCCAAATGTTATCATTATGCAACTACAACTAAAACCTTACTCTTACAAGTATTATAAAACTTTAGTGACAAGTTACTTTGTGGATTTTGAATATTATTGCAAAACATATTTCAAAGGTATATGGGCTGTCAAGCCAGAATTTTTTGCCACACAGTGGAGGTTCCTGCACACAGTCACACCATTTGAATACACACAGGTGTGGTTTTTATTTTTACTTGAAGTGGACTGATTGTCTAATCTTGAAAGACATATTAGGATATTTTGCTATTCTTTGCGCTGTAAGTTGGTGTGTGTGTGTGTGTGTGTGTGTGTGTGACAGAGAGAGGGAGAGGGAGAGGGAGAGGGAGAGGGAGAGAGATCGATCAGGCAGTTGAATTATCAACTGGCTGATGACATTAGGAGCAAAAAGAACAACTTTTCCGACAGGTCGTGTAGCCATTACCCAAGAGAGAAAATTCAGTGCACTCTATACAGGCTCTACGCTCCTGGGCTCCCGGCATTACACCCTAGTGCCGTCAGCAGGCTCACAAGGCTGCATCTTTTATGTGTAATTACAAATGCTCTCCCAAAGCCTGCAGCAGACATAAACATGTGTGCTGCTATAAAAACCCCACGGCAACACAACCTGTATAAGCAGTGATAGGGAATGGGAGCTCTAGCTATATTTTTGGATACATGCCAATACAAGTTTTGTGTGTGTGTGTTTTCTCACCGTTGTGTGCATAATCTCACCGTTGCCATTGAAAGCAATTACGAGTTGTTTCTGTGACCTCACCGTTGACATTATTGTCATTATAATGTACATCTCAATATACAGCCCACAATGTACCAGGTACATCTCAATATATAGCCCACAATGTACCATAATATACTCCATCAAAAATTCACAAGTACTAGCATTAATTAAAGTTAATGTGGTTGCACAGTATATACGTCACGGTCCCATCCCTTGTGATTTCATTAACCATATATATTTGCTGTGTTTTTGTGTATTATGATCCAAACAGCATGTTGTAAGACTAGTTAATATTTCTTTGCAGAATTCACCATGGTTCTTTTTTCAAACAGCACGTACAGGAACATACTGTTACAGGAATACAAACATTTTGCCTTAACTCATTTAGGCAGGCTTGGGCACCCCCACACAGCACAGTATGCATCCACGTCACACAGGTGTGATTTTATTTCCAAGATGTTTGCACGATTTGTATTGGGTTATATTGTTCAGTCCCTCTGGTTTGTGTGGGTTCATGTATTCGCCTAGTGTTATGTGGCTTGTCCTTGCCAATTATCTTCCAGCATGGCAAATAAAGCCTTGGAAAGGCTTTACTTACAGGAAACAGGGGGTCACAGGTGTCACCTACAGTATCAGATATAAAGCCAGGCATAGACTTGTTTGCACTTCCCATTGCAATTAGAAGCACATACTCACTCCCTATATTCCGCTGCAATCTGAAAACACACCTCATTAGACCTCATTGACTTCGATAGCAGTGACTTGTATAGGGTGTCGAATGTATTACCATGTTTTAGTGCTTACATTGTAAACTCTAAAGCAGGCGTGCCCATACTTTTTTGACTTGCGAGTGTCTTACAAAATGACCAGCTCAACAACATCTAGTATTGTAGGTTTTGTCCGATAAAGTTTTAAGAGGGTGGCCAGTGATATCCCTTGAGCATTTTTTGTTGTGAACCCCTTGATTCTCGAAACGCAAAAAAATCCTCACGAAATTGTTTTATGGATTTCAGGCATCATACTTATAGCCAATAATGGATATTCTGTCTGACCTAATACAGACCGGAAACGTCATTGCCCTGTAGGAAATGCTTTTAACTCTCTAGGGGTCATTGAGAACTCCACCTCAACTCCAACCCCTTACTGCGCCGATTAGAGAGATTAGAGAGGCATTGTTGGGAAATGAACCATGTCAGGCTGCAATGTTAGAAATGGCACAAAAAAGCAGCAGGTGCTTTCAATATGACTCACTCCACTGCAATGTATTCATTCATTGCTGTCCAAGAGTTCAGAATTCTGATCCACTGATGGGTCCTTTTTTATGCCAATCAATCTTAATTCATTTGGCAGATAATCTTAAGGCCACGTCATGTGGTCTACCTGCGCAGCCTTTGTGATCTAATGATCACAAAGTGCTGTTCCTGCTGTAAAGTGTATTGTAAACTGTACGGGCCGTCCGATGGAAGGGACTGGACATGGTTGGAATAACGTGTTCCTTCCACACAACTCCCACCTGTCAGGTGAAAAGTGGTGCGACTCCTCATGCATTAAAGGATGCATGAGCCCAGTCTGCTACTTCCCCACTGGTTGGCGAAGGATGTGTAGAGGCCAGGATCACATTAACAACTGGCACTTGGTGATAAAAATGGGTTGCAAAAATCGTGTTTAGAAATATTAAGGAATAAAAAGGTACCTGCTGATATGTGGAGCATGTGTTTGTTTGATGTCAGATTGGTTTTACAGCTGCAAGACAAAACACTGACCAGCTTATTGTTTGGTGGCAGGGGTCCACTCCTGATACATGGCCAAAACATTCCTGGGGGTCCCCAGTCAAAAACGTTCTGAATATCTGGTTTAACAATAGGAACTGAAAATGTTCAGCTGTGTGTCTGCCGTCTACATTAAATGTGTGAGTGGTTCCTGTCCTTAGGCAGGTCTGCAGGGAGTTAACTCCATGACTGCGTCTAATTTCAGACAGTCCCTATGCACTGGCCTACACGATATTGGCCATTTGACTATATGGGGTTCCGGCATGTTGTATTGGTGTTCGAAGGGAGAGTGGACAACTGGACATGCCCTATTTTTTTGGGTCTGGGGACCCGTGGAAATTGTGAGCTCGTAGATCTGCTATTTTCAAATGTCACAAGTAGAGCTTCACGATTTTGTCTAAAAATAAAAACATTATTTATTTTTTTTAATCTGAAACCTCAATTTCGATTTTTATTTTTTTGTGTGTGTGGTCAGACTACAAAAAAGGCAATTATTTATTTTTAAATATGTTTTTATTTGATTTCCCTCCCTCCAACAGAAAATAAGGTGGTTCTTATTGAACAAAGATGATGGATAAAATGCAAACTTTTCTTTCTTTTAATGAACATTCAAGTAGTCATCTTTCTTCTTTTTTAAACAGTAGAACACGAGGTGCATTTCTTATCTCTTATTTGAGCCTTGGACCATCTTTTCTTAATAAACATCAAACAACATTGCACACATATTAATTAACAGAACACTTTTTGCGGTAAGCTGTGAACTAGTGTGGCACAGTTCTACCATAAATGTGCCAGTAAAGGGGAAACCACGATTTTTGATTTTCTTTTTAATTTAATTAATTGTGGAGCCCTAGTCACAAGCTCATGTGGCCTATAATAGAGCCTTATTTGGGGCCCTGTTTTGGCAACACTGTTCTTGTCTCATCTTGCGCACTGTGTGTGTCTGTCCCACTCAGGGCTTCCTGAAGAGTGAGCGCGTGTCCAGGATGGTGATGGGCGGCGGCTGCTCGGCCAGCGACTTCCGCGACGTCTTCAAGAAGAACATCGAGCGGCGCGTGCGCAGCCTGCCCGAGATTGACGGCCTCAGTAAGGAGACCGTGCTGAGCTCCTGGATCGCCAAGTACGACGCCATCTACAGGGGGGAGGAGGACATGCGGCGCCAGCCCCAGAGGATGCACCTGAGCGTGTCGGAGCTGATCCTCAGCAAGGAGCAGCTCTACCAGATGTTCCAGCAGATCCTGGGCATCAAGAAGTTTGAGCACCAGCTGCTGTACAACGCCTGTCAGGTGAGCTTGTGTGGATTCAAGTTCTCAGTCACTGCCGTGTCTTTTATGGATCTGGAAGCATGTCACATATCGAAAGTAGAAGATCTATACGCTTTACAATTCCTCTGGGTGCAGAATGTAGTTACTGGAGCTGAGCTCGGGTACAAATTACTGTACTACTGTACTGTAATTACTGTACAAGTTTCATGTCATCAGGGTGCAATGGTTTGCATTTCTATGGCCAGCATTTCTGGCCATAGTGAACAACAGGGTATAAAGCTGGTGAGTAGTGTAAACTACACAGCTACAACCAGTCTCGCTCTAGTTTCCCTGTCATACCATACTGTACTGTAAAACACTGTAACGTACTGTACTTAAAACAACAACAACAACAATATATTCATTTTCATTTGTTCAACTATATAAGGCCCTGGCTACACGACCGCTGATCTTTTGTCGAAATATTCCTGTGTTTGGGCCTTTCTAATCACTTAGTTGTTTGTCAACTATAACAAAAGATGAAGTCGTTGATATTTAGTTGACGAAGAGTAGAACAACAAAAATAATTTAAAATGATTAAATGGGACTAAAAGGCAAAATGTTATTGAATAGCATATTTAAATAAAAAAAACAACACTGTTGTGGAGGGGACTTTTATTGTTTTATAATTCACAGGGATGGTAGCCTGGTCTAGCCCTCAATGATTTTGGCCTTGGGGGGGCGGGGTGTCGTGGGATCCACACGGCGGAAGTGCTGCGCTCTGATTTGATCTCACTAACGTGTCGTCATCTCCGGCCCCTCCCACGCCCGTCCACTGCTGTTCTACGTCACATCATTTAGAGCGACGCCCACCCCGGAAGGTTGACACGCCCCTCAAGGCCACTTTCCAACGCGCGTTAGTCCAGGCTTTCCGTTTTCGCGCAAGGCAGACGAAAATGAAAGCCTGGGTGTCGAGGCTACAGGGATGGTGATGATTTTTTTGTGCAGTTCACATATACCTCCAATAGTCAATTCACTTCAATTCAATTCAATAACTCCAATAACATAGTCCCTTACTACTACCAGGTTACGTGGAGAATTTATTTGGGTAACCATGGAAACCAGCTCACACCGGCCATTTCTGAGTTGTGCCAAATATTTCTTATCGCCACCTACTGGCCTGGCATACGTGTTGGAGCCCAAAATGTCCATTTTGGGTTGTATGTGTGGACACGGATATCTTTGTCGTGTGGACAGGATTTTTTTTTTTCAACGGAGGAGGAAAAGAACAGATATTTTCCATGTGTAGCCATGGTCTAAGACAGTTGTATCTATTAATAAAATGTCCAATAAATTACCCAGACACAAAACACAAGCCTAGATATACAGAGATACAAACAAAATTATAAAAAAAAGAGGAAGAAGGAAAAAGAGTGCCAGAAAACATCATAAACAAATCTTAACAATCACAAAGAAAAGAAAACAGAATGCTCCCCATTACAGTGCAGCAGAACTATCCAGTAAGTAAGTGCCACAATGGATTGCATCTAATAAATAGCATAAACAATTTGACAATTCTTTGTTCACAATAGAGTAACGGTACCTTGCCGTAGTGGTTCAAAACTTTTTTTTGCACCCACTGAAACTTCCTGACATACCGTAGCTGACGCACAGCAACATGTGAAAGCTCGGATTAGATTATATGAAATTGTTTATCACACTTTCATTAGAGTAGAAGGACGAGCCATACAAAGAAGTTATGTGAAAAAAGTATTGGAAGCTAGATTAAGGTCACAGGTGAGCATTTCTCAGCAACGTTTGGTTTGAGGATGTTGAAAGAGAAGTTCAAAAAAGGTCAGAGAGTCTTTGTAGATCTAGAGAAGGCATGTCTGAAGTGTCAGAAGTATTTTAGAGTGGGGGGGGTTCTTTGTAGATCTCACACACACACACACACACACACACACACACACACACACACACACACACACACACACACACACACACACACAGACACAGACACACACACACACACACACACACACAGACACACACGTCCACCTATAAAATAAATAAAGCATACTAGGGTACATGGGTACATAGTCTGGAGTGACAGAAGTTAGAGGTGGGTGGGTGTGTGCATGCGTGTGTGTGAAATCATTTCTAAGCACATCATCCATCCATCCATCCATCCATCCATCCATCCATCCATCCATCCATCCATCCGTCCATCCACTTGCCTACCAGTCTATTTACTACCTACCTACCAACCCACCCACCCTTATTTATCATACTGCTGTTTTAGCCAAGCGATAATGAAGACAAGTGAATAAAATGTTTCTTCACTTCATCTAAAATATTATAAGAAAAATAAAAATCTAGCATTGAGGCACACACTAAAATTAAAGGCACAATTTCTGTCAAAGCTTGAATGTACCGGTAAGCTTGTAAAGCAAGCATAACATTGTGACACTGCCACATGAAGGTGGGCAACAATGTAGTTATTATCCTCATGTGTGTATTGAAATAAAATTAATCATGCTAGGAATATATTGTGAAATTTTGATTGTATATTACCCCAGCATTGCGGGGTACTTAAATATATGTTTGTTGAATTTTAAACCATGGTCATCTACAGTATTTTCTATTGGCAATATATAAGGGGGCGCTGTGGTGGAAATGTGTTGCTTCAACAGACCCAGTCCCAGGAAGTATAGTCGGCCCCCCGGCTGGTTCATGTGGCTGTTTGGTGGTCTTTAGCCAACAAAGTCTGTTTAAGCCATTCAAAGTTAATTGAAAAATGAAGTGGCCAAAGAGCCTAGCGTCTTAGATGTGGTAGCATTTGGTCAGACTAGGTTTTGAGTTCTTTCCTCCATACATAAGTCCTCTCTCTGTGCACGCCATTGTCTAATACAGTTTAAAGTGGTTCACCGAGCTCATATGTCTAAAGCTAAATTGGCCAATATTTATCCTGACGTAACTCCAACTTGCGACAAATGTAATAATAGCGACGCTACCTTAATTCATCAATATTGGTGGTGTTCGAAACTGCAACCATTCTGGGAGAGCGTGTTCAACACTTTATCTAACGTACTGGGCAGGGATCTGGATCCAGACCCTTTAATAGCTCTCCTTGGCACTGCCGGTAAGGATAATCTCCCCTTAACAAGCACAGAATGTCGCATGGTCGACTTTGCCTTATTACTCGCAAGACGTGCCGTTTTGCTTAAATGGAAGGATGCTGCCCCGCCCGTCCACCAACAGTGGCTCCATGACATTATGTCCTGTCTCAAATTGGAGATGCTTAGGTTTTCTATTGCCGGTTCTGCGAGGAAATTTCATAAGACATGGGACCCATTCATGACATTCTATCACAACACACAAAATGCGTAGTGCGTTGTACCTGTGCCTGACCTACGCCGAATTCCACAACAAACCACTAAAAAATCTATTGTTGCTGCTCTACTTGTTTAGTTATTTTTAGCCATCCGTGGGATTGTGGGTGGGGGGGAGGGTGATATGGGATTGTTTTGGGGTTGGTTTTTATTTTTATTTTCCTTTTCCTTTTGTAATGTTTAAATTAAGTCTCACAAATTGTTTATTTTTATTGCTTCCTTTGTTTTGTTTATATTTTGTGGCTCCAACATTTAATATATTTTATCTATGAAAAATTTGAAAATCAATAAAAAGATTTGAAAAGAAAGACTAGGTTTTGAGACTCTGATTCAGGGATAAGAAGACTTGGAATATAGGGCAATTACATGGACATCCGGATACGTTTGTTGATTTACTCAGTAAGGAGACTTTGGGGGGGGGACTGTCGCATTACTTTTATTTTGGGATTTGCAAAACTACAAATAAGACTAAGATGTTTTAAGTTTGAGTTTTGAGGAAACGGTTTTGTTTTGTTATTCCCTGAACTACGGCTCACCTTTGATTGACCTTTGATTTCTTTGTAAGTAATGTCATGGCCTATTACTTCTCTGTTTGGCCATGAGAGCTATTCTCTTAAAAGCTTTCTTTTTGGGCTGATTTATGTGCCATAGACGCTTTATTTGGCATCGCACTGGAATGACACTGATTTGTGCAAAAATAATCATGGAACATTCTGCACTTTCTTCACTGTGGGCCCGGCAGCACAAATCTCAGGACAGCTTCCTTTTTATTTGCACTTTTGGTTTGCTTATACCGTTTCCTAGTTAAACGAGGTAGTATTGAGCGGCCTGTCTCTCTCTCCAGGACATTGTGCATAGTTATGCTTCTAATGATTTGTAGTATTTCATTTCTCAGGTTGGTGGTTCAGTGAAGCATCAACTTTTTTGGGGGGGTGTAGGAAAAGATTGTTAGCGTTTTGTTTGTTTCAGAACTCTTCCATATATTTCATACACTATTGTCATACACTTTCATACACTATATTACAGTCACAAAGTTATAATATATCAGTGTATACTGCCCAGCAGCAACAGTATTGTATTTAGTATTATATTTTCATATTTGTTTTGCAAATTCAACATATCAAAACCATCTGCGGTGGTTATCGGCAATTGTATGCCTGGTGCATGTCGATGAACTGGGCTATTTTTGGACACCTTGTTGGCAGAGTCCATTCTCCACATGCTCTCCCATTGATTAGCCCTCTGTCTCTCTCTCATTAGAAGCGATCTGGGAAACCCTGTGTTAATGCGCGGAACCAGCCATGCAAGGTTGGAAGAGCAGACAAGCCTGGAATCCCTGGGTCTGTAGAGGAAATCCTTGTAGTGTCTTACAGTAGTTCCCTCCCATGAGAGGAAACCAAGCAGTCGACATAAATGTGTTTTCTCACGCCAATAAAGGGGATGGGATGAGACGGAGTGCAGGTGGTCAGAAGGTAACGCACAGCTGCTCTCACAGATCCATCAAAGCGGATGACAACACGGTGTGCGTGTACGCTGGCGTGCGTGCTAGCCTGGCTAAAAAGCGAGACGTGAATCAGCTGTTCCCTAGCCTCGACACCCAGGCTTTCATTTTTGTTTGCGCGACAACTGAAAGCCTGGACTAAGTTGTTACCCACAGTGGCCTAGAGGGAGGAGTCAACCTTCAGGGGTGGGCGTGGCTCCAAATGATGTGAAGTAGCACAGCATTGGATGGGCAGGGGCGGGGCTGGGGAGGACAACGCGTTGGCGAGATCAAATCAGATCAGCTCATCTGCTGTGTGGATCCCACGGCACCCAGCCACCCCACCCACACATGCGCGCACATGTGTGGGTGTGTGTGCAGTATCTGCAAGTGTCATGTTCATTTAGTGGACATCTATCTGTAAACCCAGGCCTAGTTAATGAATGCTGGCCTGCTTTCCCATGCCAATTGGATTCCTTCTGTAATTTTGCTGGCATGTGCACTCAACCCCGTCCAAATAATTCAAGATTTTCAAATGATACAGAATGCTGTAGCACTTCTGCTAGCCCTTCTGCCTCCCAAACTGTGGAACGAACAGTTCAGACTTCAGAGACACCTCTTCAGATTCCACCATAGCCCTTATTGAACTTGCCATAGCCTTGGTGACCTTGTAGGCATATGCAAATGCTGAATGTATTTTAGATGCATTTGTTTGCTTCCTTTTGCTTTTGGCATCTGGTGCGCCACCCAATAGAATGTTGGTATAGCTGGATTATGGCCTGTTTGTTCCGCAACCCCCTCCTTATGTTTTCATTCCCCTAATCCCCAATGTACACATGTTCTGAAGGCCCCTGCCGACAGTACTGTAGTGCAGTAGTTCAGCTCGGAATCTGTTCTTGAGAGATTACTAGTGTACACAGATGCCTAGTCATTTTCTTTTTTGTTGTACTGTTTTGACTAATGAGTATGTTCTTGGTTTACCTTAGATGACTATTTCCGTGCATTTGCTGTATTTCTTTGCTTGCTGCAAACCACTCTGGGTTAAGATCTGCTAAACCTTTTTCTGTAACCTCACTGTGTCCTCTGGTATGTTTTCTCTTATTTGCCTGATGTTTATTCATTCCCTTCTGGCATGTTATTACTGTATGCCGCTCACTTACTATTTTTATGCTGTTCCTATTTCCATCAAACACATATTGTTGTAGCTAGTGGTTACAAGTGAAGAGATCTGTGAGAGATCTGTCTGTCTGTCTGTCTCCTACATTTGGTTGCTGATATGCTGAGCCCTTTTTTGGAATCCCATAACAGAATGGAATCATTTTGTGTACACTCTGAACTACAGACCAATAAGTCTCCATTTCGTTCAATAATGTAGCTGGGGGATATCAACTTGTGTTTGGTTCTCTTGTTGTCATAAAAATGGCATGCACAAAGATGACTTTCTTCATGGCATTCATATTTTGTAAAAAAACAAACAAACAAACAAAAAAAAAACAATGAACAGCAGTGACAACAACATGAGTACTTTAAATTGTATTGCGAAGGCTTACAGCAGCTCTTGTAAGAAAACCTTATATTCTGTATATTCCGTATATTCATACTAGATAGATAGATAGATAGATAGATAGATAGATAGATAGAACTTTATTGTCATTGCCTACATGAAACAACAGTTTACATGAAACAACGAAATTCAGTTTAGGGCTTCACCACTGGCATACACATAATAAATAAATAACCATAACAAATAAACCCAAGTGCAATTGATGAGTGCAAAAAGCATGTAGCAAGCAAGTCCAAGTCCAATTCAGTACTCAAGATAGTTAATTACATAGGAGGTCCAGGGATAGGGGGGCATGGTACAGGTTGCTCATTCAGCAACCTGACAGCCTGTGGATAGAGGCTGTTGGTCAGTCTGTTAGTTCTAGCGTGAAGTGACCGGTATCTTTTACCAGAGGGCAGACGTTGGAAGATGGTGTGCAGGATGGAACTGGTCTCTAATGATGTTGCTTACACGGTGTAGGCAGCGGGAGGTAAAGACTGTGGAGATCTCTGGGAGGGTAGTCCCAATTATTCTACCTGCAGTCTTAATCACTCTATGGACGGCGTCCTTGTCTGCCCTGGTGCAGCTTGAAAACCACACCAGTAACCCGTATGTGAGCACACTCTCAACTGCACAGTGATAGAAGTTGATTTGCAGTCTCTGGGGTAGTCTCGCCCATCTGAGCTTCCTCAGAAAGAAAAGTCGTTGCTGCGCCTT
Organism: Benthosema pterotum; assembly: GCA_039105355.1. NCBI lineage: Eukaryota > Metazoa > Chordata > Actinopteri > Myctophiformes > Myctophidae > Benthosema > Benthosema pterotum. Next base: position 17,740,717 of record CM076969.1, on the reverse strand, counting down.
TCCTACCGCAGATGTGATGTTGGTCTTCCAGGTGAGGTCGTCGCTCACAGTCACACCCAGAAACTTGAAGTCCTTGACCCTCTCCACCTCCTCGTTCCCGATGAGGAGTGGGGAGTGGTTGGGATGGCTGGCCCTGCGGAAATCAACAATAATTTCCTTGGTTTTAGAGGTGTTTAGGGCTAAGTTGTTTATACCACACCATGCCACCAATCTCTCTACTTCCCTCCTATATGAGGTCTCATCACCATCTGTGATGAGGCCGAGTACTGTTGTGTCATCTGCAAATCTAACTATGAGGTTTGATGGAGAAGAAGAGAGACAGTCATGTGTGAGGAGTGTGTACAAGAGTGGGCTTAGCACGCAACCCTGTGGGGCCCAAGTGCTTATGGGCAGGGTGGGGGAGATGTGCTTGCCTAATCTGACATGTTGTGTGCGATTTGTTAGAAAGTCCAGAATCCAGTTGCATAGTGTAGTGTTCAGTCCGAGTTCATGTAGTTTGTGGTGTAGTTTGCTAGGCAGGATGGTGTTAAAAGCAGAACTGTAGTCAATAAAAAGGAGTCTCCCATATGTGTTCTTATGCTCAAGATGTTCTAGTAGAGTGTGTAATGTAAGGGCTATGGCATCCTCTGTTGACCTGTTCCTCCTGTATGCAAACTGGCATGGGTCTAATGATGGCGGTATGGCAGCTTTGATATGCTTCATTACCAGTCTCTCAAAACATTTAGCAACAATAGGCGTAAGTGCAACAGGTCTATAATTATTCAGGCATGTTACATTTGGCTTCTTAGGAACCGGGACTATTGTCGCTACCTTGAGACATGCAGGGACCCAGCATGTGTCCAGAGACAGGTTGAAGATGGTGGTGAAAATTGGTGCCAGTTCAGCTGCACAGTCCTTGAGCACCCGTCCCTGGATTCCATCCGGACCTGCTGCTTTCCTGGCGTTGATGTTCCGTAGGCCAAGTCTGACCACATGAGTGCTCAGAACCAGGGTGGAGCCATCAGGGGGGAGAGGAGGCGATACTGGATCTTTGTTCTCCCTGTCAAACCGAGCATAGAAGGTGTTTAATTCTGCCGCTAGGGCTGCACTGCCATTGACAGGGGGGGATGTTCTGCCCTTATAGTCCGAGATCGCCCTGACTCCCTCCCACACCTGCCGAGGGCTAGAGGAGTTGTTAAAGTGGGCCTCAATGCGGATCTTATATGCCAGCTTGGCAGATCTAATGCCAACCCTCAGGGCAGACCTTGCCATGTTATATGCATTTGAGTCCCCGGATCTGTGTGCCACATTCCTAGCTCTTACTAATGATTGTAAGTTAGGTGTCATCCAGGGTTTTTGATTTGGATAGACACGGATCTGCTTCCAGTGAGTGACAGTGTCGACACAGAAGTTGATGTAATCTAGCACAGAGTCTGTAAGATCGTCCAGTGACCCCGCGTCGTTTCTATGTGTGCTTAAAGCTATTAATAGACTTGACATGTTCTGTACTGTATTGATGGTGGCACACCATGTTACAGAACACCCTTTCCAATTAGCCAGCAGCGTTAGTTGTATGTGCTGTCGGCAAAACACCTTGTATCTCAAGTTTTCTGTATTTCAACTTTTTATGTCACACCTAAAGCGAAAATAAATTCACTGCTTTTAAAATGCTTTAACTCATTCAAGGAATACTTATTTTCCATAACTTGCCATGAAGCTTTGAAATCATGGAGTGTTTTACTTTTTATAACCCCATCGCCCTCATCTTAAAATATGATTTCCAGTTAAAAATGTTATAAAACCTGTTCGGCATGCCTCTCATTGGCATTGACCCCAGGCTGGGTTTGAACCCCCGGCCAGCCACACAGAGTGCATCCATATTAAAGCTAAAATGACACAGATTCTTTCCTGAATTGAGTGGGTCGCGGCCCACCTAAATAGAGCCCATTGAAAACATGACTGAGAACTTGAGAAAATCAAAGGACAACCAGAGAGAGCCTGAGAAGACCTGAACTCACTATACTTACGTATTTAATGGGTGATTTGTGGGCACTAGTCCCCCATTATAATGCAAATGATGCTTTTCATTCACCCGTTGTTTGTAAATCTGCCAGATCATTATCTTTTGGCAGGTATATCTCTGAAAACATTAGTGCTGCCAAACAGCTGTGAAAAGTTACCTCTGGTGTGTTCTCAAGAAAGAAAATAGCAAGGATCTGTCAGCAGACACATTGGTAACTAATTTATAAATGACTTTGAGTCCAGGTTACTTCAGTCTTTCATTCTGCCTCTTCGAGCGCAGCAGCAGCAGGGCAGCTAAACAGCTGAAGCCTACTGTATTTGATAATGATTGTGTTAATGAAACAAAACAATTACCACCCCTTGCCAATCTGTGATCATTATAACGAACTACACTATCAGCCGGTCAGTGCCAGTACAAAGGTTGGATACCCCTAGACTACAGAACACTTCTCAGTCACAGTCACATGAGGTTTCCCACGTTAACTGAGAGCTGCTGAAAAGGAATGTTTACCTTTAGTTACCATGCTGGTAGGATGGTTTGTTGGCTGAGTGAGTAGGCTACATCTTCTGCACTTGGTTGGTTGTTGGTTGGTCGCACACGCATGCGTGTGTGCGTGCATGCTGTGCTGTGTGTTACTGCTAGGCTGATGGCTGTCAAGCAGTTCTGTCAGTCTGGGGGCAATATAAACCGAAATATAACCGAAATACAGCAATCATAGCAATGAATAATAGCTTTTTTCTCTTGCATGCACGAGTCTGCGGCCGTCTTACACTTGTGCGCGTGTCTGTGCCACCTAGCTTTAGCTTGTGTCCACCCAGAATAGCGATTCTGGCTTCGCTCCTTGTGTGTGTGTGTGTGTGTGTGTGTGTGTGTGTGTGTGTGTGTGTGTGTGTGTGTGTGTGTGTGTGTGTGTGTGTGTGTGTGTGTGTGTGTGTGTGTGTGTGTGTGTGTGTGTGTGTGTGTGTGAGAGAGAGAAAGAGAGAGATGCTGCTCAACAGTGCCACCCAGCGGAATTGTTGAGGTTCTGCAGCTGGCACACTAATACATACATAGGAACAGACGCACAAGATAGCTGCATATGCGAGCGGTTGGGCACCACTCAAAAATCATGTGTTTTGGACATACAAGGTTTCTTCCACCACAATGCAAAACAATGGTGGTGAATGTTTGACGTAAGGCACAGAGAGAGTGACCTCTCCAATGAATGCCATGCCTTTGATCAACGCCTTTATGTAAGCTCTGGTTGTCATAGGAATAGGAGGTTTGCACAGAACTACAAAGTCTGAGAAGGAAAAACAAATAAGCAAACGTCATGGTACCATGGCAATATACATTAAAGTGGGTGTGCGCCGTGTGCAGGGATGGGGGGGGGCATGTTTGAAGTTATTGGCTATAATGAGATGTGGCAAATGGGGTTAAATGTATAGCGTGTGTGTGTATAGTGTGTGTGTGCATGTGTGCGCAACACACACACACACACACACACACACACACACACACACACACACACACACACACACACACACACATTTCGAGAGAGAAACAAGCAACCAGTTCTATTGAAAAGATCAAAGTGCAAAGTAGCTTATAAGAGAAGACCTGGCATTTTGATGCTGGGGTCCCCCTAGTCGAGGAGTAGAAGAGGAAGATGAGTGAGGTTGAATGAGAATGAGAGAAGTGAATATGTAAAAGAGTGTCTCCATGATTAATCTGAATTGTAAACACCATGTGCAATACTAATGGTAAAAAGCCCTCCCCCAAAAAAATCACATTTTGGTGGAGTACTGTAGTAGAGTGAGAATTTCCCCCATGTTTATTCTAAGTTTGGGTGGTACCAGATCGTGGTTGCTCCCTATCCAATTCTCAGGCATGGCATGATCTGAGCCAATACCGATCATCTGAGGTGAACAGATTTGGAGCAGAGCACATCGACAGGCAGATGTTGCATTTGATGACAGCTACAACTTGAACACGATCAGCGCACTTGTGTGTGGCAAAAATATATAACTGGGGGTAGAAAGTGACTTGCATTGAAAAAAATGGTGATCTAAGATAGCATACCCCAGATGATGGAACCTCCCCACGCACACACACACACACACGCACACATACACACATGCACCAAATCCAAAGAGACAAGTGGAACTCTGTGCCGATAACTACATGAAATGGAAGAGCAGAAAAAGACTAGAGATAAGCAGCTAAATTTTAATGGGCTTCAGCATGGCCACCACACACAGAAACTGCCACACATACAGAAACGGGCTAAGTAGGAAAGTACTGTAGGAACATTCCACTTACATCCACCAAAGAAGTCTTGGTTGAAAAGTAACCCGATGTCTAATGTCATCCAATTACCAGTAATGTTTTAGAGAATAGAATACAGCACAGTACATAATACCACTTGACCTATAACCTTGACAACCATGGAGGCTTGTGCAAAAGTTGGCAAAATGTAATTAGCTAGCATTATTAATCGACACATATTTGGAATGTCGACGTGTCGGGCCCCATTTTCGATTTGTCGTTGATTTTTTTATTTATTTATTTTAGCCCGCGGCGCCGGCGGGACCTAACGCAAAATGTTGCAGCGCGGGCGGCATGAAAATGCCTGCAGGAGGGAGAGGTGCAAGATAAAATAAGCGGGAGCGCGAAATCGAGCAATATATAATACCAAAATATGCATATCTGAAGAGAACGTTCCATACTGCGCTCCACAATGATCAGGCATGTTCTCAAAGCAAAGCGCATGGCAGAGCAGGGCGCAGGAGAGCAGAGCGCACCACGCAACAGACAACAGACACGCACCCGCACCTGGCATTCCACATTCATTAGTAGCCTAATCGACTTGATAGAGGAGTTTTCCTCTTTCGTTGCGACGGATTCCCTGCATCTTTGCTTTTTCCTGCGTCTGCTGTTAGACATGGCCAAACAACGTGAAACAGAACACTGGACAAGATAAGTACAAATAATATAGGCTTGTTCTATTAACCACCAGCAGCAGCACGCGCGTCTCTCTCTCTCTCTCTCTCTCTCTCTCTCTCTCTCTCTCTCTCTCTCTCTCTCTCTCATGTGAGACCTCGGTCTTGTGCAGGAGAGATAGCTTTCTCCCATACGTAACGCTCCATTTCGGCCTCGACAGAGGCGCCTGCTCGGCGAAATAAAAGTCAATCATTGCGGCGGGTGCACTAGGCAGGAGCCGCTGCCGCCTCCCCCTCGGGGAAAGCCGAACTCGCGGGACAGAACGCAGGGAGAAGGAGGAAGACGCATTCCGGCGGCTGCAGACGAGGGCCGCTGCCGCCTCCTCCTCCTCCTACTCGGGGGCAGAGCGCAGGGGGAAGCAGGAGGAGGACGGACGCGGCGGCACAGACGCGCGCAGCATATACATGGTCTCACTACAGTGACTGATAGTAGCCTAATACCCGAAATAAGCAATTCTCTTCCCTTGAAAACAGTAACGTTGTGACGTTTTTGAACAAGAAATTGCAAAGAATACAAAATAAAAATCATTAATATAAAAAAAGAAAAAAGAGGCGATTTTCGACTCGTACTTTTTTGTGTCGACGTCAGCACGTGTCGACAATCGTGTCGATTTCCGACTTTTTTTCACATGGCAAAATGTAATTAGCCAGCATTATCCAACCACCCTGAGAGCTTGAGAGATGTGGAGATGTCGTTTTTCAACTGATTTTGACCCCAGGGACCACCATTCTAAGAGCAACCTGTGGACCACCACCATTGTGTCGGGTGGGCTGTCCAGACGTGTCACACATATCGTGGGACTGTCCCAAAATAGTACTACTGTCACCTGCTGCATGCCTCAAATATGGGGAAATAATTAAGGCCTACATGGCTGTTATTCAAGCTGTTGCGATTCATAAATAAAGCACTTTTATAAGGAGGTTGTCCAATGTTTCAGACAAGGAATATCGTTGGTAAAAGTCTGTAGTGGTGCTGTGTTGTGGTGTTTACAAATAATCTATTGGTGATGATCCCTGTGGTCCAAATGCAGGTTTGTGAAAAAAAGGATCTTTAAAATTAAAGCATCTTTTTTAACATCTCTTAAACCCAATCCCCTGGATGCTGAACAATCAATACACTGTATTTGGAGTGCTAGCCATGATTCGCGATGCAGCATGTGATTTTAGCCTTCAGCGCAGCACACATACTTTTATTCCATCAGCGTCCAGACGATACCCAAGGTTATTGTTGCACAGAAGAGGTCAGCCAGATGGATAGATAGATGGATAGATAGATGGATAGAGAGGATCTTTATTTATCCTGAGGGAACTTGTACATTTCCGGTTCCTCTTGGCTAAAGCTACAAAGGCTGACTTTAAGAGTATTCCACTTCTCTCAGCATACACCTGCACACCTGCGTTCGCTTCCACTCAGTGTTGACATTGTTGACTAAAACTATGATTGACTGCCAATTTTGTCAACAATGCTTCCATCCTATAATAGAAGCACAATGCAGCAGAGAGAATGTTCTAGAGGGACTGCCCGTCCGTGACCAGAATCCAGATCATAACGCTAGCTTGGTCATTCTTGCAAAAGACAAGTTCTTGTTTTAATTAATGACTCAACCTCGTTATCATGTTAATGATGTTTGTTTTGCAATGTGGAAATCCTCATCCTGAGAGAAATAGGGTACATACAGTATGCTGTGTGCAGGTTGATGTGATCAGGATCTCATTACTAACTTTTCTTTTTTAACCCTTTACCAGCTAATTGTTGAATTATGGTATATTGAGATCCTGAGCACTGCACCATTGTAAAGCCCTACTGAAATGCAAGCATTTTTAATAGGCAAAATATAAATGGTTAAAGTGGTTGAATTGCTACTCCCTGGAACCCAGCAAAGATCCCCGGGGGTCCCCAGACCACATTTTGTCAACCACTGCTCTCTAGGGTCTACTCTAGGCCATGGGGTGCATGCGCTAGAGGCTGCTGTAATTGGGGTTAATAAGTTAATTAGCTGTAGCAGCGGACATGGAGGATGTGTGTTATGTGTTCTGTTTGTAGTTATTGTGGAATGAACTGGAAAGCCAATTAGACGAATGCAATTGCAGTAGGTGTGGAGAATGCATGGTGCATGCACTGGTCTAAGGTTCATGTCATACAGACAGTGTATTCAATTTACACACACACACACACGCACACACACACACACCATAATTGAATATGCCTCCTCTCTCTCCTTGCTTTCAGTTGCTTCAGGTTGTTGTTCTCGTATTGTCTCTTAGTAAATCAGTGGCATACTTGATGATACTACAGCGGTGGTTTACAACCAGTGGAACGGGGACTAGTACCAATTGTCTTTGACAGGGTTTTATATATATATATTTAATTAGGCATAAGCAGATGCAGGCTTTGATAAGAAAACACATCCAAAGAGCCTATCAATGATCAGCAGCTACTCAGTCTGACTTTTATTGATGAATAAAAGTCCTTAAAGCTTTGTGTAGGATAACAGTCACGTGCTGTGGAGCTGTCTGTTCAGCCTCTTCTTGAAGCCGGGGCGGATCGGGGGGCAACGCCCCCCTAAATGCCCAGTCTGCCCCACCAAACACGATGGCATGCAAAACAACCCAAGATATTTCAAAAAATTAACGTGCTTATATTCGAAATGATCTGAAACACTACTACTGCTGCTACTAACTAACTACAGCTGTGTCACCAATGAACCAACACCATTTCATCATTGAAAACAGGATCAATGTATGAGTGTACTGTACATATAAAGGCCTGCACACGGTCTATACTTGCAATAAGTTTTATTGAGGCAACGTTTTGGTAAAATAACCTTCTTCAAGCATCTGCATGAAGGTCGTTTGACCGAAACGTTGCCTCAATATCATTGAAAACAGAAAACTCTCTGAGTCAGACCTTTAGGTTTATGCATACTGTGTGTCTGTTGCAACTTCTACAACAACTGATGTTGTTATTGATGCTTTACTTGACCAATAAAAGTCCTGTAACCAAAAAATGGTATGGGTCCGGCTTGATCACCTGTCGGTGCAAAGCAACACGAGTGATGTAGGATGCCAGCCACGTAAAACATAATTACGGAACAGCTAGAATGCTTGTTCCACCCATGGAGCATTTAGGCTATATGCCGATATGAATGACTACAAGCTCAGGATACATAGCGTACATGCTGGCAGGCAGGCAGGTACACACAGTGTACACACACAGTGCGCAAACTACTGTTGTATGGAAAATAATTAATCTTCATAAGATACTGAACAAGCTGCATTTATAATGTGAACAATATCACGTAGTGGGGAATGAAATAAAGGCGATTTGTATGATTGAAATTAGTGCTTACTCTGTCAGTAGTTGGGTGATTTCTATGTCTATTCTAATCCCTTAAATCATCAATGGTGGTTCGTTAACATGCTCCTTCATCCCATCATCTTCTGATTGGATTATCTCTCTATTAAATTACTTGCTAGCCCCCTAGAGCCCCATGGTGAACCTGGACATGTTATATGTTAAAAATGTTGAGTATGGGTCTCCAGTATATAGAAACTGCTTGATGCCAGCTTGCATAATGAGCAATTTTCATAATTGACATGTGTGATTGTACCATTAACAACCTAGAAGGCAACAATTTAAAATTTTCATTACATGTAGCATGTAATCTGTCTAATAGGGGGTTTTCATGTTGCTGAATCCATTCTATTTGTTTAGCAAAAAAAAAAAAAGCACACTCATTGGGCTGAAAACGTCTCTAGTGCATGTGATGACTGCACATTGTGACGACGGGCTGTTTTTAGCCCAAGGAATGTTTTCTGAGTGAGACTAATGCTTGCAATGAGCATCATGAAAACACCCTAGGGTGCATAGTGCATGCTTCATAAAGCACAATGAAATTTTGACCTTATTAGCTTCTATAGGTTGTTATTGGTATGTTCACATATTGTGCCAATTATGAAAAATTTTCAACATATACAAGTTAGCATCCAGCAGTTTCTACATGCAGGGGAGCCCTGTTCAAAATTTCTAGCACAAAAACCTGTGTACTCATCAGGCCTGCGTTCACATTCTGAATGTTCCCCACATCTGTTTATCTTTCAGACCCTCTGATTGATTGATTGATTACTTTATCAGTCAGAAATATGAACAGCACTTGATAAAGGAAACGCATCTTTTGGCTGGTGCAGCCTCTCCAATGCAGCCAGCCAGGATTTCGCTGTCTTACTGGCTGCATCCGTTTGTCCCAGCATGGAAATGCTGTGGCTCGCACATTGCATGCACACACGCACGCACGCGCGCGCGCACACACACACACACACACACACACACACACACACACACACACACACACACACACACACACACACACACACACACACACACACACACACACACAAAGGTTAATTAATTACTTAATTCAGACAGGTTTGTTTTCTCTCCATCAAAATTCCATCCATCAACATAGAAAACACCCTTGGGTGCCCCCCCCCCTCTCTCTCTGTTTCTCTATCTCTCTCTCTCTGTGTTCTCCATCCACTCAGCTTTTTGATAGATTGTATTGACTGTTGTTTTCTTTCCACAGCTTGACAATGTTGATGAGCAGGCAGCACAGATCCGCAGGGAGTTGGATGGAAGACTCCAGCTTGCTGAGAGGGTGGCCAAGGTATAGTATAGTATGTTATTGTACAAAAACAGCTCACTGGAAATGACTATGCCACAAACTCTTTTAATTCCACCAATTAATGTAATATTTTCACGTTGTACTTCATATTTCATTTCAATGCAGCATTAACACCTAAAGCAGTGGTTTTCAACCTTTTGGATACCAGGGCCCACTATTTATTTGATTTTAGCCACACAGACCGCAAAACTAAAGATTTATTATGGTTTTGTCCACAATTCCAGGCTGGATGTGGGAAACAAAACACTCAAACATACAGATCAGAATGAACAATTATCTTCTACATTCTCTAGTTGTGTAGACTTGGGTTAATTCGGATGAATATTTTAACTATTGAGAGTGTAAACATGAAGACAAATGGACTTTCGGGTCCATTTGGTTATACCTGGTTAACCAACTTTACATCATTTAGCTGGAGACCAGGTGGAACTCTATCAAGGACCACTGGTGGTCCCCGGACCACTGGTTGAAAACCACTTACCTAAAGCATTAAGCATTAAAACAGGATATCCATCTCTGCTATTTTAGATTTAAGTGTTGGCTATTTGAAAACAGCAGATCTACAATCTTAGACCATGTCACTTTTTGCCACTCTGCGAGCTTGTACATCAGCTGCTTGTGAACATTTCCAATAATTTAGAATTGCAAGTGTGAGGGTTACTGATTTATACTGTAAGGTGTTTTGCAGAATCTGACCAGGTCTTAATGGATTAAAGGGGAATTCCACCCATTTTCAAAAAAAATCCTGAGTCTACAAATGGAACCAAATGGTTTAGTTCGTACACTCTCAGAAAAATAAAAAGAAATTTCATTCTTTCAAGAAAATTCATTTTACATGGTGTAACACAACTTCATGATATCATCTAGTTGTGTTTCACCATGTCAATGTTTTTTTGTTTTTTTTTGTTTTTCAGATTCTGATTTTTTAACCTTTTTCACAACATTTAAGATATATTAATGACAAGAATGTCAGTAAAATGTCAAAATGACAAAAACAGTAAAACGTTGAAAATGGGTGGAATTCCGCTTTAAATAAAGTGTTCCATAATGTCCATCCCGCTCTGCCTCCTCACCCTAAAGGAGAGGCGCTACCCCCAGCTGGTGTCCCCCGACATGGAGGCCATGTATGTGGAGGAGCTGCGTTCTTCCGTCAACCTGCTGATGGCCAACCTGGAGAGCCTGCCTGTGTCCAAGGGAGGAGCCGACTTCAAGCAGAAGCTCAAGCGCACCCCCATGAACAACTCCTTCCTGGACATGGGCGACGAGGGAGACGTCCTGTCCAAGTCCGACGTGGTCCTCTCCTTCACGCTGGAGGTGGGTGTGTGTGTGGCTTTAATTAAGTACTGTACCGTATTTTCCACACTATAAGACGCACCGGACTATAAGGCGCACTGGATTATAAGGCGCACCTTTTAGAACTGTTTTCATATATAAGGCGCACTGGATTATAAGGCGCAGAGAATAGAAGCTACTACAGTTTATATAGAATGGAAGCTACTTCAGTCGAACAATCCATATATAAGGCGCACTGGATTATAAGGCGCAGTGTGGATTTTTTTAGAAAATTAAAGGCTTTTAGGTGCGCCTTATAGTCCGGAAAATATTATTGTAAAACACCTTGGATAAAAGCATTATATAAACACACCATTTACCATTTCCAAGAATCTATTTAGCGAATGACAAAAAGAGAGCAAATTGAGCGGTTTGTTTTGAGCCTGTGATTTTATCATGGACCTTTTTTATTTTCTAGCTCCCCCTCTATGCACATTATCCTGAATTACTTCCATTGCAGGCACTTTGCTGAATCGTTTTGTATAAAAGGCTTTGTAAATAAATTCCACTTGGCCGCTTTCACCCCCAAATGAAGTGCAGCTTACATTGTTTTGTTCCCTGCTTGAAATACATTATACCACAAAATAGTGCTGTGGCAGGCTCCCTTGTGTGTGAGCGAGGCCGGGGTTATTGTTGAAATAAAATCACTATGTTTATTTGCCACACTGACTCATCCATGTACAAGCAGGTACATTTTGGCCTGATCTGGTCTGCAGTATTTGGCAACAACAGCAATATATGGGTGGAGAGTATGTTATGCACTCCGTCCGTGTGTCCGTCCTTCCGTCCGTCCGCATGTCCGTCCGTGTATAGCTAATCCACCACACTGTTGGTCTGATCAATGCCAAATTTTGCACACACACTCCATGGATGCCAACGATGAACCTCTGCTCCAAATATTCCATAATGGCCTGTTATAGCACCACCATGAGGAAGCTTTTCACATTTTTGCCTATAAATCCACCAATTTGCATGAAACTTGCATGCACCTTTCCTAGTTCACAAGGATGAACCTTTGACCTGCATTGTTCACATCTGCTTTTTATAGCGCCACACATTATTTCATACTACTCCTCCATATTCTGTCCAAAAATCCTGCAAATTGTTACACAGAATCTTTGGAGTCATGTGTTCAAGACAGATCTGTCCGATATTTCATATTCCATCCTAATTGCCCATAGACCGCATCATGCAATTTTAATTTAAAATATTTAGCACACTTTTCTACCAGCTGGACAAATATAACCGTGCCTTTTTCACATTGTCTTGTTCCGGTGCCACCAATAGGTGTACTTTTGCAACACACACAACAACACACACAACACATTTTTGGAACAAAATGCCTCAAATCATCCTATTTTTTTGTTCTAGGCAGGCCAATCGAGCAAACTTTTAAAGATGCTGTACCACCAATTTTGGTCTTTTCCCAGTTTTTCACGTGTCTATTAGGTCGCAGGACTTCATTAGACCTCCTGAGATCGTTTTTATTGCCACTGGTGTAAAAAAAAAGTTTTTAGGACTTCTTCCTGGGGGCGGGGCCGTTGGCAGTGACACAGTCCAACGGAGTCAACACGAAAAGTATGACGTATAAATCTACCACGTGTCAACGCCCCTCCCCGTCATTGTCATATTTTTAAATACGCCAGCCTCTGGGGGGCGGAGCCACCACAATCACACATGGGGTACGTGCGATCATGGCGGATCGAGGTGGCTTCAAACATTACCAGCTGATGGAGGATTAATGCAATATTATTAGTTAATACTTCTTAATGAATGCCTGCGGTGCCATAGGAACTCGGGTGGACGTAAAAAGGCGAGAGAGAGAAAAAAAAAGAACGTATCATTTTGGCTGTTGTATACTGCTTTTTGTGTATGTCTATGACATGCACCATCATAGAACCACAGTTACATACGTAACTAGCGATTTAGTTTCTCTTCTCTAAGATCACCTCTAAACATCGTATGGGGCATATAATAGTAGTCACACCAACCCCCAGGTGTCTGCTGTTAAGACGCTGTGAATAAATGAGTTGATGTGTTGAAAACTTTTAAAACGATCTGGTATCATCTGTGTTGAAACAGAGCCATAGAGTATAGACAGAGTGACAACTCCATCCACTTCATGGGGTAGTCCAATGGCGGCTCTTCTGCTTAGACTTCAATCGAGAATGGGGACAACTCCTGGACCTGAATTAGGACCCAGGCAACAGCCCAGCGTTAATGATCTTAAATCGCTTTATTTTAGTTTGTTTTTAGTGATAGTACAACACAAACATGTCAACGGTACAATAACAACGTTACTGTACCGTTGACGTGTTGAAAACCTGCCTAAAGTCCCTATTCAGCTGCATCATATAAGCTGCATGAACAGCAGCTCGAGCGCTCAGTTTCTGACCCCTCAATGTCGCAACTCTTCTACTATGACCACTATGGCCTGCGCATGCGCCGTTGTTTTCTCTGTCGGCTGCTGATAGTGTGCTCTAGGTGGACAAGAGTTGCGACATTGAGGGGCCAGAAACCAAGCGCAAATGAGATAAAGTGACAAACTGTTGGAAATGCATTGTTTCTCAACGAGGGCGGCGCAAATAAGGGCTAATTTAGGAATCTGTTCATCATGACAACTGTTGTAAGGTATTATACAGGCTTACTACAAAACTATCATAAAAGCTGGGCCGTTGCTCTACTTCCAGTCCAGAACGTGTCCCCTTTTGTTGTGCTAATTCAATAGAAGTCTATGTATAAGAGCCGCCATTGGACTGGCCCCATGAAGTGAATGGTGTTTGCATAACTGTCTATAGTCTATTATAAGGCTTTGATTTCGAGCCGAGGACCCCCAGTTTGACATGTATTAGTTTAAGGACCCCCATTTGTGGCATTTCTATCTCTGAGACCCCATTTTTAACTGTAAAATCGGTGTTAATTAACTCTTGAGTGTACAAATGGTCATATTTGATTTCATATGTACACTTAGTTTATACCCTGGCCATTTGGTTACAAAGTATAATGTAGCGAGGGACCTCCTGGACGCCTCTGTCTTTGGGAATCACTGGGCCACAACAAAAAGCAACTGCTTGTTTTAATAAGTGCTTGTTTTATTATTATTATTATTTTATTATTATATAGATAGGAACTTCTACACACAGGAGCTGTTACTGTAAACTCGGTACCCAGACAGAATATTAGACAGGTTGTGGTTATCCAATACTCAGTGAACTATGGGTGATACCCTATCATAACATGTTGACAGAATAAATTAATAAATAAATGTATTATTAATATATCGTTATTATTACTATTACTGTTTAATGTAGGTGAATCTCCATTATTAGTGTTAATGGGGAGTTCTGTACCAGAATCTGGCTCAAACTATAGCCTCAACAGTTTGTCATCCCTCTGAAATTTTGTAAACAAATGGGCAGAACCATGGGCGGTCCTTTTGTGAGGAGGGGGAGGGACTAGGAGAGGTGGGTGGTCTTAAAGTAAGAGGCGGAGAGACTTTATTAGGTGGGTGGTGCTAAAGTTAAAGTCATGCATACTTAATGAACTGGTGGCCATTGCCACATACAAATGGCTTTTTAACAAATACTATACACTTTATTGAAAAAATTCTTCCTGATTATGTTATAATAACACCTGATGATCATCTTTTTGGGACAGGAAAAAGCACGGCACTCCATCTTTAAAGCAACGAATTGAGTTCGTTGAATTTTCAGACAGAAAATGTAAAATACAGGTCAAAGGTTTATCTTTCTCCTCTAAGGAGTGTACATGCAGATCATTTCATGCAGATCAATGCTGGGATATGTAAAATTGCGCGCTCACACACACACACGCATGCACACACACATGCGCACACACACATACGGACGGACTGCAAAATAAACTCCCCATCATGCCTTCGGCCTGGTGGAGACGGTAACAGTTGTGATGGTACAATGTGGGAGTTTGCTGAACTGAAGTTTGCTGATAAGTTAAACAGGACTTTCTTGTAATATACTCAGCCATACTCCACATTTTTTGCAGAGTGTACATATCAAAGTGGCAACCATCAATTTACTTTTAAGCTTTGCTCTGCTAGCTGATGACTGTCCTCATCTGCACTAACTATGGGACTTGTAATTCCAGTTCCATTTGTATCCCAAAAGCTTCTAGGGTTTAAAAACAGGGAATTTAGAATTTAGTATACTATATGCAGGGAGAGATAAGATATGCACATAAATACATCGACTTACTGTAGTACACTACCAGTGATGTACAGTGCATTAATTAAATGGTGCATGTATAGCGCCTTTTTCCAAGGTGCTTTACATAGATTTGCATCACATTCACAGACCTTTACATTCACCCATTCACACACCAATGGTGGTGGAAACCATGCAAGGTACCGGCCAGCACATCGGGAGCAGTTAGGGGTTAAGTGTTGCTCAGGGACACTTCGACAGTAATTCTGATGACCTTGTGGTTACCATCCAGCCACTCTACCCCTGATCCACCACTGCCCCATTACATAGACTTACTGTGGCTACAGGAAGTACGTTTTACATTATTTACAAGTAGCATTGTGATCTAAAACATGCATGCATACAGTAGCTTATGCAAAGCACAGTCGGAATGAATCACTTTCACTTCCAAGCATTTTCAAATGGTCATTAGCATGGCTTGTGGCACACACTTACACTCCCTCCTTCCTTCCTGGCGGTGCCAATCAAGGGCAATCTTTCTGTTCTTTTCTTAGACAATGCCGGTGACGGGGGCACGGTGGCACAGTGGTTAGTGCTGTCGCCTCACAGCTAGAAGGTCCTGGGTTCGATTCCCGCTAGGGGCGCTGCTGTGGGTGCTGGCGGCGTGTCTGCTCCTCCGCGTCATCAGTGCCCATACCCGAGGCGGGGTTGGCGAAAGGGCCTTTCTGTGTGGAGTTTGCATGTTCTCCCCGTGTCCCCTAGGGTAGATACCCTCACAAAAACATGCTGTAATCCTGGACTCTAAACTGCCTCCCCCTGGCCAGCCGGGGCGCCTGATGGAGGGGACAGGAACTGGTTGGAATAACGTGTTCCTTCCACGCGCTACGTCCAACCAGGGAAACTCCCCCCTGTCAGGTGAAAAGAAGGCAGCTTGGACTCCTCATGTATTGAAGGAAGCATGAGGCCAGTCCGCTGCCTCCCCAGGTTGGTGGAGGGTGTGTAGAGCCCAGGATCACATTAGGAATTGGCACTGGGTGAAAAAATGGGTTGCAAAATCGTGGGATAAAAAAATATAAAAAAAAAAGACAATGGCGGTGACATGTAGAAGGCGTGTAAAGGAGCACAATCACACATACGTATGATTGATGATGATTATTTATAGGTCTCAATCGCCTCAACTGATTTCCATCGTTCGGCCTGTGTGTCTTCTATGGAAACATATGGTCCACACACAGCGAAAATAGCTGATCTACAGGCTCTCGATCCATCCAAGCTTGTAGACTGACTATTGTTGCGGAGTGATTTCAGTGCCATATTAATTGTCTCCACCAAGCCGAAGGCTGTGTCTGTGTGTCCGTCTGTCTGTCCACCTGTCCGTCCGTTCGTGTACAGCTAATCTCCACACTGTTGGTCTGCTCCATGCCAAACTTTGCACACACACTCCATGGATGCCAATAATGAACCTCTGTCCAAAATATTAGCTTCACCATGAGGCAGCTTTTCACATTTTTGCCTATAAATGAAACTGCGATTTGCATGAAACTGCCAGTAAACAAGCATTTGGAAGAGAGGACCCCCATATTAAATATCAATATGGGGGCACATATATTGTTTTAAATATGGGTCCACAGGCTAATACATTTTATTAGCCTGTGGACCCATATTTAAAACAATATATATGCAAAGGACCCCTCACAGAAGGGTTTTAAGCAGTGATTATCAACTAACTATTAGCCCTGAGCAGACAGAGGTCTAATGGTGGCTCTTCTACCTATTTTACTACATTTGATACATTTGATTTGCTTTGATTTGATTGCCTTCTCTCCAGATAGTGATCATGGAGGTCCAGGGGCTTAAATCCGTGGCCCCCAACAGGATTGTCTACTGCACCATGGAGGTGGAGGGTGGAGAGAAACTGCAAACAGACCAGGCTGAAGCCTCCAGACCTCAGTAAGATAACACCAGTCATCTCATCATCATTACCAATTGCTGGTTTTAATTGACAGTCGCAAACAAGTGGTTATTTTTCAGGATTCAAATTCAAAAGTAGCAAGATCGGCTGTGAATCCTAATGGGAGGAAGGAAATATCGTGAGTTTTTTTAAGCATATATATTTTGTGCTTGGAAAAGCCATGTCCCTATTTGTTGTCCCCATTCTCAATGTAAGTCTATGGTAAAGTGCTGTCATTGGACTGGCCCCATAAGGTGATTGGAGTTTGCAAAACTCTGTCTATACTCTAGAAGTATAGAAAATTTACGACATTGAGGGTTTTTTGCAGCCTGAATGTGGACACAAACTGGTACGAGCATGCAGTTGATTTTCAGACAGCAGAACATGTGTGGGAAGTTCCTGGGTCGAAAATGAATGAAATACGATTGTGCTTGGAATGGGTAGATTATGGACATCAGCGGCTGTGTGGATATGGCTGAGTGGACAAAAGATCACTACAGTATGTGTGTGTTGGCTGCATTATCATTGAAGCTACAGTGTTCAGTCGCAGGGGCCTAGTGGCGAAAGGTGTGGTGTGGTGGAGTACGTTAATGGAAGTGGCTGGATGTTCATGACGCCATGTGCATCAGTCAGAACCCATGCTTGCTCAGTCTTCCTGTGCATCTGTGTGCGTAGCAAGGGGGTTATGGCTAGTACACACTGCGCGATTTTTAGCCCGATTTAGCCCCGATTTTGGACTCACGACAAAATTCCTCTGTCGGGGACGATTTTTCAACTCCCGACAGTTTGACGGCCGTCTTTTCGTCTTGTAGTGTGACAGCTCAAAAAGACAAAAAATCGGCCTGATTTTGCCGTCGGGACGCCCCCGACAAAACATCGGCAATATTAAACAATTTTGATTTTTGCGACATTTCCTCGTCCAGTGTGACATAGTTTCTGACAAGCCCCCGACACTTGCATTGTGCTGGCAAATGTAAAAACATTGCAATGCCGGCCGGCAGCCACTGTCCCCCCATCTCATCTCATCTCGCAGCGCGGATGAGAGCCTGGAGATCGAGGCTGCATGGACGCACGGACCACTCCTATCATTCAAATAATTCTGATCCAAAGCATCATAGCGCAGCAAACGTATGACATTGTAATTCGATCATCTCTCTCTCTCTCTCTCTCTCTCTCTCTCTCTCTCTCTCTCTCTCTCTTCTCTCTCCCTCTCTCTCTCTCCGTGCGTAAAGTTGTCAGGGATCAACATTCTACAACGCGTGTCAAATGATTTATGCATTGTCTATAGGCCTATTTTGTACTCGAATTAACTTTTGCGCATTTGAGTGAAGGGGGACGATGGGAAGGGAACAATGCCGGCGGTCATTGATTGATGATAGCCTACAAAACCTGCATGTAGCCTACATAAAATAAAATAAAAAACATAGGCTATAGGTGGCTGCTTCTCCTATAACGTTTTTTTCCCCAACAGGTGGGCCCCCAGGCTAAATGGAAGGAAAGTTGGTTTAAACTATAGGCCTATGTAACTCTTTGAGAGCTTAAACATGAAACCAAATAGAACCTTGCCAAATGGGTCCATTTGGTTTCATGTTCACACTCTCAAGATTTAATATTCATCATGTGAATTATCCCAAGTCTACACAACTAGAGAATGTAGAAGATTAGGCTCATCGTCATTTTGATCTGTATGTTTGACCATTTTGTTTTCTCCGAAAATCCAACCTGGAATTGTGGACAAAAGAGGTATTTTGCGTTCTGTGGGGCTAAAATGTCATCAAATGGTGGTCCGTGGCTCAAAATTTGAGCCAAATTCTGAATAGTGGACGCAAGGGATGCAGTGAAACCGCTGAGAAGATGACAAATAGTTACTGACCTTTTATTATTGGCTTGGCTCCGTCATCTCTCTCTCTCTCCTCCCCGCGCGTAAAAACGACAACTTTTTTTTAAGTGTGACAGATCAGATGCATGGCAGGTGATTGGTGATTGGCTCCAATATTACACAATATTACAATTGTTGGTATTGTGGTTATGCGTTTATTTATTTAATCACTTTGTAATATAACCAGGCAGCGCCGCAGCAGCATGCCGCACAAAATGTAACCAAAAGAACCGATCGTTCCACAACACCGTGGGCGCGTGTTTAAGCTATTTAACGATCAACATGTTAATGATCACCATGTGTTAATAATAATAATAATAATAAACACTAACATGGTGATCACATCTTGATGACAGCGTCAAGATGTATTTCACCATGTTAATGTTTTTTTTCTTTTCTGACATCAATTTCCAGGAAAAAACGGAACATGGGTAATTTCATTTTGTTTTTATATCATTATTTAATTCCACAAAACATCTCTGTCATAGTAAAATGTGGAAAATAGGTGGAATTCTCCCCTTTATGTGTCAATTATTTGTAACCAAAAGGATGAACTATAGGCACATTGGGGGTCCATTTGGTTACATTTGTGCCACTGCCAACTGGCATGGATTCACTGTCTGTGTGTCTGTCGTCACCAAAACGCCATACGGATGACTTTATGGGGCATAGTGTATAAAGAAACAACATTGCTGTGACACCAATCAGATAATATACAGAGACTGACGCAAGGTACCCTCCCTTCCCGACCTTATGTCGGTGGTAATATTTTCGGGAGCACCGCCCCCGCCGTCAATACGTCGGGAACGTGCAGTGTGAACACTCGCAAGACAAATGATCGTCAACGAATTATGCAATTTTAATCGCATAATGTGACAGGGTACGTCGTGCACGACGTCGTGAAAGTCCCCAAAAATCGCGCAGTGTGTACCAGCCTTAAGTACGCACTTAGGCGGTCGCAGAATCAGATTCATAATCAACGAAAAGGTGTATATTACACAAGGATCAATTTATTTCTACAAGGGCGCCTATTTGCTGCATAAATAATGATTAAATATGTAAATTATGCAGGGCTCGCTTGATTTCACAATGCCAACATATTTTTGCATAAAGTTCATAAAGTTACAACATCACCCCTCCGTTCACATTCGCACAGAAGCACGCTGGTCCGCCCTCTTATCTAGACTAGAAATGACATTGACAGGGGCAGGCTACCAAGCCCACAGACAGAATTATTTAACACACACAAAAACTGAAAACTGTAAGGATGGAGAAGATAATGTGTACAATCGACCTCAGGTCTTAATGGCTTAAAGTGAAATCCCCATTTCGCTTTCATACCCATTGTGGGTCTACAGTATATCTCTAAAACCCAGGTAGCGTTCGCATTCTGAGGAGTAATACCGATGCGATTTAACTCCTTGGCTTCTTTTGAAGATTAACTTAATATGCACACAGTCGTGAAACTGTACCTGATAATGACATGCAGTGGAGCGTCTGTAGCTTTGAAATGCAAACCCACCCCTCCTGCTGCACGAGCATCAGCTACAGACAGAGGACTGGAGGCTATCAGAGAGGTTTTGATGAAACAGGTCTCTGCTTTAATGTTCCAAAAGTCTACAGAAGTGAGCCACTTTGGAATGTTTTATTTGTCACTAACTTAGTACGTTGCAAAGTGAAGCAGTGAAGTGTTGTTGCAACACTTTTTGAGTGGTGCTCCTTTGCTAAACACAGCTTTTTAACCACTGGAATATCCAGATTTTCCACAAATAGTGTACTGTACATAGGCACTCAACAAGTTCACAATGTGATGTGAACAGATATGAGCTTGTTGGTTGGGTATTTTTCATGTACCACCCTGCAGATCTGCACAGTTGTGTTTTTCACTGATCAGTGTCTCTATTTTTAGTCATAGCTGATGATGAGCTGCATGTTTTGCCAGTGATGAGCCAATGATTTATGAATCTCTGATTCAACAGAAACTACAACCTGAGGAAGAAGTATCTTTTATCTGCTTGAGTTTTGAGGGAAGGATAGTAACACATTTGTTACTATACTTTACCAAAGCTTTATACTGCTTTTGGGAGAGAAGGTTCCTGATAGACTCAGGCAGCATACTAAAAATGTTAACATCGTAATGTTTTGTTTGATGTT
This sequence comes from Benthosema pterotum, assembly GCA_039105355.1. Classification (NCBI taxonomy): domain Eukaryota; kingdom Metazoa; phylum Chordata; class Actinopteri; order Myctophiformes; family Myctophidae; genus Benthosema; species Benthosema pterotum. The sequence goes on along the minus strand of CM076969.1, from coordinate 17,719,555 downwards.
TTGATCATACAGTATACTCACTGGCTCTGCATGAGACTTTGACACATGACAGAACAAATGTTGGGTACTTCCAACACTTCAAAACCAACCTAGAACTAAAGGCAAAATGTTCAAGGTTAGTGAGTGAGACTACAGAGATCTTATCTTTATTATCCCACAGTTGGAGTCAGCTATGCCATATAAAAAGTCTGATGTTAATTCAATGATTTTGAAAGTGTTTTAATGAGATGTCCCTGTTGGTTCAGGTTGTGAATTTGAATGGGAAGAGAAAAAAAAACACTAGAAAAGGGCCTTATGAAGACCTTATGAAGTTGAGGAATTGTTGCGTTCATGATTTGAAGCAATTTGATCAAAGCAAATTCATCCTGCAAACTTTAGATGCCAATCATGATGTGATATTAACCCAAATATTGCCGTGCTTAGGACCCAGGATCCATCCACTGACTGCCGAGCCTCTCTCTGTGCAGCCTGCCATGCTCATAGTAATACATTGAATGAAATACAGTATGTTTGTTCGCAGGAGTGACTTTCACTATGGAAAAGTCATTTCTAGGGTTTCTGATCACAACAGTGCGATCATAAGCTGTTTGTCCAAGTGGGTGTGTTGTAGGGCTTTAACCAAAAAATCGATACTTCGATACATCGATTTGCATAACACGTGTCGACTCCAAAAAGCCCGAGTCGATAAGTTGTTTTTTCCCTTCCCCCGAGGGAAAGGAGTAAGGAGGCGGAATTAAACATTTACCTTTGTTTTCCCCTTTTTTCTTTCTCTATGTGTGCGACGCGTGTGTATATAATTCAACTGTAATATTGGTTACTGTCACTCACGGACAGAAGTCTCCTTTGAAGTTTCCTTTGCAACTGAGTTCAGCCTTAATTTAGGCTTACCAATCTTACTGCAGCTGCATGCGCACAGGATGCATGCTTCTGTCCGCGTCATTCTCAATAATTTACTGAATGGTTCAGAAAAGAAAAGCGGCACGATATGTAGTAGGAGGAGGAGGCTACATGTAAATGGATCGGATTCTGATAATGTGGCCGCTATGTTAGAACGAGCATGTCTTCTGTTGCGTTCTAACGTGTGGGCTGCTGTGTATTGATAATGTTATGTGTTTTTATGGCTGGCCTGGGAGTGGACGTTGTGCTGCGCTGTGTGCTAATATTATTTTCATATTAAGCTTGCCACATGCTTGATGCGTAGTCTCGCGATGTGTTTTGTATAAGCTCTGCGCTGGCATCATAGCGGCACCATTTGATCCCCGCCCCCCCTAGGGGAACCACTACAATGTACCCTCCCACGACGGACCCCCTCCCACCCCCCCCGCCATAAAACGATAAATCGATACAATTTCGCCTGGACTGTCTGACAAGTCGACTTGAAAAAATCTCAAGTCGTTAATGCCCTAGGGTGTTGTGTTCACTTCATGACGATTCCACATGCTCTGCGTTTAGCATTTGTAGACTGGGTTGCGGTCAGTAGCCTAGCCGCTATACAACACTGATCCCGACTGTTGCAAGAGGAAGAGTAATGCACATACAGAAAACAACATAGCCAAAAAAACGACAATGCTTGCAGATGAGCATGATCGTGTTTCAGGGATGGTGGCAGGGAGTTTGCATTTTTGCCGTGGAAGTAAGTAACAATAAGTCAGTTTGTCTCCTGCCATCGCTAAACGTGACGATATTAACAGCGTGTCACCTTAATACACTTACCAGGTAGCAGGTAAACAATTTCAACCACATATACATATACTATTATACCAATTGTCATAAGGCTCCTGGTCTAATGGCAAATTGGCCTGAGAAACCCGTTTTCAGCGGCTTATTGATTTGACCTCCAATGTTGACTGGTCCAAACAGCACTGGTGCTGTTTTATCTAACTGTTGTGGACACAAAGGTCACACCAAATCACACTGGGCCAAATCACACCAGGCTTTCCCTAGTGACCAGGGAGAGATTGGAAGAGGAAGCACATTGATTTGACTTTTTGTCAAAGCGCTACATTGTCATTTTTAACAAGTTAACACCTGCTGCTGCAAACCGGAGAGACCCAGACAAGGACGAGGAGAGGCGGGGCTGTTTGTGTGCGTGTGCGTGTGTGTGTGTGTGTGCGTGTGCGTGTGTGTTCGTGCGTGTGCGTGCGTGTGTGTGTTTGTCACTGTGGAGCGAGGATAATGCAGGATGTTTTCTTGACATCTCTACTTGAGTGGAGAAGACCTAAAGGTCATCCACAGCCAAGCACGTAAATATAACTAGTCTTTCAAAAATAACCCACTCCAGAGGAAGGCAGAGTCCACTCCTCAGCCGACAGATGTTGAGGTCGAGGTACATTTAACATTAATTGTTATAAATCAAAGGGACCGTGGCTAATAAAGTGTTGTTGCTAATCATGCTGTCCATGTAATTATGAACAAAACAACTAATTTATGTGTTGTTAACTATATGATGTGTTTGTCTTACACACGGTGGAGGGCGTATCACCACACAAGATGTGCTGGTTATGCAGATGCTGATGCGTAGCCTACAGCGCGGGTTCCTAACCTTTCTACCACAGACTGGCTGATTTCATAAAGTGTTTGCCGACGTGTGTGTGTGTGCGTGTGTGTGTGCTCAACACATGTGAATGGTAAGAATGTTTCATTGGTTTGCGGGAGAAGTCTTGGTGTTGGTTGAACTTGCTCACATTCAAGTTCATAACTACTCATGGAGAAGCAGGGCAAATAAAGTGTTTACTTTTCATGTTGCCCTTTTTGGGTTAGGTTACTGTATGAAAATGATTATTGGATAAAGTACTTGGATAAAGTATAGATACTCCTGGTGAAATAGCACTCAACTACAAGTTAAAGTCGTATTTGTCACATTCAGATTCTGTTTATTTAATCATCCATTATGCCATGACTGATGATACTGTGCCACTTTAGTCTCAGATTTCTGAAACTAGGAGCTTACCTGTTGTGAATATACAGTATGAACACCAAATTATGTACAGAGTGGGTAATATGAATGGATCATACTACTGTTTAGGATTGAATGGCGCTGTGTCACGTAGCTATAGCACAGATAGCCAAAAAGCCAAATGGGCCAAAAAGCATGTTTTTTGCAATAAATGATAAAATTTCAGATTTGTGGTGCCCCCTTTGGCTGGAAATGGAAATACTTTGGAGTCTTCAATGATTAAAACACATTATATATTTTATTCAGGGTGGATTGGACATTCAGTTTAATTTCATTTTAATTAAATAACTTTGGAAGCGGATTCAGATTGCAGCTGAACAATATGGACCATGAAAATTCTGCCTGTGGTGCTGTAATCGGTTAGGTTCACAGGTCACGTCTAGTTTGTTTGTGAGATTTGCACAAAAGCTTTAGTTGGAAGGGCTTTTTTGAAGAAAACTTCAATGAATTCAAATTGTACCGACACATTGTGTGCATACATACTGTGCTGTATGCCACCACCATTATCAAAATCACACACACAATGAAGATACAGTAGCAGCTATTTTACAATGCACTAACAAATATACAGTACATGGTTTTTGAGGTTGAGCAGTGACAGATTGATTCTGTTTAGTCTACATTGTGGAAATCTACTGTATATAAAAACGTATTTCATGGCAAAAAGAGATGCTTCTATTCTATTCCACTCTTATAAAATATGACTGGGTTAGAGGATTACATGTACTGTACCTGCCAGCGATAACAACAATCTTTTAGTATATTGTTGCTGTTGAGATGAAGCCTCTTATTTTGTCTCCACGTTTGTGTGTTTTTTTCCCTAATTGAATGAGTGCTAGACAAAAAAAATCATAATTGTGAAGGTGCAAGTGTTTTCTGCCCGGCAACAGGGGGATCTTTTGCACAGTGAGTCTCATTGTTTGGTCCGGGGATCCCCAAGATCCCTTGTATTGTATTATACTTAACATCACCATCCATTTATTCCTCACTTCTGGTCCAAAACATTTTCAGATGGGTGGATGAATCTGTGTCCAAATTGAGCTTTAGAACTACTGTATCCAGTCTAGCTTCAACAGAGCTAGAACAGTGATGGACAACTGCACCATGCACTGAATCCATACTGCATAACACTGTACTATTGACTGGTAAAAACAATAGCTATTCTTCTGACTAAGCAAATACATCGTTGTATGGTATACTTTGCTATAGATTTGATCTATTATGTGCACTTCATGATAAAGCAGGGTGAACACAGATATTGATTGAAAATCATCCAATGTGTGTGTTATGATTATGAATAAGGCCATTTGGTTCATTTGATCATTAATGGCTTGCAGTTAATGTTAATTTCTGTGCAACTATTGCGCCAGTCTGATGATGGCCCACCTTTTTACTTGGAGAATTCTTCTCCTACCGATGACAGTAGACTACCAGATCTATGATGGCAGAACATTTAACCATGCGCGATTGCACGTCCGGAGGCCTCTCAGATGGTCGGATCAGGTTACGATCACTGTGAAGACTTTATTCCAATAACATAACAGAAGATCTGCAAGCTCTGTCAGGACATTGATGGTTATGTGTGATCAGTGGATGGGAGGGCTGTCAGTGTGTATTAAAGCAGAACATTGTGTCTGTCTGTGTCTGTCTGTCTGTCTTGCAGATGGGGGACCCAGGGGGACTTCACCACCACACACGCACTGCCCTGTGTGAAAGTGAAACTGTTCACTGAGAGCACAGGAGTTCTGGCACTGGAGGACAAGGAGCTGGGCAGGGTGAGAGAGACACACACACACACACACACACGCACACACGCACACAGACATGCATGAGTGCACGCACGCACGCAACACAGCATGTAACATAGTACATAGACAGACGGAACAGAACTATTATTTTTATCATGATAAAATAATTCAATATATATTGCTTTTTTTTCATGGAGCCCTAGGCCCGATCCGGCCCTACTGATCTGTATGCATTTTAGGCCCGAACCCGACCCTAAAATGTCGGGGCGGGGCGGGCCTTGTCGGGTTCGGGCAGAGTTTGAGAACTCTAGGCCCGGGACTCGTGACCTGGAGATTATTGCACAGAGGGTTAGAGGGTAGAATGGTCAAGACACCAGAAACACCATGACGTCATCATACATCTGGTTTCGGAGATCTGGCACTCCAAAGTAAGGGTTTTGGCATATACCGTAGCATAGAGCAGAATGTTGGGAGCAGATTGGGTTAAATCAGGGGTTTTCAACCTTTTTGACACCAGGGACCACCATTTATTCAGAATTTGAGCCACGGACCACCACTTGAGGACATTTTAGGCCCCATGGACCCACAGATTTATTTTGCTTTTGTCCACAATTCCAGGCTGGCAAAAGAAAACAAGCAAAACATACTTTCCAAAATGGCTAATTCAGATGATGAATATTTTAACTCTTGAGAGTGTAAAAATGAAACCAAATGGACCCGCAAGGGTCCATTTGGTGTAAACATTTTTACGTTCTCAAGAGTTACATCTGGTTAACCAACTTAGCTGGGGACCACCTGGAACCCTCTCACGGACCACTGGTGGTCCCCGGACCACCTGTTGAAAACCCCTGGGTTAAATGAATACATAAAATAAGGGCCAACAAAAGATGCACATAGTGTTGTCCCGATTCCAATCACATGATCAGAAAATCAGGGCGATTGCGTAATTTTCAAAATGATCGGAACTGGATCGGGAGCAAAGCAATATGTGATACATGAGATTCTGTTGTTTTCTTTGCTTTAAATGGTATTTCTGGTGGACAGTAAGGTCAGTGGATGTGGGTGGATAGATGGTTTTGACAGTACCAGTTCACTGCTCTGACTCTGTGAGCTGTGGTGGTGGAAGAAGTGACTGTACCTAATCAACAAGGATAGGATGATTAAAATGTTCTGTCTGTACGGAGTGCAGGGCTGGCAGGCTATTAGAAATGACTTTGGACAGATGGAAAACACTTCAATTAAACTTGCACAGGCCCCAAAACTAAAGATTTCTTTTGCTTTTGTCCACAATTCCAGGCGGGATTTGGGAAACAAAACAGTCAAACATACAGATCAAAATGACCATTAATCTTCTACATTCTCTAGTTGTGTAGACTTAGGGCTAATTCACATGATAAATATTTATAGATATTTTACATCTGGTTAAACAACTTTCACTCATTTAGCTGGGACCACCTGGAACTCTCTCAAGGACCACTGGTTGAAAACCACTGTTGTACTTGAATGACGACATGAAAATATTATAAAAGCCCTGTCTTTCATTAGCTTGCATGTGTGCGCGCGCACATGCACTAATGTAAAATTACACAGATGCTTTCCCAATTTTAATGGGTTAAAAGACTAGCCACTAGTTAACTTAGTTTGAACTTTGTTTTGTACTTACACTGCAATTGGATTTAGGGCTATTGAGGCTTAACAACCACTAAGCTCACTCTGTCTTCACTGACACACCAAGCATGGTCAAATGTGATCATTGCTTTGTTTAGCCATGACTTTTTATTGGTTTCAGTTGCTAACTGAACCGGTGGGGGAGCCCTCTTTCTTTCTCTTATCTCTCCCTTATTGGTCCTCTGTTGCAGCAACAGATTCTATCTCTCCTGTGAGACACTGGAAGACAATAAAACACACGTACACCACTGATGAGGTGGACTGTAGCCTTATGTCTCACTGCATCATCTCTGCTTCATACATACTTTACTTTTATAACAAAGCTTTTTAAGTTCTGTATCTATTGTCTCTGTCGGGTAGAAAGTTGAAACTAGTCAAAAAACTGTTATTTTTCAGGGTTCAAATTCACAACTTCTTCATCAATTAAGTCCCTGATTATCTATTATAGTATTGATAAAAGTTTTATATTCGACCGATGGCAACGTTTTACAAGGGAAAATCAATGGGGAGTGGTCATTATTGAGAAATAAACCCCCGACAGCATGATTTATTACACCGCTGCAAACCATTGATTCTCCTGCTTATTACATGGCTACTTTACAAATACAATTGTAAATTTAACCCACAGTAACAACAAAACAAATGATTTCATTGCTTGCATGGTAATGAAGGCTTTCTGTTAATTTATGCCTCCAGTGCAAGCTGTGCAACGCATCAACTCAGAAAACAAATGTCAACACCAATCTTTATCTCTAAACGTTGGATGTGTCACAAAATCAATCAAGGCAGATTGACATGAGCAGGTGCTCTGAGTCTATAATTTGACAGCTGTCTGATATTGAGCTCATTAAACAGGCGGTCTTTATTAACCTTAACAGAGTCCTTAACATCGCAATGACCAACAGAATCAGTGACCAACGGAGCAGAGATACAAATAAATAAAGCTAAATGCCACTAACCAAATTGCAGTATGCAGAAGCTAATTAAGATGTCCGGGGAGGAGGGACAGTTAGTGTTCATTAGGTGGAAATTGTGGTTAGATCAAACCTATGACTCATATTGTTGCTGTGAAGCTGTTATTATATAACCTTTTTATGTTCTTTTCATAAAGCAACGCTCTAGTAAGCCACACTACACATTGTCATGCAAAAGAAGCACATGTAGAGCCTATAGCAGGGGTGGGCAATTATTTTTCTCAAGGGGCCAAATGAGATTCATAAAATATTGTGGAGGGCCAAGACTAAGCCGAGTAAGACCAACCATTTGACACCAGGGCCCTCTTATATATTCAGTATTTGAGCCCCACAGACCCTAAACTAAAGATTTCTTTTGCTTTCGTCCAAAATCCCAGGCTGGATTTCACAAACAAAACAGTCAAACATAGATAAAAAAAAATGACCATTCTTCTATATTCTCTGATTGTGTAGATTTGGGCTAATTCAGATGATTGATATTTTAACTCTTGAGAGTGTAAACATGAAAGCAAATGGACCCGCAAGGGTCCATTTGCTTTCATTTTTACGCTCTCTACATCTGGTTAACCAACTTTCCATATTTAACTGGAACTCTCTCAAGGACCACTGGTGGTCCCCGGACCACGGGTTGAAAACCAAAGAGCCTCATTTGGCCCCCGGGCCGCATCATGCCCAGGTGTGGCCTATAGGTACCTTTTTATTGCATTTCCTGAAAATAAACGGTTTTGGACAAATGCTTCATACAAACAAAGGTTTCATACAAGGCTGACAGCGCTGACATGATATTGGCCTCCCTCCCAGTCAGTGAATGAGGGACTGACAGACAGGCGGCGGTTCTGAGTTCTGACATATTGTCAGGGTGACTCTGATGAGACAGGACAGCAGAAAGACAGGCTGTCTGACAGACGAGCACGCTGAGTCGCACAACTAACAGACAGTTATTATGTGGTTGCCAAGCACTAACCAGCCACACGTTGGCCACAGAACACAGTGAGCCACATGCTGTGAAAGCCAGGCAGAAATGTCTGTCTGTGTAGTGTATGCATCACACTCCATAACCAAACATGGAGTGTATAGGGGAAGCGAACATTGTTCCTGCATGCGTGCTCGTACTGGGCTGTAAATGTTTTGTTTTTTCACATTGCTTTATTGTGTTATATTTCTGCAATGTTTGGTGTGTTTCATTTTGGTACATCCCACTCTCCCAGGGGGCTTTGCACTGGTGCGCGGGCTTTGACAGTCAGTCTATTGTGTGAATCCATGGCAGTGGCCAGTTTGTTATTTTCAATATATTCTACCAAGTAAAGTTCTACGACTACGAAGAAGGTTGTCGTTTTTGTTTCATCAGGGCACTCAAAACAATTAATAGATAATAGAATTATAATAGCGTCGATCTGTCAATCTCAATAGTTGAAATGTTCAATAGTTGAAACATTCAAATACCGTATATCTGCATTACACCAGGATATGCAGTAACATCAGCAGTGTGACCAAGCTATACTTTTACATTTTATTTTGAGCTCAGTGTTTGACAGCAAGTTATTTGACAACTCACCCTAAAACTAGCAGAATGATGTGTGATTTTTCCACCCACTGACTCATCTAAAGAGACGAAAATACCCCAGTCTGGCACATGACACATACTGTAATCACAGCAGCATCCTATAAGTGTCTGGAATCAAATGTCAAAGCTCTCCCTGCTGTGCTGTCCGTAAGTTAACCTTCTGCAAGGCTTCCTGGTTCATAGACTGTTTCCAATTCAAACCTGCCAACATTGTGGCATATCTTCACATTATGAAAGGTCAATTCATTCATTTAATCATCACAAAGCATCACTATTGTTGAATTTACTATGAAAACCCAAATTTCCGTTTGTCACATCAGACACCTCACTTTCTCGCCTCAAAACATCACGCCACCGTATATGGACATGGCTTGTGACTTCACGCCTGCAGTTCCACATACAGTATGGAGCTGACCTGTTCTGAAATTCCATATGTTGACACCATCCCCCCACCCACCCACCACCCCACCCCACCCGTCTTACATCTTCGATGTCTCCCTTTTGACTGATAGCTGTCCATTAAAACTCTAGATGGGCCTGTCCCAAATTATTAGCACAGCTAATAACACAGATACTGTAACTAGTTCTCATCACCCTTAGTGACCTGTTCTGACATTCCATATGTTGAGTTGGCATCAAACCTAGTATACGCAAGGACCCTGTCCCTGCTTTGATCTAGATGGACTGAAAGCTACCTGTTCTGACATTACTTATGTTGATCTGACCTCATCAAACTCATGCTTCATTTATGTCAGTACAGAATTCATTCCATGTGGTTGGTTATGAATAATTGAATAATTATCAAATAAATATCAAATGTGCGATTTTCCCTAGTTTGGGGTCCCATGGAGACATCACATTTCTCTTTTATCTGACAGTATAATCTCTCTGTCTGGGCAGGCTGAATCCTGGCACAGATGTTGAGTCATACTTCATGGTTCAGTAAAGTAGTTCTCAAACATTTTGTTTTCTCTCTATCTCTCTCTCTCTCACACACACACACACGCACACACGCACGCATGCACACACTTTTCAAATGTTCATAAATAGCAGATGTGTTCAAAGGTTTGCACAAAATGTTCAAAAACAGCTGACGTACTCTACTGTATACAGTATAAGTTCACAGTGCAGCACTACTGCATGTTGCACTATGACAGCAGCTAGACACGATAGCCTGTGTGTGTGTGTGTGTTTTGTCACTTGTCGCCTGCCATTAATTGCAAGTCACACCTCCTTTCACCTTACCTCACCTTACCTTCTTATTCAGTGGTATGACTCAGAACAGGCTTGGGGACCCCCACACGGAGCAGCATGACTCACTTCACACAGGTGTGATTTTTAAGTAAACAAAACTACCAGGCAATAGCTGTGTGCAATTGTCTCATAGCAACAGCAGGTGCTACTGCATGTTCAGCCGTCTATGAACCAGGATTCCTCTGAGCATTAATACTACCCAACACCTCCAGTGTGTTGTATACCTTGACCTTTATTATTATTTAACTGGAGTCCCCCAAAGCCGGAATGGGAGAGCTCTTGAAATTGCTAGTATTTCCCCTTTTGCTAGTTGCAGAAGCAATTATACATTCCTTTCAAATGTGTGAGGTTTTGGATGCACTTTATACTTCAGTTTATTACCTTTGTAAACTGGATCATAATGACGATACTGATGGTTTCGTTGATTGATAGTTTCAAGTGGAGATTGACAGGCACGAGGGAGACAGAGAAGGGAGAGAGACATGCAGGAAAGGCTGTAATGAATGGGACTTGAACCTGCAATGGCCAAAGCCTAGTGGCATGTGCCTGGACCGCTAGGACAGTGGGAGCCCCCAGATGTACTACTTTGTTGCTTTTGTATGATGTTGTACTATGATCAAGTAGGACATTATTATTATATAATTATATTATATAATAATTGTGTGCGTGCACTGCATGTGTGCATTAGTGTTAGGGTTAGAAAGATGCAGGGGTGCAAATCACCAAAGCGCTGCGCAATGTATGGAGAAACGGGATGACTGGAGGCAACGATGGAAGGCTTGTGTTCCTAAAACAGTGTTCCTACTCCTCTCATGTGTTTACGGAAAAAGAGTCAGCTTTTTGGCCTCCACTGTGATCATGTTTAAATAATCATGAACACTCCTTTGCCACGCATACCAATGCTCATCATGTCCTATACAGTACATGGCCGTAAGTTGGAAAGTATTCCATTAACACTAATATATTTTTCCTCTGAATTGGGAGTATTTTTTGAGCAAGACATGTTTCCCTGAAACATATTGGCTTTGCCAAATCAGATGTCTTCCCCTTTCAACTGACCATGGCCTTGGTAAAGCTGATAGGCAAATATGCATAGAAATGCATACAAAAAAAGAAACATCTTCTCACAACATTATAACTGCTTAGCTTTATATAAAGAAAAAAATCTCTATCAAAATAATATTTACATTACATTATTTTTAAAGATTTGTTTTTGGGGCTTTTATGCCTTTATTGACGACAGTATATATAGACATGAAAGAGAGAGAGAGAGATGGGGAGTGACATGCGGCAAAGGCCCCCAGGCTTGGGAATCGAACCCGCAGGCTTAGCAGCCTAGGTGCCCAGATGGTTGAGCTAAACGCCTGGGCTACATTATTATTTTTGCTACATTCTCCATTTCTCTCCCAATTCAGGAAAAATAATATACTATAATATATTATTCATGGAATGCTTTCCAACTCGCCTGGTTTTGGATGGGGCATTCCAGATGCCACGGAGATCTCTCCTATATGCAGGCGTTTCTAAGTGACCCCTTGTGGTCTCCTCAGATTTTCAGGCCAATTTGGAAAGAACCAAGTGATACTCATCAACCGGTCTGTCTGTTCCTGTCCTCTAGGTGGTGCTAAACCCCACCACCAACGGTCCCAAGCAGACGGAGCTCCACAGGATGGTGGTCCCCAAGAACAGCCAGGACAGCGAACTGAAGATCAAACTGGCTGTCCGCATGGACAAGCCCCCCAACATGAAGCACAGCGGGTGAGAACTGCAGGACAACTTGTACAATCAACTTATAAGGCTATAAGTCTGCAGTGTTTTGACATGTCTTGCGAGAATATCCAACAGATCAACGAAAACAAGCGGAGGGTAGCTACTAGACGACTTTAAACTCATTTAAAAAAAAATAGACAATCAAAAAATCTACTTGAAAAGCCAAAATATTTCCCAAAATATTTTCACAACACAAATCTGGTCTCTGGCATAAAATATTTTTAGTTGGGCCTGGGTCCTTGACATAAAATGTTTGAGAACCACTGTTTTGTTAAACAACTTTAGGAAACAAGCTCATATTAAGAACTTAAAATGTATACTTTAGAACCTAGCCTAAGTCACATTACAGAAAAAAATAAACCCATACATTAGTCATTTATAATTACAGGCAGACATGGTAACACTGTGATGTTGACTGGAACCTAACTGCAAAACTGAGTCATTTGAAGAATGACAGCTCCCTCTAGTGGTGAATCTTATACTTCAGTGTTTGTAGTGGCTCCCGGTCTCATCTGGCAGAAGTGTGTAGCCTCCTGGTGGTAACCTAACACAGATATGTATAAGAGTGGTTCTCAAATGTATTTATGTCAAGGACTGGAATTATGTTGTGCAAGGGACCTCCATAAGCAAAGATTTGCGTAAGATGCACAAGCACACTTGAACTGTCTGAGCTGCTCCCGTGCCTCCCTTCTCTACCGCTACAAGTCCTGCTTCTGAGACGCACCAGACTGGCCTGCTATAGGCTTGAGGTTCAAGGTTCAAGGTTAGCTTTATTAGTCTCCCGTGGGAGAAATTGAGGCGCAGTTGGAACTCTTTGTTGTTCACACAAGCACACTACAGTACTTCAAGAATTAATTCATTTTCAAGAGTTTTCAAAAACAGTACTACATGATGTGTTCTCAGCTAAATATACTTAAAGTGGTTACAATGACTGAGACGCTATATTGATGCTTCACTGATGACCCTTTGATACATTTCCCCCCGTACAATGAGGACTAATATGACTCAATCAATCAATCAATCAATCAATCACTGAATGTGGTCAAACCATCCCTAAGCATACAGTAACATGCATAAGAGAAAGGGCCACTTCTCATGACACCATGTTCGTGACAAAATTAGTCATGAAACTGTCAGTGGTCTTGCTTACTGTATTTCCTAGTCTCATAGTCTCTTCAGTGCAGTAAAGCATCATGTAGGAATTCACCCTCCAGTCTACAGTGTAGGATTCACCCTCAAGCACACAGACATTGATTACTTTTATGGCCATAAATCAAATGTAGTGTTCAAATTCAAACTGTTATCTACTACAAATACTATTAATGATGACTGTAAGTATCCTCTGTAATCATGTTTCTTTCCTTTTGCATTCGGCTCAATTTGAAATTCTGGGGAAACCCACTGAAAAATCTGGCATAGGAAGCCCAGGTCCTTTCTTTATCTATCAACCAGTGTTGGTTAATAACGTGTGAGAAGAAATGTAATACTGCAGTGCCGATACTTTATGTTTAAATTATGTAACGCCGAATTTTCATGTCTGTGTGTAGATTGCCTACAGTGTCAGACAAACACTACAGGGTGCTGCTGTTCTGAGGAGGAGTGTGTGTGTGTGTGTGTGTGTGTGTGTGTGTGTGTGTGTGTGTGTGTGTGTGTGTGTGTGTGTGTGTGTGTGTGTGTGTGTGTGTGTGTGTGTGTGTGTGTGTGTGTGTATTATACCTGTGTTGTGCGTCTGTTTAAGATCTCTGGTGGAGTGCGAAATAAAACAACTCATTTCTGCAATGGTTTTGACAGAGGGAGGGAGAGAGAGCATTGTGTGTGTGTGTGGGGGGGGGGGGGGGACTTTTGGACCACTGTGCTTTTCATTTTAGCCACTAGAGGGCAGCAAGAACTCATTTTCAGATCGGTTAGCTTGGCACTACTAAAAACAGTTGAAGTTACCACTAATAATGTGTTGATTACAACTTTTAGTGATTCACAACGTTCTTGTGCTCCAAATAAACTCCAACGTATCGAACTGTGACTGTGACACAAGAAATATCAGTTTCTTTTCACTGGTTCTGGCAGATAGAAGGAGCTAGAAATTGGTGTGTGTGTGGGTGTGTCTCTGCGCCTGCATGCATGTTTGAGTTAGTTGAGGTAGCAACTAACAATTATTTTCATTATCGATTTATCATCCGATTACTTACAACCATGACACTTATGTAGCTTCCGCCTTTAAATATGTTATCATTACGTTATCTTCGACATGTAACTAACAAAGAAGTGAATATTTTCAAAAATACTTTTGATTAGCTGCTCATTAGGCTGCTCTTCAAAGGCTGCAACTCGTGGTGTCTTTAGGCTTATTCTGACATGCATTTAATTATAGAATAGCTACAGATACAGTATGTCAATCTAAAAGGGACTGTACTCTTCTGAACTTTAAAAATGAATATTCAAGCCAGCTTTTTGCCTTCATACTAAAATTGTTATGTCATATTTTCCTTTGCAATACTAATGTGCAACTAAAATCAGATTGAAGACTCTTCTTTAATGTAGGTACTGTGGAAGAACTATGGCTAAGTGGGAAAACACAGCGAAAAATTATTTATTTAATTAATTATTTGCCAATTTGATCCTATTACTAAATTAGTTGACAACTAATTGAATAATCGATTAATCGTTGCAGCCCTAGTGTGTGCTCATGCGTATATGCAGAGGAAGTGTGTGTGTGTGTGTGTGTGTGTGTGTGTGTGTGTGTGTGTGCGTGTGCGTGTGCGTGTGCGTGTGCGTGTGCGTGTGCGTGTGCGTGTGCGTGTGCGTGTGCGTGTGCGTGTGTGTGTGTGTGTGTGTGTGTGTGTGTGTGTGTGTGTGCAGTGTTGTAGTGGGACTTTTAGAAGTGGGGGGGCGCCTCTTAAAGGGAAATTCCACCCATTTTCACATTTGTACAAATGTGTCCATTTGTACACTCAGAAAAAAGGAAACTCATTAACATGGTGAAACACATCTTGATGATGTCATCAAGATGTATTTCACCATGCTAATTGTGTTCTAGGAAACACAGAATAGGGGATTTTTTCCCCCTCTAAGTTATATTAATGACAATGCCTAATTGTATCCATAAAGGTAAATGACAAGACAAAAACATAGGCCTACTTTTGCCCCAAAAATATTTTAGATGTGAGAAGTGGGGGGACACCGCCCTCACGCGCCCCCCCTCCACTACACCCGTGTGGGTGTGTGTGTGTGTGTGTGTGTGTGTGTGTGTGTGTGTGTCTAAGGAGAAGTGGCTCTCGCCATTTGTGGAAAGTGCCATGGTAATTAACCACTCAAACCCTGGCGTCCATATTGTGTGGAAAGCTTTCGAGGGAGGGCAAGCTCCACAAGTGGCATTTGGCATGCCACTTTGAAAAAGTGCCATGCCACTTTGAAAAGTGGCGTGGCCTGGCTTGTCTGTAACTGCGACACTCTAATAAGTGACAATACTGTAATATGAAAATATATTTAACAGCGTAATAGATAGTGTGGTGCATGCTGTAATATCTCACCAAACATGGTGTTTGGACATTTCCGTTCAAAGCGACACTCTTCAACGTGGCGTGTTAATGCCACTTTTGGAGCTCAACCCTTACAGAGATTTAACTTTAACTAAATATAGAAAGCTTGTCAATCGGGTTAAAGGGAACTTTTTTTTTTCTTTTTCCATAATGAATGTTCTGCTGATCAGCCAGAGAGTTTGGGAGATTCGGGAAGGCTGACAGACAGACAGACAGACAGACAGACAGACAGACAGACAGACAGACAGACAGACAGACAGACAGACAGACAGACAGACAGACAGACAGACAGACAGACTCACAGATGCAGGAGTTCAGCCGTAACAGTGCAACAACAGACCACTCCACTCTTCACTGATGTCAATGACTCTTGTCACTTCTCATCCCTCTCTGGTCTCTCAGCCTGTCTACACTGACCTGACTGGCCAGAGATGTATTAGTTTAGTGGTTCATGGCCCCACAAGCATACAGTAGTGGGTTTGCGGGGCTCAATTAATTAACTGCCTCTTCCTCATCCACCCCATCCAGGGCCGGATCTAGAGGGGGGGCAGGGGTGGGCAGAGCCCACCCAAACGTGCATCCTGCCCACCCAATGAAAGGTAATATCAGTGGTTTTCAACCAGTGGTCTGAGGACCACTGGTTATGGTCCTTGAGAGAGTTCCAGGTGGTCCCCAGGCTAAATGGATGGAAAGTTGGTTAACCAGATGTTTTTGAGAGTGTAAACATGAAACCAAATGGACCCTTGCGGGTCCATATGGTTTCATTTTTACACTCTCAAGATTTAAAATATTGATCATCTGAATTAGCCCATGAAAGTCTACACACCTAGAGAATGTAGAAGATTAATGGTGAATTTGATCTGTATGTTTGACTGTTTTGTTTCCCAAATTCATCTTGGAATTGTGGACAAAATCAAAAGAAACCTTTAGTCTTGTGGTCTGTGGGGCTAAAATGTCCTCAAATGGTGGTCCGTGGCTCAAATGCCGAATAAATAGTGGGCCCTTTGAAAACCACATCCTTGACCTCCTTCCGGCCCACCCTAGTAGGGCTGGCTAAATCCGGCCCTGACCCCATCCATCAGTCCGTCTGGCATCCTCTTCCTTGCCTTTGTTCCCTCTGTTCAAGTCAGCACGCGTGCTGCTACGTTCAATGAGCCCTACTCTATTCTCCCCTCTCTTTCTCCCTGTCTCTCTCTCTCTCTCTCTCTCTCTCTCTGTCTGTCTGTCTGTCTGTCTGTCTGTCTGTCTCTGTCTGTTTCTCTCTCTCTCTCTCTCTCTCTCTCTCTCTCTCTCTCTCTCTCTCTCTCTCTCTCTCTCTCCTTCTCTCTCCTTCTCTCTCCTCTCTCTCGGGTCCCATGTGTGTGAGGTGAATGGATTCCATTCTGTCTCTTGTCTAGTCTCTTCCTCCTTCCTTGCCAGCAGCACTTAGTAGAAGCATCTTAACCACATGAACCCCATAGTGTCCCGAATCTGGCTGATAATAGGTGAACATTTGGTGAGCGTTCAGCGGGGGAGATCAGAGACGAACATCAGTGATTGCTTTTTTTATATGAACGCTGCCACTCTGGACTGTAGCCCATGGCCCGAATCTATATCTATCTATCTACTTGATATAACTGTATAGTACAATAGTAGCAACATAGGACTTTCAGGAAGTTGTTTAGAAGGAATTTGTAAGTCAAATTCTTGACAACATTGCTGATCATATGTAGCGATAATGATAAGTTCGATTTGACAATCAAATCAAACTTTATTTCTGTAGAACATTTGCAACAAACAGATCAAAGCAATATAAAGCAACAATACAAAAATAGGACACTAATATATTATGTTAATTATACTATATAACAATCACATTAGTATATATATACTAATGTTACAGGACGTGACAATGATCACGGCACAGCGGTTAGAGCTTGCAGAAGGTTAAAGAAAAGTACTGTTGTGTACAATGCAATGCAAAACAACAACAACAAAAGCAACTCACCGTATCACATAATGGGGAGCAATTAATAATTATCAGTGCAAATTAGAGATGGAGAGTGTGCTCCCGTGGGTGCAGTGGTTCCAATACAAACGTCCACTAGGAGCCAGTGTTAGTTTATGGTTGAGTGTCTTCTCACTCTCTGCTGTACAGCAGTATGAAGCCTTTGAATTCAGGACTAGATTACTCTTCTGGTCTGATCCATGTGTAACTAACTGGCATTCACTTTCATCTCTGAATGGAGCCATGTGGCACATAGAAGCATGTTTACAGTCTTGTTCAACAGCTAGTGTATCGTCAGATTTTTTTCCCTTGTTAATTGCCTGACGGGAAAGACCAAGAACGAATCACTAATGTCAAAACATATAATGTGTAATGTCCTCGCTGTCAGGCAGAATCCTCTTATCTCCGTATTTTAATTTTGTTAAAATCGCAGCAGCAGGCCGTCCAAATGGAACCTCACGGGTCTGTTGCTCTGACAGTTAAATAGATACACGCTTATTCGGCCTAAATTGGGGTCCCAGCGATTGTTTAAGTTTAGCGCTGGAATATGTCAGAAAAAACAAGGGTTTTAATTTTTGTAATCGATTAAGAACTTTAATCTGCAACACTATTATTATTATTATTATTACTATTATTATCTGTATTAAAAATGTATTTTTATTGTTATTGTCATCATTATTTATTTGTATGTTTGTTTGTTTTTGTTTATCTATTTCATTTATTCATTTTATTTTTTATTCAGTCAAGGGGTGTGGGGATGGGGGGGGGGGGGGGGGTCCCTTGTCGCTGCCTCATGTCTCTCTCAACTAAAGGGTCCTTGGGCTGTGTCAGACCCCGTGTCCCAGAGAGTGGCCCAGATTTTCTGAGCCGGACCTCGGCAAGTTCACATTCACATTCATAGCGCTTGGCTCCAGTCTTTTCTTCCAGGGCATTCAGCGGAGGCTTAAAGGGTCTCGGCATTGATTGATTTTCCTCACTTGCACTTGTCCACATCCCACGCTTTTCTCTGGACACATCAGGAAGTGTGCCATAATATTGATTGAGAGGCCACTTTAGACCAGTAGTTCTCGAAGTAGGAATATGGCACTCTATAGTGTGTATGTGCATAGTTTCATTATGATATTCCACTTAGCGTACGTATGATTCTTTGATGACTATTTTTAAGTATTTGATGTATTACCAGGTGTTGTTCTTACTGTTAAATCACTCTGGATTAAGAGTGTCTGCTAAATGCCTTAACTGTAAATTTACCACCCACCATGCGCCTGTTTTATTTGTTGGCTAAGATGCCTTTTTCTATCTTGAGTGCAGATGTGATAATCAAGCTCAAATACTTGAACTTGAACTTTATTTATTTGTACAGCACCTTTCCAAGTTACAAGATGCTTCACAGACATGTAAAATCAACAACAATTGAGATCTAGTCATCAATTAACACACAGCAGCAACAAAACAACAATTGATATACAGGTGCATTTTAAGAGTTTTTTTTAAACAATACACTGACTCAAATACATGACAATATAAAAAAAATGCTTGTGTCTTTCAGTTATCTTTATGCACTGGGACAGCGAGTGTGGAAGCGTTGGAAGAGAAGATATTTTGTTCTGGTTCAGGTAACACATCCCCACAAACTTAAGTTTAGAATATAGGTAGAGATTGCTCTTTATATACTGTATTTTTATTAAAAATCACCTTTGAAAAAACACATTTTACACTGTATTAATCATTGCGTTACTGTCAGCCCAGATAGCAAAATGCATTGATTCAACGTTGGATTTTGGTTAGATAACCAAAATTCAACGTTGAATCAATGCATTTTGCTATCTGGGAGGTGATTAACTCATATACAGTATTTTACTTTTCAGGATTCAAATTCAAGAACGGCAAAAGTAGCAGATCCACAAGTTCAAAATGAGTCTCTTCCCACTGTTTTTTTTTTTTTTAGCTTGTGGATCTGCTACTACTTCTGGTGCTTTTTCAGTGACGCAATGGTGTAGTATTATCAAGTAGGACCGTCATTTCCCCCCAGAAAAAGCACAAAGGTAAAATGCGGGGACAGAAGGTTCTTGCCCTACAGCAGTGGTTTTCAACCAGTGGTTCGGGGACCACCAGTGGTCCTTAAGAGGATTCCAGGTGGTCCGCAGCTAAATGATGGACAGTATGCAACCCAATGGACCTTTATAGATCTGTAACTCCTGAGAGTGTAAAATAAAACCAAAGTCACACTCTCAAGAGTTCAATTACAGTATATTTAAACATCAACATGACTTTATTTTCAAGAACCTACACAATTCGAAAATATAGAGAAATTGTTGCTGTTTTTTGGCCAGTCTCCTAAAATGTGGATAAAAATGTGAAAATCCTTAATTCTGTGTCCGAGAGACTTAACTCAACATCAAATTGTGGTCCGTGCTGAATAAATAGTGGAGCCTGGTATCAAAAAGGTTGAAAACCACTGCCCTACGGCAACAATAAGAGGAATGATGTGGCAGAAATTACACTCTTATGCCCATTGTTTCCCTGATGTTGTGAGAGTTTGAGTTCCCCATGAGTCCTTGTGGTAACAACACTCCCCCACCCCCGCTCCCTCAGGTCAGCCAGTACACCTTCGCCATGTGCAGCTACCGAGAGAAGAAGTCTGAGCCCCAGGAACTGATGCAGCTGGAGGGCTACACAGTGGACTACTGTGACCCACAGCCTGGTACGTAGCGTAACCCCTGGCTCTTCGGACTCTCCTTCACATAACAACAACAGCGCATGCAGGGTTCTATTTGTAGAGAGAAAAAAAACAGAGAGGGAAGTGCTATGTTTGTTTTCCTAACCATTTTAGCTATACAGTATATTAAATTGCCACTATACAAAAGGGTATAAAAAGATTGATTGATTGTATCCGAGTTTCAGATTATTGAAAAGAGTAAAGTTTGATGTAATTGCGATATCATGCTCTAATTACGAATTAACTTGTCATTAGTGTCTATTAGGGGCCTGGTTGATTGATAGTTTGAGGGAGTTTCTACTCATGTATGCCGACAGGTCTGCAGGGAGGACGGGTGTTCTTCAATGCCGTGAAGGAGGGCGATCTGGTGATGCTGGCCAGCGATGATGAGCAGGACCGAGTGCTTTGGGTCCAGGCCATGTACCGCGCCACCGGACAGTCCTACAAGCCTGTGCCGCCTTCCCAGAACAAGACCAACAACTGCCGCGGTGGCGGACAGAATCCTATGTCCCCAATCAGTAAGTCCATCTTAGCATTCATAGTATCACAACTGTCCTCTTCTAGCCCAGATTTGATCTCCATGCTGACAGTTTTACCTATAATAGAGTTGCTCAGGGGACAATAAATGAACTTCATGTCAGGAGAGGCATGTTCAAAACCCTCTTTTGATCTGCCAGTTTTGCTACTTTTGTGCGAGACCAAGGCTAGATTTTTGTCACCGCTAAATCCCTTATCGCTTACCTTCTTGGCTTTTTTAAACTATTAAAAAAAAAAAACATTTTTTTCAATAGTTAAAATGGCCAGACTACAAGCGTATGTGTCAATAGGTTGGCACGTTGAACTATTAATAAGGTTTTTCAGAACCTTTTTCAAAAAAGGCAAAGAAGTTAAGGAAGGGGTTTAAAGCATGTAACGAAAATGGAGCCCCAAATTTCTTAACCAATATTGTTGATGTCGGGCTGAAACCCCTTACCTCCTTACCACAACCAACATAAATTAACACCCTGCTAACTCATACTACTTCATAGCAGCACCTAAAAGAAACCAATAAATTGCTTGATTCTGTCTTCTACCCTGGGTGATCCCAGACTAGCAAAATGTTTGTTGCAACTAGGTAGGGCATTGAGAAGCAGTCAAATGAGTTTGTTATGGGAGGACTAAAGCTTAGTTTTCAGAGAACCCAGAGGTGCAGGCATTGTCAAAATAGCATTGAATCAAGGCGGTTTGTAGCACTTTTGTTCATAAAAGATGAAATTCTCCCCAAAAATTTTATTTCCTCTTGATCACTTTTGATAGCATATTTTTCACCTGTCAGTTTGTTGTCAAGGATGCAGCCCAAATACTGAACCTCTTTTCTTTGCTTGAGATTACTATATTGTCTCTTCTGACCTTGAATTCATGGTTGTGGTTTTTCATTTTGTATCAGTTTGTATTATTAGTGTGGTGACATTGACAGGATGACATGAGTTAAAATGCCTATAATCTCCTTTTAAAAAGCAGTACAGGTCTTCCAGTCTCTCACGCACCCACTGCTCACGTCTGACGTCTTTCTCTCTCTCTCTCTCTGTATCTCTCTGTATCTCTCTCCCCATCTCGCAGGTGTATGCAACAACAACCTTGAACTATGTAAATAAACTAACAACTTTTTTTTGTTTCATACAAAATCACAATAGTATATTAACTAATGTCGACTGGCGATCCAAAGTGCAACGGTAGCCCAAGCTGAACGTGTAAGACTTGGATGCAGATATCCAATTGATTCTGATGAGCAGGTTGTTACTTGCCTTGCATGGTTTCAATCTCCATAAGTGTATGAATGGGTGAATGTAACACACAATCTACTGTATGTAAATGTGTGCTTTGAATAAATGCGCTTTACAAATGCACAATTTACCGTACCATAGAAGTGGGGTGGTTGTTGCCAGGTTCAAATTTGTTTCCTTTTTTTTATATGGATGAATACATATCGTCAGCGCTATCACCGGGCCAGAGGAGAGGACGGTTAGATGTTGTTGGTGTGGCACAGCTGCCAGTCCACACACACACATGGGTAGGGGGCTAATCTGACAAGTTAGCATGTTGCTCACTCTGTGTGTGTGTGTGTGTGTGTGTGTGTGTGTGTGTGTGTGTGTGTGTGTGTGTGTGTGTGTGTGTGTGTGTGTGTGTGTGTGTGTGTGTGTGTGTGTGTGTGTGTGTGTGTGTGTGTGTGTGTGTGTGTGTGTGTGTGTGTGTGTGTGTGGCACTCACTCCCATCTGTCAACAACACAGAATGCACTGTGGCAAGCATTTTGACCACTTTTGAACCTTTCAAATATGTTTCAAAATCTGAGTGTGAAGTATTATACTACTATATTCTTCAATATGTTTGTGTGCCTGCGGCATGCTCATATCTGATGCCATGTGTCTGTGTCATTGTTGTTTCTTTCCAAGAGTGAGACACACACAGACACAAAGCATATATTTTGAACGGTGGCAATCATGGATGTGTCTTTGGCCACTGACTGTGTTTTGTGCTCGATGCAGCTCCATCACATCACGGAAAGGAAAGTGCAAAAGCTGGCCCTGCTGTGTGAAACAGTGGTAAACACAGAGGTAAAATCACTGATTTATCATGGCCACAAAGCAGTCGGAAGCAGCACTTTGCTTGACTTGGCCAACCGAACTGTGCGCAAATGTGTGTGCACACAAAGTGCGCACTTCTCAATCGCAATACTGACATGGGCGGCAGTATGGGCAGCAGTGTCTCAGGGGTAGAGTGACCAGATGCCATCGCAAAGTTCCCAGTTCAAGCCGAAGTGTCCTTGAACAAGACTCTGCATGGTTACCTTCTGCACTGTGTGTGAATGTGTGTGTGAATGGGTAAATGTAATGCACAATCTCTGTAAAGTGCTTTGCATAAAGCCGCTATATAAATGGGACTAAAGTTGTAAGCAGGCTTGCTTTTTAGTTGAATCTCTGCTTGCATGTACACACTGTTTGCCACTTTTTGAAGGCTGGTGTGGCAACATCTTCTGTGTGCGGAGCTGTGATTATTCTTTCACATCATACTGCACATGTCTGTTAGAAATAATGACACTGCCTGTGTGGTTCATACTACGGTGAAAGGTGATGACACTATTTGCCTGGACATTCTATGTGTCCTTGAAAATAGCACTTAACCGCTTATACAATTTAGCGTTCATTTTGTGTGGGGAAAAATGCTGCAGATAGAAGATTCCAATGTGTAGCAAACAGAGAAAATTGTAGATTCTCTCAGTCCGGGAAAGTCTTTTCAGCTATTCTAGTCACTGTTAGGCAGAAATAAACCTTTTATCCATCTTTTAACTGTTTTTCCTCCTCCTCTTCCTTCTTCCTATTCTTCCTCTTCTGTAGTTTACAGTAATGGCCTGTAGTCCTTGTGGATTTGCCATTTTGGCTGCCTTTGAATTTGAATCCAGAGATGGAGAAAGGCAGAGAGATTTAGAGACTGACTGACTGACTGACTGACTGACTGACTGACTGACTGACTGACTGACTGACTGACTGACTGACTGACTGACTGACTGACTGACTGACTGACTGACTGACTGACTGACTGACTGACTGACAGACAGAATTTCTACATTGCATTTCGGAATTCAGTAGATCCTTTTAAAGCCATGAAGAAGGCAGTCAGGTGCACAGCGTTTCCTTCCATAACATAACATGGTAAATATTTCCATACTTTTTACAACACTGTTTAAGTAGCTAACTTTTTGCAGCTGCAGACAGACATGACATACATTGTGTTGTGGCGCTTTGCTGTGTGGTTCTAAAGTGTCAGGGAACTCACTCAAAATGTCCTTTCTTTTCTCAGTAATGATATACAGTACAACTGTAGGTTAAACGAGACTAGTTGCAGCATGTGTACACACAATCGTAGAAATACCACCCACGCACCTATGGTGTGAAAAGGCTGTACACAACACTTTACTTATACTGTATGAATGACCTCTGTTAATGATTAAATTGACACACAAACGCCTGATTCGTTCACATTTGTTGTGCAATTTCCAGCATACAGATGTCACACGGCAGTAGACTGCAGGCTTGTTATTTGTGATTATAGTCTGATTAAGTATGACATTTATGTTGTTGTATATCAGTGGTTTTCAACCAGTGCTCTGGGGACCACCACTGGTCCCTGAGTGGATTCCAGGTGGTCCCCAGCTAAATGATGGAAAGATGGAACTCTTTGAGAGATGTAACTCTTTGAGAACGTAAAAATGAAACCAAATGGACCCTTGCGGGTCCATTTGGTTTCATGTTCACACTCTCAAGTTAAAATATTCATCAGTACCTGAATTACCTACACAACTTGAGAATGTAGAAGATTAATGGTCATTTTTGATCTATCCTTTGCTGAAATCCACCCTGGTATTGTGGACAAAAGCAAAATAAATCTCAAATGCTGAATAAATAGTAGGCCCTTTATGAAAAAGGTTGAAAAGCACTGCTGTAATTTCTGTTTATTATTGTGTAGGTCTATGTTGAGAATGAGGGATTGCCCCTCAACTGTCTAACTAAGGTGTTTTACATAGTGCATTACATTCAGCCATTTGCACACATTCATACACCGATTAGCTTTGCAAGGTACCAACCAGCACATCGGGAGCAATCTGGGGTTCATTGGGGTTCTTGCCCAAGGACACTTCGACATTTAGACAGTCAGTGATGGAAAAAGTAACTTAAATGTTTTGCTTAAATGAAAATATCAATACTGCAATATAGAAATGCTTTCAATGTATATTTTATTAAAAAATGTATATGTGTGCACTATGGCATGGTGTGAATTTTTTTTTTCTTTCCACAAGACATCACAAATCCAGATAAGTATACAAAACAAAAAAGCCAACAAAAACAACGGACAGAAAAAAGAATCACAGAGTTAAATTAGCAAAAACCTTTTTTAAGATTTGTTTTTGGCTTTTTTCCTTTATGGATAGATACAGTAGATACAAGTGAAGAATGACAGGAAATCGGCAGAGGGTCGTCATGAACAGTACTCAAACATGTGGCATGCTGTCACGTGTGGTCCAGGCATTCACCAGTGGGCGCCCACAACAACCACCTTAGCATCATACAAAATAATGACAGAAAAATCAGACAAAGACAAAGGAAAGAAAAAACAGAAATCTAAAACATAGTGTGCAGTTTGGTTAACATATATTGTGTGATCTGGCCTAATTGACATAACATTGAGCTTCCCCAACTTGCTGGATGACCATCCCAATGCCCTGTTGAAGGGAAAAATGTCTCGAGTGGATAAAAGGCGAAATATACTGGGATAAGTCTAGTGGGATTTGCCTGTGTCAGATTGAGTCTAAGTTGTTAATGTGATGACTGTTGCCAGTACGTAAAAATGTATTAGTTGAGGCTGTGATTGTGAATTTGTTTTTTTTCCCCAATTTCAGAAATAGCATGACATCTTGTAGCCAACACGAGGTTAATGGTGGTGTGCTACCTTTCCAGTGAAATCAGATTTGGCGATCAGAATGCAATGACACTACTTTGTTCAGAGGTTATGCACAGGTCAGGGGTTCTGAAGATGACTATCTGGGGAGGTGGTGTTTTGTTGATCTGTAAAGCCTCACAGGTAACTTGTAACATAGAAATGTTCCCAAATATGTGAGAGCTTGGGACATGTCCAAAACATGTGGGACGTTGTCCCAGGTGACTGAAGGCACACAAGTCTGTTATGAGACTCGCGACCATTGATGGGAGGTTCAATTTCCTATACAGGTATACTCTTTTCATTGAAAGATGAACATACTGTACAGTAGAAGACCATTTGACCAAGACGGGGGTTTTCAACCTTTTTGAGGCCAGGGCCCACTGTATTCAGCATTTGCCCCACAGACCCCAAAACTAAAGATTTCTTTTGCTTTTGTCCACAACCAAGATGGCCATTAATCTTCTAGTTGTGTAGACTTGGGCTAATTCAGATGATGAATATTTTAACTCTTGAGACTGCAGAAAGCATTGCGGGTCCATTTGTTACATCTGGCTAACCAACTTTTCATCTGGTTAACCTACTTAGCTGGGGACCACCTGGAACCCTCTCAAGGACCACTGGTGGTCTCTGGACCACTGGTTGAAAACCACTGGACAAACCACGTTTGAACGCTTGAGAGTGTGTTGGTGGTGTGTGGTAACAACCTTCCACTAACCAGTGGAACGTCACAGACCTGTCTTCCTCCATCTCATCTCCTCTCTTTCCTTCAACACTGCTAAGCACGTTCCCACCGAGCCAATCAGGTCCTACCCCCCACCTCCCCCACACCCGTCTGGCCTTACCTGCGACCGCCTGTGCCCGGACCGCGTTTCCCTCTCTCTGCTGGCGTCAATAAGCTGTCATCATCGGGCGTCGCCACCTCTCAGTGTGACATGTCACATGGATGTGACTGTTGCCCTGACGATTCCAATGGAGACGGATAGAATAGAGATTGAGTCCTGGACGATACACACACTTACTTACGTTCGTACAGGCACATACACATGTGAACGCACATGTTTCTGATGACTGTTACTCATCTTAGTATACGGTAAAAATGGCACATAATTGCCTAAAATACTCACATATTTCCCAACTTTCTGTAGGTTTCACTGCATAAAATCACATAACACACTGCATGTTTGGCATATTCTGCATATTCATAACTTTTAGCACATTTTGATACTTTTTGCATATTTTGCTTTTTTTATTGTGAAATCAAGGATCTAAGCGTGCTTAATCACTATTACTATACAGTAGTTCTGGTGACTTCAACATGTTCAACATGGACTCCACTGGAGAAAAAAACATGTTCCATTAATGTTTAAACTTGCCGTCCGACTGCAAACACAACCTCTACATGGCTAGTTCTAATTCCTATTTTACAAAACACAAATCTTTTCGATATGCTTATCAGTCTAAAATATATATAATAAAATGAATTGTGTTGTTTTGAGGAAAATTGTCCTCTTAACGTCTTATTTCTCACTATATTGGGGAGGCCAAGTGCAATGAGGTCCAGACAGACAGACACACACACCCACGCATGCACACACACACACACACACACACACACACACACACACACACACACACACACACACACACACACACACACACACACACACACACACACACAGATTGTTCCAGGCCAGCACCCCCTCCTCCACTGTTAATAGATGAAAGTTGGACGTGACATGGATTAGCGACACTGCTGCCCCTCAATCAATACTGTCCCTCCCTCCCGATTGGACTTAATCTATATCTCTTTGTCTCGTTTTCTTTTCTTTAGAGTCACCTCCTTCAATGCCTTTTCTTCCTGCCTTTTCTCTCCAAATTACATTAAGGACACCCTCCCCGCATGTTTCTTTTCTTTTTCTTTTTTGACGTAACAAATGTTTTTTAAAAAACTGACCTACATCGGAATTAAGAAGAAAAAAAAAAGAAAATAGAAAAGAAAAGCAGAAATAGGGCCAGTGGAGCCAAAGGGCAACGGAGAGAGAGAAAAGAAAAAAAGCATGCGGGTCTGAATGAAAGAGACGAGCGTTGATGGTTGAGTTGATTGTACAGATTGCACTTCTGCCGCCTTTTAGTTGTTGACAAGAACGATAGAAAGAAGGAGTGTGTGTGTGTGTGGAGGAGGGGGGGGGGGGGCAGCTGAGGCATTTGAAACACAAATGATTGCTTGCGGCCATGGCTAGGGTACTGGGCTTTTTACTGCATCTGCCGCACAAAGCATAGACGCACGGGCGGATCTAGGCATGGGCATTGGGGGGGCAATGCCCCCCTAAATGCCCAGTCTGCCCCACCAAACACGATGGCATGCAGAACAACCCACGATATTTAAACTTAAACTGCTTCTAATTAAAATGATCTGAAACACTGCTACTGCTACTACAGTTGTGTCACCACTAAACCAACAGCATTTCATCATTGAAAACTGAAAACTCTCTGCGTCAGAACCTTAGCTTTATCCATGCTGCATGTCTGTTGCAACTTCAACAACTGATGTTATTATTGATACTTTACTTGCCTAATAAAAGTCCTGTAACTGAAAATGGTATGGGTGCGGCTTCATTGCCCGTGTCGCTTCGCGCCCCCATACCATTTTCTCCTGTCCCCCCAATTGGGAAATGTTACATCCGCCCCGCATGGACGTATTATGGTGGTACTATTGGGTGTTGGGACCCGATGATGGTGGGGGCGAGCCCGAAGTGGCAGCGTTTGGTAAAAAGCTAAACCACTAATGCTTGGTCTCGGGGAGTGCGAGGCCGCCGGCGTCGCAGGCGTGGATGTGAACACTACGGCATTCTTTCCCCCGCACATAGGCTTATGGTCTTTTGTGGGGGCCATGTGTCATGCTAAGAAACTTCCCATCAAACCCAAATGTAAGCCTCTCTCCACAATGAGCAAGGAGGCCGAGAGTGTTAGGCTTTTCATGAGGAGCATGGGAGGAGGGGAGGGGGGGGTGGTGTTCTCGACTCAACGCCAGCTATTAACTGCCGGGCATTTGAAAGGACTTGCAAGTGAACTCGGGTTTGCATGAGGCCGGCCAGTCTCTTGCTCATCCCTGCTCCCTTTTCTTTGGAGATTTTTCTTTTCCTTTTTGTGTTTGTTCCTTCCTCTGCCGTCTCTGACCTGGCCTTGTGGCCTCGTTACAATTGGCTGTTTATGCGCCGTGTGTGTATACTCTGTTATTATCATGTATATGTACGTATGTACGTACTGTATGTGTTTGCATCTGCGTGCATTTCGCCCCTCCATTCTTTGCCATTAATTTGCCACCGACATAGAAAAATCTTCCAGTGGGAAATGACAAATTGATGCTGTTTAAATAAGACTCACACTGCCTGTTGACTGTATGTGTCATCATTTATAAACATCCATTAAGCGATGTGAATCCCTGGCTTCTTTCAAAACTGGCCTGAAAAAAGCATCTGTTAGACAACAACAAGAGATTCATGTGCAGCCCCTTGACAAGATGGGACATATGCTGCTTCTGTTTTTCATTCATTCCTTTTTCTCTTCTGTAAATATCGCTTTTTGTATTTGTATTTAATTTGTATTAATGTTCCGATTGATTAATTGAATTGATAGGACCATGATACAACCACTTTAGCCCGAGCCTGTGCATTTCGGACTAATAATGGTCTGATCCTAATTGTCCAGCGCCGGTGCATTCACAGTGTGCCGTGCGTTTCAGTGTTTTCCTCAGAGCCTTCCCATGTTCAGAGTGTTTTTGTCAGTTTCATGTACTTACAGCTGAGATGTGGAGATTTGATTTCACAGAGTGCCTGTAGCCAACGGAGGTGGGAACCATTAGCCAAAGCATTGAGAAGTGACAGTGCCAATGGCGTCAGTGCAGTCAGCTTTCTTTACACACTTTGAGCTCCAGAGAAGGTGTGAACTGAACCACCATTTGAATATATAGTACTATGCTGCAAGGTGTCCCAAACAGTGTGTAGCCATAGCGGGCCCATAAGATTATTACGATTATTAATATGGGCCTATATTTTCTAGTTATTACATTATTTATCTGGATCTGTTAGATAATCACTGTTTCAGGTTTATTTAAAAAAAAAAAAAAATGAAAAACCTGTCAGTTGATCCATCAGTCCTTCTATCCTATTATGGCCATTATATTGTCACGCCTTGTGACACGTAACACCACCATAGTGTATAGGGTCATCAGTTTATCACTCACGCATCATCATGGCACGTTCCCTACACCGTATGGCTGTCCTCATAATTATATTATGAAGATCACAACACTGGCATCATCAAATCCTGGATAGTCAAGACTGGATTATCAACCTAGATGTTTTTCATATATGGGGCTGACCTGTTCAGACATTCCATATGTTCATCCTTCTCCACTTTCTTCTTCTGTCTCTCTCTCTGGTGTAGGCCTGGACCCGTCCCAGAGACAGGGAGTGGAGGAGCTGATCAGTGCAGCACCGTGTCAGTTCGATCACGCCGCCTTGTTCACCATGTTGCAGAAGCACACGTTGCAGCATCGCATGAACGACTCCTTCTCCTGCCTGGTATGTACATGAGGGCAAAGACCTCCTAGGAATGGGCTGGTGGGATGGGATGCATCAGTCCTAAACGTATCAATATTAATACAATGGAAGCTCAATGTACTGTAGTTGGATTTAATCATTCCATATTGGTGGGGAAGCAGACTATAATCAACAACTGGGCAATGCTACATGATAAGTATACGCTCGCTGCTTTCATAATATATCTAGGAACGCATTCATAAAAAAGTCTGTTAGATACCAGAAGGATGGGAAAGAAATAATCAGATTGGAAGCATGTATTGCATTCATATCGATATAATACTGGATATTATACTATTGTGAAAGTATTACGACATAAGCAGTAACTTATATTCAAAATCAAATCACTCAATTGCAATTGGATCGGGAGCACAAAAAAATGACTGGGAAAAAATGATCTCTATTCTCCATATTTTAACTTTTTTGTGAATTAACCTGCTAAAAGTAGCAAATCCAGAATCCGTGCTCTACTGTCTCAGATACAGAGGTAAAACAGTGGGTGAAATTTGTTTTTGTGCAATTCTATCGTTTTGTTATTACCATAGAAAACAAGCCAAGAAGGAGAGGGAACAGGGAAGAGAGATCGATTAGAAAACAAATGTATCATATAGCCACACGTATGATATATGTACACATTCGTATGATATAGCTACACATTCACAGCCCTGTAGATCTAATGCTTTTTATGCATTTTAATCCTGAAATGTGTCACTTTTGAACATTTGAAGTTTCGACTGAGACGATACCACCTATACATGCACAAACATTTATGGCTCAAATACCAATAGCTGCAGGCAGCCCTAGTCCCTGCTGATTATTGACCGATGGAACTGATGCCATTATGTGGTGGATGCTCATTATTCCAGCATCTACTGGTGCATCGCTGGTTGTGGACATTTTTCTATCCATTTTCAACGACAGCCCTACTTACTGATTGTGTCATTATTGGCAGAAATTACCCAACATATTCATACATTGTCTCAAAATAAAACAAATAAATAATTTCAATAATAGATAAAATCAAAAGCATTTGTATTAGGGATCTCCCGACCCACTTTCTTTCGTTTCCAATCCATTCCCGATATCACCATTTCTGTGTTAGCCGATATGATACCAAATACAGATTAAAGAAATCTGATACCTTACTTTTTCCGATACCGATACAGCATCTGGACACTATGAAGTGTCATGTCACGATGGGAACCATTGTGAGCTTTTTCTGCTATTTTCCGCTGTGCATGGTACTGTATGACAATGTTGTAAAACATCTTGTTATTAAAATAATTATACGGTAAGTAACACTTAAATCTAGCAATTAGGAGTTTGGAAGAATAGGACATTGGACAAAAACTTGAAACTTAAACCTGAATGTACCAGTGTCACCTTATAACATAGCATACAAGAAGTTTAAAATGAAATTAGATGAATAAAAATTGCCTTCAGAGGAAAATAAAGAGGGTTGAGATTTGAGATGAGGTCTTAACTCACTATTTTTCCAGCGCTTTGGGTCTTTTGGGGCAGTGCCTTTATAGTATACATGCCTCAGGGCTATCCAGCTCCCTGGATGAGGGGGTAAACGGTTCTAATCAATACTTTACAAATAGAAACATGACCCCCTCGCTCCACCGACTACTGCTGGGATTACTCAATGGAGGAGGGTGTGTGTGTGTGTGTGTGTGTGTGTGTGTGTGTGTGTGTGTGTGTGTGTGTGTGTGTGTGTGTGTGTGTGTGTGTGTGTGTGTGTGTGTGTGTGTGTGTGTGTGTGTGTGTGTGTGTGTGTGTGTGTGTGTGTGTGTGTGTGTGTGTGTGTGGTTGGGGGGGCGGTGTTAACAGACCTCAGGGGTCTGTTAAGGTCTCAGCGTGTGAATGGGACGCGCTTCATGTATTAACGTGATTTTAAATAGGACAACTATTGTCGTTAGTCGTCATATATTACAAAACATCAAAGAAAAGCATTCAGAGATGTGTGCTTGTTAAATTATGTGGATCTGTCTGTTATAATAATGCTTCCTGACATTTATATTGGTTGTACTCGCTGCCCTATTTGTAAGGAACAGTGTTGTGAGATTTATGTTGGCAGGGCCCATGAAAATAAAATGCCAATGATGCCAAAAAGCTTATTCTGCAGTCGTTGAGGTCATTCACTGCTGTTGTGTGGAGCTATCTAGTAACAAGTAAGAAACAAGACATTTTGGCAATTTATGTGCTATCTTTTTCTTATGATATGCAATATTGCATCCTCTATATCGCCACTGTTGGGTGGAAACCTCTTACACCGTATGTGTGTGTGTATATATGATACAATATTTATCTTGCAAAATGAGTACATTGGCTGAAAAATCAAATGAAATGTGTAGTAAGG
This sequence comes from Benthosema pterotum, assembly GCA_039105355.1. Lineage (NCBI taxonomy): Eukaryota > Metazoa > Chordata > Actinopteri > Myctophiformes > Myctophidae > Benthosema > Benthosema pterotum. The sequence goes on along the minus strand of CM076969.1, from coordinate 17,686,943 downwards.
GGACATCTGTGCTTCCTTCATTTGGTATACCTGCTTCACCCACGGGTTACTTCCCAAGCTGCAGCCAGCTCTGCAATTAGACCTCGGCATCCATTCAGAGACCCTCCTGTCTTACATTCTCTCTCTCTCTAAATGCTTTTGTAATGACGGGGGGCTTTGTATTTCAACCTGAGCCCCTTTTACAAAAAATAAAAAAACGATGGGCTTTTACCAAAAGGGCAGTGCCTTGGCCTAGGAGGGGACATCTGTTGAAGAGTGGGTTGGGTTCTTCTCATATACTCACAAAGGGGCCTGAGACCCAACAACAACAGTAATTACCAGAGCAACTCCATTCCCCTGCCCCAGGTTTGAGGGCATTGTAACAGAAAATTATATATATATATATATATATATATATATATATATATATATATATATATATATATATATATATATATATATATATATATATATATATATATATATATATATATATATATATATATATATATACACAAACACACACATGTTTTCATCCAAGAAAGGTAAAAATCCTCAGTAGGAATTGTACCACAGTTAGGGTCCATTAGCTTTCGACGTGTCCACTGAGTTCAATGACACACTGGAGGATTTGACTTGGCATACGGCCAGGGTATAGCAGTCTGGAAGGATCTCAGGACCCCTCCCTGAAACATTGTGTAGTGAAGCGGAACAGAGAGGGTCATGGGATCATACAGGCTGATCACTGAACTGGACAATATCTGATGACCAATATTTAGCTCCCTTCCGTCTTAGTTCTTCCTTGTGTTAATCTGCGGCGCTCTTTAACCCGGACGTGACCCATTTTGGTGCTTGTGCGTGCCTGCGTATGTTTTTGTTTATTTTTATTTGTATTATGAATGAATGTAAGAATGAATGTCTTAAAGTTCCAGTATTTGTCACTTTTTGGAATAGCCCTTATGACCTCAGGCCTTCTAAATCGGTAGTTCTCTCCTATCAAATATGTTTGTCCTACTTTTTCTTTTTAAAATGTTTGAAGTTTTATAACAAAAGCCAGGTCAAGTATTTGTGTTGCTAAGTCACAGGTTTTATATAAAAAAAGTAATAATAATAAAGTACAACCTTCAGTTTGACAATTACATGAGGGTTGGTTGAAAAACTTTGTGAAAGAAAACAGGAGAAACAGCAGAGTCTTGAGTATTTGTTGTGGTTTGGCAATGGCCAAGGCATAGGCTACACATCTTTTTATTTATCCCATCTAGTTCTTTTTTGCTGAGCTCTATTGGCTTGATGGTAAGAATCTCAGCACTTGTGCAGGAAACCGGTTTCAAATCCTGGTTAGTTCTTTAACATAAAACACGGAGAAGCACCATTTAGTTTTCATGCATCACAAGGTTCAATGTTGTTCATTGTTACATCCTCTGTACATGTATATAAGACAAAGAGTCAAACGTGTACTGTACACACCTCATCTGGATCAAACTCGACATGAAAACTGCAGGTCTCACTGTTTTCACATTTCTTGTATGTATTCTAATGTCATTTTATAATTTGGCAATCAAGCACAATTTGTCTTACTAAGGATTGCCTTAGTAAGACAATCTTGGCCACCTCGACTTTCTTTAATTTAATTTTCAATTAAGGGGTGGGCTTCTTCTTTGTTTTTACCTGCATTTTTCTAACTGAATGTTACCGGTAACACTCTGTCATGGGTTGTGTTAAATAGAAAATACACATTTTGTATACAGAAAAACAAACGGCGCAAGAACACCAAAAAATGAATGGCTGAAGGCGTCTTGTATAATGCCTACCTTTTTATGTTACCCAATAAAACCAGGGAAAGTATCTTTGTCTTTTGGGAAAAAAATAAAATTAAATAAATAAATAACAGACATACAATCTCATAACTTTGTGCCTCACTGCGAATTGTAGGTCAGCTATATCTTTTACATTTTGGAAAAATCTTAAAAGTGTGAGAACTACTGATTTTAGGCATTTGTAGAGTCAGCCTCAGGTCTTACTGGGTTAAATTATACTTAACACAGAAACAAATGTCATCGTATCAGTGTCATCGACACCCTGTGACTCATTTTTTTATTTGGTATTTTATTAGTAATCACTCCCATCAAACCTGTGGGAGTATAGGCTACCATCCCATCCTTAAAACATTGGCCATGAACTCTAATATAATTACTCAGAAGCATGCACCCACACATTTGGATGCGCGCGCGCGCACACACACACACACACACACACACACACACACACACACACACACACACACACACACACACACACACACACACACACACACACACACACACACACACACACACACACACACACAGTACCCAAGCCTCCTGCTGCTCGCTGTACTTAAATTTGTTACCCTCTCTACAAAAGAAAAGAAGTAATTATGGTTTTATTAATTAGAAATATCATGGCTGTCTGAAGTTGAAAAGAGTAGCTCTAAATTGCTCATCGGTTCTCACATGGAAGTGTAAATGGTTGACCTCGAGAATGAAAACACAAGACAAAAAAGACAATGTTTTTTTTTCCCCCCGAAACCAATCATTTTTGTTCCAACCAGTTCACACAAAGTTAAACGCTTGTAGATGTGCAAATGACTGGGGCACTGCTAAACAATGGCATGTACTCTGTTGTCAAGGTGGAAGCCCAAATTATTGATGGCAAATGCTTGTTTCTGTAGAAAAAGAGAAAGAACGAAATACTGTAAGATATCACAACCACTCATAATAGAGTGCAGGATTTGCAATATATCTGCATTGTGCCACATTTTTGTGTGATGGTGTGGTATGATCAAGCAGAAGAAAAAAATGTAAAAATGTGAAGATGTGAGAGTGACCAGATTGCACATCTGTCTACTTGATCAAATAATCTTCATCAGCAGTCAATCAGTTTCACAAATGGCAAATAGTCACTACCCCAAAGTCTTGACATTTCGGGGTGACAGGGCGTCAATTCTTTTGCCTGTGTCATCTCCGAGGTACGGATGCGCTCATGACGGTAGCACAGAGACTGCCAAGGCTCTTGGCGCTAACGAGGCATTCAGTTTGTTAGTGACTAATTGAGCGGTCAGCGCCAAGACGGAGAGTTCGCCATCTGTTTGTCAAAGACGAACATCTTGTCACTTGTCGCCAGTACGCGAGGACGACGGACGGGGCTCTGGTTTCCTTTGTGCTATTCCTTTTGTAGTGTGATATTAATAGCTTTGACTGAGGCAGAGACAAAAGGCTGCGGCGTGGCTCAGGGAGAATGATGAGAGAGGGAAGAGTGAAACTGAACATCTCCTACCAAAGCCAAAGGGAGACTCAAGGTAGTGGCAAGTAATCACACAGGACCACAGCAGTATGTGCAGTCAGTGTTATGTAAAACATTCGATTCTGTCTCCAAAATTATTTGAAAGCTGCAAAACAAAGGATATATTAAATATTGTATATTGTAAATCTTGGATGCAGAATCAAATGTTGCATGGTCATGATTCATCAGGAGCCTGGATGGCTTGGTTTCCAGACTCAATAATGATTAATATAAATATTTGTTTTGTGAAAAGATTCATGGGGTTTCGATCTGTTGCACCACAGAATGGAGGAATGGCTGCCACTGTTATTAATTATTGCTTTAGCCAAGCTGGAATACATTTAATTTCATGTTATAATGTTGTTGCAGTTGGACAGAAACCACTTCACTTCACTTAAATCAGTGCAGCATTATCAGATTTGGCCTAGTTTAATAATCACTATGTAGTATGTAGTATGCTATTGTATAAAACATCCCCACTACTCAGACAGGTAGAATATATTATATATCCTTAGTATTCATGTTAAATCAGCTCATATTTCATCGGTTTTATTATTACGTTACTGGTGTGCTTGTGGTAATCGTATCATAAGATATCAAAAAGCAATGTTTGGTTTTCACTCTCTGGCACTGGGTGATCATCACGCCAGCCGTGGAAAAAAACTGCTAAGTGATCATGTGCCTGGAAAGGTTTCCCACCCCCTGGCTTAAATAATGTTTTATTAGAAGTCTGTCAGTATTTCACCCATAAAGCGACTCTCTTATGAAGCACACAGGGCTTTCATGTCAGAATGAAGACGTCCTCTGTATTTAATATGAATGAAAAAAGGAAAAATAAAGTCCAGTATTCCTCCTACCTCCATGCTAGATGCATCATCTGGGATGAGTGTGTTCGGCGCACGCTCTCGGTCATGAACCCTCCTGGGTCGCCCGTCATCACCCGGAGACACCCGGCTGTCACGCCAAGTGGTGGGCGGCTACTCAGCCGAGGTGCTAATTTGTTAATTATTTTCTTCTGAGAGGAATCTTAATTAGCCATGTAAGTTTCATGCCTAATTTGGTGATAATGCGAGGGATGAATGAGCCGATGATGAGTGATCCTTGCATTTTTCAAAATCCCCCCACTTCGCCCTTTTTGCTAGTGTTAATTTTCATTTTCATTTTTCACCCAATGAATTAATTGTTAATTGTTTAACCTCTGTATGTCATTAAATCATTATAAGTATGAAAGGTATTTTATTTAAGATATTTATTCTTTTCTTTCTTTTATGGTTGTCAGTCACTACCATTTCTGATCCATCTCAAGTTTTAAGGTTGTTGTTCTTGTAGACATAAATATATATAACATTAATAGCAAAGTCTATGTTTTGCTGTCTCATATTTAACCAATGAATCATGATGGATGTCAGGATCGATATAGGAACAACCAACAGTGTGCAGCTAATGTGGATGTCTTGGTTTCAGCCCCCTTCACACCATGTTAAAACAACAGTATAAAACATTATGTGGAAACAAAACAGTGGCGGTATTTCTTCAGCTTACTGATAGCCCGTCTACAACCCAGGAATCAAGCTCTGGTCTCTCCTGTGGAAAGCCGACAGTAGCAAAAGGGGAATTCCCCCTTGATTGGAGGAGATATTAGGGTTTTGGTCATCAGGCAGATATTCCGAAGTCCTGAGTTCGATTCCCGAACCCATAAGACCCATTGCGGCATGTCACTGTCCAAATCTCTCCCTATATCATCTCTCTCTCTCTTTCATCTATCCTGCTGTAGCATGTAATTAAGACCACGTAATGAAATAATGTGTTGTCCCCACACACAGGGTTGGTTCAGTCCAGGCCAGGTGTTTGTGCTGGATGAGTACTGTGCCCGCTATGGGGTCCGGGGATGCCACCGCCACCTCAGCTACCTGAGGGACCTCATGGACTACTCCGAGGACAGTTCCCTGGTAGACCCCACCCTGCTACACTACAGCTACGCCTTCTGCGCCTCCCATGTGCATGGAAACAGGTAGGACCCCTCTGGGTCATTGTTTTCTCCCGCACATTAATTGCAAGACGGTTGTGCTTTAAGGCAGGGGTTTTCAACCTTTTTCATCCCAGGGACCACCATTTATTCAGGATTTGAGCCACGGACCACCATTTGAGGATATTTTAGCCCCACAGACCCCAAATCTAAAGATTTATTTTGCTTTTGTCCACAATTCCAGGCTGGATCTGGGAAACAAAACAAGCAAACCAAACATTCCAAAATGGCTAATTCATATGATGAATATTTTAACTCTTGAGAGTGTAAAAATGAAACCAAATGGACCCGCAAGGGTTCATTTGGTTTCATTTTTACGTTCTCAAGAGTTAAAATATTCATCATATGAATTAGCCATTTTGGAATGGCTAAGTTGGTTAACCAACTTAGCTGGGGACCACCTGGAACCCTCTCAAGGACCACCTGTTGAAAACCCATGCTTTAAAGGATAGGAACTTTTCATCCGTGCACAATATGTTGAATTACTATGAATTGAAGACTATCCTACAAAATACCCACATGGGCGCATATGCAAAGTGTAAATACTGGTTGAATTCATAATCGTCTCCGTCGGGTGGAAACCTCAGATGTCCAAAACAGTTACTTTGTAGAACTCAATTTTTAAAAGTAGACAATTTGCAAGCTCAAAAAGTGGTGATGAAAATTGTTTGAAGTGGGGTGTTAATTCTATCCTGGTGGCGGTGGGTTATTCTTACATACAGTATGAGCAGCCACTTGTAGGCTTATTCTGTAATAATTATCTGGCGTTCTCCTAAAGCGTTTTATATGTTTCTGCACGTTCATAAGGCCAAGCGCCTCTTGACCTCCCCGCTGGTAAAATACTCATATCTGTGCTTTCTGTCTTTGTCCAGTCATTTAGTCAATTAGAGACATAATGATTAGCTTCTCCTGGTAATCACTGTATATAAATGGACGGGTGGGTGGGTGGCTTGGGCCATTGGAGGGGAGGGTGGGGGGGCTTGTCAGGAATTGGCTTTTTGTCAGTTGGAGCTGTAATTTGAATAATTGATGCCCATTCAGTGCTCCTGGTGCTTTTTGAGTGGGTGTGGGGATGGAGGAGGGCGGGAGGGATGGAGACGCGCCTGCACACAGAGTGAGAGACCAGAACATGTTCCAGAAAGTGGAGAAAACAGAACACTTTTTCCAAAATGGAACCTTAAGGGCCCACATATACTGTATATACTGTATGTATACTGTATATATACAGTGACATACAGTGTATTATGGATTAACTGAGATTAATTCATTATAGAAACAATAACACGATAAAAAAATTAACTCATTTTAATCGTGCATGGAGCATTTTGCAGCACAGATCTTTTTTCACTGGAGGAATTTCAGGCGTACCGATCATACCGGTACACGCAATGGGAGAAGAAGCCAATCATTGTAACCTGGCATCGATCCAAACTCCCACTGTTTCGTCCTTTGGTCTCAAAATTACTAACCCTATCTCTAAACCTCACAGTGTGGACACAGGGTTTAAAACAAGGCGGCCAGGGGGATTTAAGGTCTAATGGGAGTTAGATTCTCTGGGACTTCAGATCTGGCAGTCCCCACCAATGAGACAACTCTGCTTGGCCCAGTGAATGATGGAAATTTTCTCATTGATACACTATATACCAATCTGTTTTATGAGACCAAAAGAAATGCTTCTCAAGTTAAATATTGATATGTGATTAATTGAGATTACTTCATTACAAAACGATTCCCACCCCTAATTCTCCGGTGTAGTAGTGGTATACTGCAGGTGTGATAATGTTGTCACCTAAAACTGGAGTAGCCTATGAAGGACTTTAGTTATCAATAGATCAAAAATATTAAAGGTGGGTTAGGAGTGTTTTGTTAAAACAAATCTTATTTATTTTTTTGTTAGAAGATGATTGATTGACTCACTGACTGTAGAAAAACTACAGCCTATTGGGGTTCTTCATGAGGAGGGTAAAGCTCCATATTCTGATATTAATATTTAATAATTAATATTCAGGGATCCTGTATGAGTTGTCCCTCCTGTTTGGATACAATTTGTATATATACCTATGCACTTTCTGTTTACTAAAGAGAAACGGGGAGATACTGTATATTCTATTATTCTATAACACATATTTGAACAAAAAAGACTGGGCGTGGGGAAAAGTCTTAACTCTGTTAAAAACCCACATGTTATGAAGTGATGTCTGTACTGGAGGACAGAAGTTGGGGGATCTGTGAGCTGAAGCCAACCATTTGCAACTGACAGACGAGTGCTGATGTTGACGTCAAAGCAACAAGGTTAATGGAGCAATAATACGACCAGGGGGCAGCAGCATGCATGCACTCGTCAGGAGCAGCCACCCCCCACTCCCTACCCCTTGTCATCTCATATCTTTCCACCTGCCAACACAGCCCAGATAGCCCGGCGTACGGGAAGTGACAAGAGGTCTTTATCCACTGCCGATGTCCTTCGCACTGCGCTGCCGTGAGATGGGGGGGGGGATCAAACCAAACTTCTCGTGTCACCTGCCACTCAGCCAGGGGTCTTTTGTGCCCCACACCTCTTGAGGAGAGTGACTGACTGACGCACAAGGTCTCTGCCAGCTCACCTTGAGAGGGCCGGCGGGCTCCTGTCACATGTGATTAACGGGGAACAGCCAGGGAGCTGCTGCTGCTGTTGTTGTTGTTGTTGGCGAAACCCCACTGGCATATTACATGTTGGTTTATCGTATGAGTCACATCTAGCGTAAACACTCTTTAGCGCTAACGCGATCTCACACCACTTGCGCGTATACACATACACACACACACACATGCATGCACGCACACACACACACACACACACGCATGCATGCACGCACACACGCACACACGCACACACACACACACACACACACACACACACACACACACACACACACACACACAGGGGTTTCGTTACTATATATTTGTGGTGACACAAACACTTTAGGACTTCATTGAAAATAAAAAAAACACTGCAAGGAGTTGCACTGGTGTGGATGGACACTCATTTTCAACATGTAACTACCAATATAAAAATACCCTGGTTATACGATGACCCTCATTTTTCAAGACTTATTTGTAGAAAAAGAACATCGAATGTCAAATAATATAGTCTCCAAATATAAATAGACGACTATTTTTTAGGATATTTCCATTGGAAAAAACAGTCTCATATTCAGGCCAATATGGTAGATCATTACTCATTAGAGTAATAACCTGAATCTTAAAGGGATAGTTTGGATTTTTTGTTGTTGTATGAAATACTTGCCATTAAAATAGTGGTGTCAACTGTATCAATTGAAGTCCAGAGTGCCGTGGTGGGAGTTCTGCTCTGGTTTTGCTGAAATATTAAGTAGTTTCCGTCATTTTGAGGAGGGTCACTGCAAGGGCCACGCAGTAAAAGTAAATGAATCTAAAAAACAAATGCAATTTGTATTTTTTCTAAAATATTAGAAGGTCAGAGTTTGCGCTGTCGCAAACTTTATGGGGCCAGTCCAATGGTGTCTCTATCAAGTTGTGTTTCACCATGTTAATTTTTCTTTTAGATCCTTTTTTCTGAGAGTGTACAAATGAAATCATATGGACCTGCTAGGGTCCATTTGGTTCACATTTGTACACTCTCAGGAAAACATTGGAAATGTCCCTCTTTTTGTCCCTGCAGCAAGAGCCCTCCCGAGAGCTTAGTTCTCTGACCCCTCAATGTCGCACCATTGAGGGGTCAGAAAAAAAAAGAATGACCGGAACTACTTAATATTCACCAAAAACAGAGCAGAACTCTCACCACAGGACTCTGGACATGAATTAATACAGTTGACACTATATTAATGGACATATAAAAAATACAAAAAAACATACAAAAAATATGAACTATCCCTTTAAGCCCAAAATGCACCAATGCAAGTAGTTGCAACTACTTGCAACAAAAGTTGTATTAGGGGAATACTGCACATTTTCTGAACTATGACTTTCTGAACTGTCATTAATGAGTTTTTTTTTTTTCAATCATTAATGAGTAATAATGAGTAATAATGTAGTTGCATGTTGCAAATCAGTGGCCAGTCAGATCAGTGCAACTCCTTGCAGTGTTTTTTATGGAAAATCGTGCTCTACTTACTATTGATCTTACTATAGGCTACAGTGTCAGACAAACTAGCAGATGGCATGAAGCCGCTTAAATGTATATAGACTATAATAACCCTAAAGATCAAGTTCCCGCAAGTCAGTTTTGGATGAGATTTCCACCACAGACAGATGATATTTTTAGTACAAAACAACTAATTCAACATTCACATTTTTTTAAATATATATATTTTCTTTTTTGGGGGGGGGGGGGGGGGGGTGTCTCATCATACCTCAGTTATGAATGGGTTAAAATAGTTAATTGTCCTCTCACTATACTTATACGTATGTGTGTGTCACACACACACTCACACTCACACTCACACGCCCACAGACACACTAATAATTTTATAATAATTTTGGTCTACAAAATGTACACTGCACAGTGTAAATAAACACGCATGCACGCGCGCACACACACAAACTCACACACACCAACACAAAGCCCTCCATAAGAATACAGGGGCACCCTGCAGCCAGTCTCAGAGCCTTGTTAACCCTACCAGACCCATTGTGCAACGGGGGTTCGAGTGTGGCTGCGGCGCGCATGCCATTCGCTTCATTTAGCAGCGACAATGAGTCTGCGCCCCAACAAGCTGTCGCATTGCACCCAGTCCCGTGTGTGTGTGTGTGTGTGTGTGTGTGTGTGTGTGTGTGTGTGTGTGTGTGTGTGTGTGTGTGTGTGTGTGTGTGTGTGTGTGTGTGTGTGTGTGTGTGTGTGTGTGTGTGTGTGTGCACACAAAATGTGTGTGTGTACCTATGTGTGCATATGCAGTACCTCCAGTCAGTACCGTGTGTGTGTGTCTGTGTCTGTGTGTGCACCTGCCCTAAGATTCAAAACAGTATTTCTGCTAAGGTAATACTTTTCTTTTCCTTAACCCTTCCGAGTGAATATTAGCTTGATTTGTTTCAGAGGAGGAGGATGAAAAACAGTGTTCATGAGGCCGTGTCAGTCATAGACAGTCAGCCAGCCAGGCAGTCAATCAGTCAGGCAGAGGGGCGAATCTAGGCATGGGCATGGGGGGGCAATGGCCCCCTAAATACCCAGACTGCCCCACCAAACATGCAAAACAACCCAAGACATTTCAAATTAAAGTGCTTATAACTAAAATGATTTGAAACACTACTACTGCTACTAACTAACTACAGCTGTGTGACTGTGTCACCACTAAACCAAGAACATTTCATCATTGAAAACAGAAAACTCTGAGTCAGACCTTTAGCTTTATGCATGCTGTGTGTTTGTTGCAACTTCAACAACAACTGTTGTTATTATTTATGCTTTACTTGCCGAAAATGGTATGGGTGCGGCTTCATCGGCGATGAAGTCACACCCATACCATTTTCTCCTGCCCCCCCAATTGGGAAATGCTTTATCCGCCCCTAGTCAGGCATCCAGCCTGATGAATTCTGAAGCAGAACGGGGAGAATGCACCTCCTCTCAGTGTGGACGTCTTCATCAGGGCTCTTTAGGCACAAGAGGACAAGGGCAGAGGAGGACCAAGAACATGACATCCCCTGCTGTCCCACTTTTAGCCCATTCTTCCAGCTATTCTTATTTTTAACATGAGTGAACATGTGCACCAGACTCTCTCGCTCATACGCATGCATACGCACGCACACGCATGCACGCACACCCACCCTCCCCATGCAGAGCTTGTTAAATGCGGATTGGGATATAATGGATTGACAGATTTCAAGGAACAAACGGGGGGTTTATAAGTTGTGGTAACAAGTGGTGCAGGGAAAGACGCTTCACATTGCTAAACAGGAGGTTTTTTGGGGATGTGCATGGCCGGTGGGCTATTGAGTTGAAGTGGGTTGCTGAGGAGAGGCCCCTGGTGTTCACCACACAATACATTACAAGTTGGTCCATTGTCTGCCTCGGCCTCTTGAGGTCGTCCCTGGTGCACTTAACAACATCTTGTTCTCTCTAATATCACAAATATTATCTTAACATGTGCTGTCAGAATTTGCTTTAGGCACATTTGTCTTGAACAAATTAAGACCTTACTGTATATATACAGAGTGTGTGTGTGTGTGTGTGTGTGTGTGTGTGTGTGTGTGTGTGTGTGTGTGTGTGTGTGTGTGTGTGTGTGTGTGTGTGTGTGTGTGTGTGTGTGTGTGTGTGTGTGTGTGTGTGTGTGTGTGTGTGTGTGTGTGTATACACACTGTATACTGTATTACCTTGGCAGAGTTGGAATCCTACACATAATATCATACCAAAGCACATACAGTATTGTACACAAAGCTAAATCTGTCGTCCTCTTTGAACAACATGCTTTGTGTTTATTCTTGCCTTTTTATTTTGTATATTTGAATGTTAGTGCTGTTGCACCTAGGGCTTTTATCGGAACAAACACCTTGTTGTTGTTGTTTGTGTTTCCTCTGCGTGAGTGTGGTTTTGAGAGCACTGCTTTTCTCTTTTAGCCGCAAAAACAGCCCAGGAAGTCAAGGCTGTCGTCGGCCCGTTTTATTTCGATTTATTTATTTTTATTTATTTATTTGCCGTGCGTTCTGAAGAAGGTATTAGGAGGGAAAAGGGCAACGAAGACTTTGCAAACATTAAAGAAACACGCAGCTAAAAGGTTTTTCTTTGCCACCTTTTCTTCTTTTCTCTTGGTTTTCCAGGCCGGATGGAATGGGAACGGTCACCGTGGAGGAGAAAGAGCAGTTCAACCAGATACGAAGTCGACTCATGGTTCTACTGGAGAACCAGATCACACATTTTAGGTACAAACACCTTTTTCAGTTACAAAATACTTGCATTCTATCAGTTATACCCCCCCATGAAGCACTTGAATTGTGATTTATTTAGATTTATTCACTGCATTTCTAAGCCAATCATTTGTTGATCACTGATCAGCAGTCTCCAGTTGAAGTTACAACAAGTCTCCTCGTTTATTGGCTCTAGCAGAGGTTTTCAACCTTTTTCATAACACAGCCCACTATTTTTTCTGCATTTTAGCCACAGACCACCATTTGATGTTGAGTCTGTCTGACCCAAAACTGAGGATTGTCAAGTATTGGTCAACAATTTAGAGGAAATAAATTGGCCAAATGTTGGTCAAAATAACTATTCTTCTACATTTTTAAAATGTGTGTACGGTACATCCAAAATTAAGTAATTCAGATGTTTAAATGTATTTAACTCTTGAGAGTTATAAGTTAGAATTAAGAGTAAGAGTAAGAGTTAAATTAAGTGTAAGAGTTACAGATCTATAAAGGTCCATTTGGTTACCAACTGTCCATCATTTAGCTGGGGACCACCTGGAATCCTCTCGGACCACAGGTTGAAAACTACTGGGCTATAGGCTATAGGAGACAACACCCAAACAAGTCCTCATGAATAAGATCCATTTTGGGGGTGAACAGTACTGTAAAGTGTACAACGATACTTAATGGTGGTCTGTAATGCATTTACATAATGGTGTGGTCATAACGCTCATTATACATGTTTATAATACAACATAGTATAACAGGGTTTATGTATTTGAAGTGCTCATCATAATGCATTATAACTACCATTATGTCAGTCAGTTAACACAGTACAGTACATACAATAGGCCCCACTTTACATATAAGCGTTATTATTGTTATCAAACCGGATCGCTGTTTACTTTTTTGTTCTCTATTGGGCTTGTTTCCCCATCTATAGCCCGTCTGTGAACGCTGATTTTTTTTTTTTCTGGAGAAAGGATGAGCTCGCTAGCATTGCATTAGCAAGACAGCTTCTCAAACAGGTTTGTATGCAGAGTGGTTCCAGTGTTTTACACTATAGGGGCCGTGACAGGCAACGGTTGGCTCGCCCTCGGAATTTTTGTTTTAATAGCGACTTAAAGACACTTTATAACTAAGTAGGCATTTTAAGAAATTACATTATGATGCATCATAAATGCATCTAAAACACATTGTAGTCTGACCAACAGTAAAGTGTTACCAAATAAAGTGTACTGCATGCCGTGTAGGTGCAGGTGCATTACTGTGCAGTATTATTGTGCAGGACAGTCATAGTTTGTGCTCAAAGATTTCGGCTTAGGCTTAATTTTTAAGCTAAGTCGTGCAAATGTGCCAAAAATAATAGATCGTCCCTGTCATAAGCCAGTCATCATACCCATATTATCACAGGTGCAAAACAAACCCACGACAGCAGTGCTCCGTGAGACCTTCCCCACATCTGCGTGCCGCTATTCAAGCGGGCACGTCCGTCGCCTCCATGTGTGAACACATTGTTCCGCGTGGTGTGAAAGAAGTGGCCGGACAGAGAGACCTTGAGTGATGGTTCGCTCAAAGGGACATGTGCCATTAACTGCCCTGAACTGCCGGCTCCTTAAGAAGCTCTTGATGGCTGTGAGGAGGCCCTTATCCTCCATCTGCTTCTCAGAGAGGAGAAAACGTATTATATATATACTGTATGTGTGTGTGTGTGTGTGTGTGTGTGTATTATATATATATATATATATATATATATATATATATATATATATATATATATATATATATATATATATATATATATATATATATATATATATATATATATATATATATATATATATATATAATACTATGCTACACATGCTATACATTGAAATATTTTGTTTATTCTGCTACAGGGGCTCCTGTCACAAAGAAAGAAAAAAAAAAAGAAACCATCAGCAGAACTCACTTGTACTCTTATAACATTGGTTATAACATTGGTGTCTGGCCTGGTCAATATACTCCCTTAAACACAATTATTATAAACACTTAACTCCATATTATTATGTGGCCATACCTTACACGAGGCAATGAGAAGAATCATGTTCACCTGTACGTGACAACGGCTCTGTGCTTTTATTCCCAGTAAGTGGCTGACTTGCGCTACCATTTGTTTATTCATTAAAGTCAAGCGTTTACTTTCTTAATAAGCAACGCGAAACCCTTGCTGAACCATTCCACCCTGTATCAAACTGTACCATAGGTGAGAAAACACCCCGTAGTCAATATAATTAAATGAAAGAATACAGCCATCTGTCAGCAGCGTCATTAAAAGAAAGTACAATGGCTTCCTCCTCTCCATTCTTCTACCTTTTGATGGCACTTGTCCTTGAGATTGTTGTAAATGTTGTCCATGCCAAACCCCACAGATACTGCTTCCCGTTCGGACGACCAGATGGGGCACTAAAAGCAACACTATCCCTGCAAGAACGGGTGCGTAAACTCCATGAGAAATCATCTCCCACTAAATAACCATTTATTTTATAGTGAGTGTTTTTGCCATGTTCTTCATGTGGTTCAGGACCAGAGAATTCCTTTTGTGCTTTCCTGTCGAACCAGAAATTATTCATCAAGACACTTTTCAAAGTAGCAGATCTGTAAGCCCACAACAGGACACACCGAATTGTGAATTTGAGCTTGTAGACCCAATATTTTCAACAAAGTGATTTGCTGCAGAGGGGGAAATTGAGCCATCAAGTATAGAGCCCTGGGAAACTCCAGTTAATGAAGCATAAAGGTTTACGAGTGGTAAAGGGATCTGTCCATGAAATAAATGGTTCTCAGTCTGAAAGGTATGTGCGTACGCGGTGGTCCCCAACATGCTTTTTCAGAAAAATGTAGTCATACTATTCCACTGACTAACAAACCACTAACAAATCAGATACAGTACATCTTAATTGCATAGCACATTCATGAGCGTTTTGGACAAAATCTGTAGAAAAATGAATTGTTATCGTCATAGTTTTTAGTCCAGGAAATGATGTCCGGTGATTCATGGCCTCCTGCTGCAGGTTCTAATGAAGGACATCACCACTCCGGTGCCTGCGGAGGAGATGAAGACACTGGTCCAGAGATGTCTGGAGCAGGCGGCCCGCACCAACTACACCCAGCTGACCCAATACGCTCAGATTGTGGGTTTGTACCACACAGTCTTTATCAGCATTTTAATTGCATGGCAGGATGATTTAACCGCTCAAGGTGTAATTCCATGATTTAACCACTCAAGGTGTATTCCGGCATAATGTTTGGTATTGTGGTTCTCCTGTTGTGCGGTGTCACAGTTGATGAGCAGGATCCCCCAGAGAAGCGGCTAGAAGACATGATGAGGTTAGGAGAGCTGTGCATCGAGGTGCTACAGCAGAACGATGAGCACCACTCTGAGGTAGGTTGTTACGCTCACCACTTCAGCCAAAATGCAGCGTTTGTGGCTTAATTGGTCCTTTGAACTGTATTATTATTTCAGGCTCTATGCATAAATGATCTATGACATCATAGCGCACTGTATGTATTTGACAGCAGATAACGCCACACACACACACACGCATACACACACAACCCTTAATTTTAAGGGATGTCCCTACAATAACGCTGTATATTAAAAACATGCTGTTTCTTAATCTGCTCTTTTGGATTATGTTTGAACGATTAGTGAGTTCATTTTAATTCCATATATGTATTCAATAGTTAACAGTTTTCATGCCATGGAAATAGATCTACGTCATCCGTTATCATTATGATTTACAGTAACAACTGATGCCGCTGACGTTAACGCTACTGTACGTGACGTAACTTACCGGCGCCGGTTCAATACGATCCCCATGCTAACAGCAGCTAGCAGCGACCGCGGCGACCATTGCTAGAGCATAACAAGGGACGGACTAACCCGGAACCAAAAGTGTGTGTCCGTCCACTAACTTGTCCGTCGGGAAACATGGACCGAAATATGAAATATGACTTTTAGATGAAAATCGCTGGCACTGGCGAGCTCCAAAAATATGAAAAAGGGCTGGCACTGAGAGAGTTAACATACAGTATAAGAGGTCTAAAACTAGGCATTGTGTTACACTCCCTGCATCAGCACCACTTGATCATTTCATAAACCCATTAAGATCATAGCTAAAATCCGACAAGGACGGATTAACGGGTTAAGCTTTTGCGATTATCTTTGCGTGCAGGAGTCGGTTCGCTTTGCCACGTCGGCTAAAGTGTCAGATAACAAACGGCGATTGTTGTAAACTTGTGTAGTCGTCAAAACAACACCCACGGTTCCATATGCACGTTGGGCGTTCGACAGCCAGCCACATCAGTGAAACTGATCAATCAACATGGTGCTGTAATGTCCTCCAACACGCTGTAATCAGCCTTAAGTGGCAGCGTGGCTTCAAGCATCTGTTCTCAGAGCTATTAATAAACAACACTTCTCGTCTCTGTGCCTGTCATGGCGGCAAATGAAGATGAAGCCCCCCTGCAGAGGTTGATATGTAAAGGAATCAACCCCCCCCCCCCCCCCCCCCCCCCCCGCACACACACGCACACACACACACACACACACACACACGCACACGCACACACACACACACACACACACCTTGCACAAACTGTCTCAGTTGTCTTTTGCATTGAACTATAATTGTTTACAATTACTGTAATGTACGGTATAATATCGCGTCCTATGTGTACTTTCACCTTTGCTGTTCGCTCAGAGCTGGTGACGGCGTGCCTGATGTTCCACGAAATTCTGTGTGTGAATTGCCATTGTTTTCTGACCGTCTGTCACTCTCCCTTTTATTATTATTAACAGGGAAGAGAGGTAAGTTTGTTTTATGACATTCGCAACTTTGTGTGGTGCAACCGTTTGCCGTTCTGCTGTTGTGAGTGTTGGTTGGTGAATCATCATGTCTGACAGCCATTGTGCATCACTGTCCTTTCAGTCATGTTGGCAGCACTGTTGTTGTAATTCATTCCCTGCTTTTTTGTGTGTGTGTATCACACAAACAGCGTAGAAATGTCATATCTACCTGTGTATTTGAATTTGTTTTGTCTTTTCTGTGTAGGATGTCCAAGGTTTCCACCTGACATTTTCAACAATATGCCTAAGTAGTTTTGGGGTAAAGTGATGCTAACCCGTACCTCTGTAGGAATGTTAAGTTATCAACTTAAAAGTGAATTTGCCGCTGTAAAGCCGCTTAGTGAAGATGTATTTCCTCAACAGTTTCTGTTGAGGAAATACGGTACATCACTTGACGCCCAGTGCACCATGCACATTCTCTTAAACTACAGAAAATATAGTATCATGTTTCTTAGGAGGAAGGTATTCTATTGGAATGAGCGCCCTCAGTCTGTGCAAAGCTGGATGCAAAGCTTGATCACAAAGCTAGGGCCCTGCCTCCACAACAAAGGCATTCCCTCGGTTGAATTCTACGCATGAGGAAGTCGTCTCCTTTCACACCGGAATAACAATAAGTTATTGATTATTAAACACATTCCTCATTGACATTGGCTGGAAAGTCATACACAGTACAGTAGGCTACAGCAGAGATAAGCCTTTGTATCGCAATATCTAGTACTACCCCTTTATAAGTCAAGCATATTGTTTTCTTTGTTGTGGCCAAAAAGCCCCAGCCTGAATTTCCTTTTTTTCCACATGTAATCACTTTGGTTTGAAAACAGCTTTGAGACAGACTGAATAAACCTGGAGGCTTTTCTGAGACGAATGAGATAAGTGCCCCCCCCCTCTCTCTCCACTCTGTGTCCCACTCTTTAGTCCACTTGCTTAATGTGATACAATTCCCATTTGTCCTTCTACATTTTTCTTGGAATGTCTCTCTCAGTCAACCAGGGGCCGGCTGCATTTTGTTGAGAACTCAATTGCTTAGAGTTACTTACAGACGCCTGTTGGGGGGGTTGAATGTCTGAAGGAGTGCCAGAGGTAGCGAGAATTTAGGAACAAGTAGCGTGTGTGGCATAGTCTTCTGTTTAGCAGTATTTATTTATCTCCCACAAGGGGCTGCAGTGTCTCTATATCTCTCTCTCGATAGATAGACGGATAGACGGATGGATGGATGGAAGGATGGATACTAGTGACCCTACTCAATCTGCAGGCAATTCCTAAGCCCTGTTGCACTTTTCTGTCAAGTCCATTGCTGAGCAGTGTTATTGAGTGTTGGAATAACCTCTCTCAAATGGGAGACCAGGCAATCACGATGCTCTTTAGACCGTACTGTCTAGTCCCAGAAAGCCATTGGCGCGTGTGTGTGTGTGAGTGGTGCGACATGGCAACATTACCGGTATATGGCAAAAAGGTTCCAAAATGTGAAAATCAGCACTGTTATTGGTTTGTGCAATACACGGATCACTCCCACTCTACCAGATGTCATGGCTGGTTTGCCCAGGCTTTTTATTTATTTTACTTTTGCCTGCCGTCCCCAAGGCCAAGCCTCGACTCCTACAGCGCATTCAAGTCCCTGTCCGCGTGGGGGGTACCCAGTTCATATATTATTTTGGAGAAGCCTGAAACGTTGAGCGCCACTGACATAGAGGTCCACCATCATTCTATGTGTTCTACAATACTAGTTCAATGCTTTTCAATGCTAATGTGCGGTTGTCCCAAATTCCCAAGGCATGCACTTTTAACACAGCTTTTAATGCAGCATGTTTTCCTGTACTCCAATGCTCCACCAACTGCACTGTGTGTCATTGTGTTTGGACAGCATGTTTACTTTGAATGCAGCGTGTTTGCTTTTAATGCAAGGTGCTTACTTGAATGCAGTACATTCTAGGCATCTGCAGTGGCTGACAAAGCCTTTGAATGAGCATGTGGTGGGCTGTGTACAGTACATGACACACTGCAGCATCGTGCTGAAGGACGCCCAACAACCAATGGGTCAAAGCATTTACATTTACATGCCTGTGTCTGGAAGTATTACCCACTACCTGTAATTTACCCGTTACTTGTTATAAATTAATACCCTATTTCTCTCACAACAAGTAGCAGAACGCAACTTCAGCCTGTGTCCCGATTTTACACTTATTTGGAATCCTGACAAGTAACAGAGTTGGACATATGAGCATTTCCAACACATAAGATATAGATTAATAAGCAAGCAAGCACAGGTGAGCCCTTGACCGTGTATTTTTGTGCCATCAATTAGTCAACAAACAGTCGGCACTCATTAACGTGCAGCAGCAGCAGCCTGATCAACATTAACACCTTCTTTTGTGAGTCAGGTCCGTTCTTTAAAGCTGTCTGCTGCCTCCATGTCATTTATTGTACCACGCTTACTTAGCCCAGAACTCCTATTTGTGTTGCTATCAATTAGCCGCAATGGAAAAAAAACCCTTCCCTGTAAATGTCGGTGCTGAAACTGTCGCCTGTTATAGCGTCAAGGTCTTTCTCCTTTATGCAGCGAGTCGACACCCATCTGGCTCCTTCTCGCTTCCTGACGTTTCCGACATCCTTTTGTTCCGTCATCTTTTCATAGATGTCCTTGTTCCCTTCTTCAAGCATGTATCTCTTGTTCACTTTCTGTCATAATTCATAATCCATTTTTACAGTTCAATATTGTTGTTGTATTAATGTTGTTGTTGTTGTTGTTATTAATAGAGATGTGCCATTAGCCCACTGGCATTTTGTCTTCCATACTTTCTCACACTTTTTTAGGGGGAAATGTTTTGATATTTATTGTAATTCAGGGGTGCCTTAATTGGATGAAAAGTTTAATGGGGGTGACCCCTGCTTTTGTGGTTAATGGTTGTGTGTGTGTGTGTGTGCGTGTGTGTGCGTGTGTGCGTGTGTGTGCGTGTGTGTGTGTGTGTGTGTGTGTGTGTGTGTGTGTGTGTGTGTGTGTGTGTGTGTGTGTGTGTGCGTGCGTTGCGGTACAGGCGTTCTCGTGGTGGGCTGACATGATGGGAGAGCACGCTGAGACCTTCCTGTCTCTGTACAGAGCAGACATGGACGAGGCTCTGCAGGTGCAGCCTGTGGACTCCTGGGACAGCTTCCCTCTGTTCCAGCTGCTCAACAACTTCCTAAGGACCGACCGTAAGCCTCCTCTCCTTCATTAGATTACATCATACCTGGGCATTGTGCGGCCCGGGGGCCAAATGCGGCCCTTTGGCTGACTCTGACCGGCCCGTGAAAGAGTACTGTGGTTTTCAATCAGTGGTCCGGGGACCACCAGTGATCCTTGAGAGAGTTCCAGTTAAATGTGGAAAGTTGCTAAACCAGATGTAACTCTTTGAGAGAGTTTCATGTTTACACTCTCAAGAGTTAAAATGTTCATCATCTGAATTAGCCAGAGAATGTAAAAGAATGGTCATTTTTTTTATCTATATTTGTTTCGTTTGTGAAATCCAGCCTGGAATTGTGGACGAGCAAAAGAAATCTTTAGGTTTGGGGTCTGTGGGGCTAAAATGTCATCAAATGGTGGCTCAAATACTGAATAAATTTTGGGTCCTGGTGTCAAAATGGTTGATCTTACTCTTACTTTTATGCTGAAATTAAATTAACATTACACAGACTTTAGTTCAGCGTTTAGTCTTGGCCCTCCACAATATTTTATGTATCTCATTTGGCCCCTTGGGAAAAATAATTGCCCATCCCTGGATTATGCATACATTTTATAGATACAGCAGTGATTTCCAAATATTTTCATGTCAAGTACCCCCAAATTGACACTCATTAGCCCGGGGGCCAGGGGCGGATCTAGACATGGGTATGGGGGAGCAATGCCCCCCTAAATGCCCAGTCTGCCCCACCAAACATGATGGCATGCAAAACAACCCAAGATATTTATAAGTTTTAAGTGCTTATATTTAAAATTATTTGAAACACATTGTTTCTCAACTGCGTTTCGCCACAGTCGCAAACTAAAAACAAACAAATTGCCAAATTCCATCAACGGATTAACAACTCATAGGATAAGATAATATGTTAGGGTGAGTCTGGTGGAGAAGAGTAGAATGATAAAATGATAAAAAGTTATTTTATGTTTAGTCACACTCGGCTGTTGTGATCTGAACATAGCTGTCGCAGCACGCCAGGTTGTAGGTTGGCTATTTTGAGCTTGCAATTACAGTAAGTGTAAAATCAGGCAATCGACTAGATTAGACTAACACTAAAACATTTCAAATGACTAAACCCCTCCAACCAAATTATAAAAAGTAAAAATGGCACATGACCAAGGTCGCAGCACAGCATAAAGTGGTGTTCTGTGAGCTTGTATGTCTAATATATGTGATATATTATAGCGAAGCACTGTTCCATCTGACCCTACCTTACTTCTTCTGACTTGGTGAATGTTCTCGCCACACAAGCACTAATTAACAAGTGGTGAAGTGGTGACAAAAAACAGGACTCGTTAAGAGAGCAGCACACCTATATCGACACGTGGTACTTAACATTGACGCTGATGAGGTTACTGGAGAAAAGTGGGGGGGCCGGACAGTGGACACGATCGCCAGCCTATAGTCTACCTGTCAGGGGGGAGGGGGGTTCGAGTGTGAGCTGACCTGTCTTAGCTGTCACCTTCGCTAACTCGGTAGCAGCGTCACTTAGACAGGAGGGTACATTAGCACCGCCTCAGACACCTGTCAGCATGCGTTCACTTCATTTGGACACATTTGGTCAAAAAGGACAGAATATAAACGTTGCGATGCGTGGCTGTGTGTTTTATAGTCATTTCAGATGCTTCTCGGTGCAAATGGAGGTAATTTGTCAAGAGCCGTGAAGCACGATGTGCCACGTTTCATCACTATGACAAAAACTTTTAGCGTGGAAATTAAATGTTCTATATATGCCGCTCGAAGAAATTAAGGGAGGACTTTGATCCCTTAATTGCTTGAGCAGTTTTCTCTCAGAGGAAGAAGTCACGGAAACTGAAGGGAGAAAAAAGCGAGCTGTTGAGTAGTATGCAGCTATGCACAATGCTATTTTTGTTCCTGTGAATAACAGCCTTTTCCCTGTTACATAGCTTTTTTTATCGCAAATTGTAATTTTACCTGCAATTTTATGAAGATGGACTCTAACCAAATGAAATAAGAGAAACATTGCCCCAGGGTATATTGTATTTGATTGTTTTTTTAGGAGCATTTTGTAAGGATTTCTGCCAGTCGTACAATAATTCTTCTCATTGTTTCCTCACCAAACCGAGAGACCCTCAAGTCCCCAGACGTTGACTTTGTGCCAAGCTAAGATCTGGCTCCATACAAAGCCTTATTTAACCACATCTAACCTGCCATTCCTGCAAAATGTTGGCATGTCATACTGACTGCAAAGCCATAGAAGGCTTTCAAAGGATTTTCAAAAACAAGTCATTTTTCAAATGCAATTGTTGCATGATGACATATTAATAGAGACTAGGTGGTTGAATGCATTATGCATTACATGCAGTAAGTATGTGCAGTAAGTATGTGGTCACATAGACATGCAGTTCAAGGGTAACATGCAGATCAAAACTTGTACAGCCTTAAATAACTGTATGTAGGAAGAATCAACAAAATATCACCGTTGATCGTTTTCTCTTTCATTTTTATTTTATTTTTTTATCTCCATGTTCCCTTTTTGTCGTTTAATTATTCCATGTGTCACAACAGTCTTGATGTGAATTGGAATGCATAATGGCTGAACGGTTTGAGCAGAAGTTAATGAGCCATGTGTTAACAGCATATTACCATGGAGCAGCGGTGCAGTTTTCAACTGGATTGCAATCTTTACAAGGTCATGCTAGCATTACACAGCCGCCCGTGTTTTTGGTGTCAGTCGGTTGCTTTTTACCTTAGTCAGACCTGATGCCTTCAAAAACCTTTTTCATGCCATTTTTTTTTTTTTTTTTTGAAAAGTGTTGGCTAGTTGGAAACCAATAGTAATTTTTTTTTAAAGCGTTGGCTAGTTGGAAACCAATAGGTCACAGGACACTGTGAAAGCCTGCAAAAACCTGTTGCTCATTCAGTCACAGACCCATACAGTATATGGCTGTCGGTCTTCACCCCTCACGATACATCACACCTATTGATATCGCGCCTTGTGACACGTCACCAGTGCCAGTTCTCTTTCCCAATTGTGGACAAGAACATGAAAGTTCTTAGTTTTGGGTGTGAGAGACTAAACTCAACATCACAAACTGTCAACTCAAACCCCGAATGCTGTTTTCAAACGTCAGTAGCAGCATATACAAGAAAACCTTCCAATTCTCCCCCTATATTTTTCATTCTAAGTGCATTATTCTTAACAGTAAGTAACACCATAACCACTATTTCAAAGCTCTAACTAGGGGCCTTGAAATGGATTTTCAGTAATGGAATAATCACATATTTGATGTGTAGATCTTGTTGAGCCGCTCATTTTAAAAGTAGCTCTCAAGAGAGAGAGATGCTTCCCCAGTAAATGTGTCCACTCACTGCTCTGCATTCTTCTCTCAATAATATCACCCAAAGGCAAAGAAAGATGTCTTATTTGTATAATTGTTTTTTGGTAAGATTGTGGCTTTCTTAGTCGAGCTGTAGTACAGATTATTGGAAATGCTCACTTGCTTGTCTGCATGTGTTGCACAAAGGAAAGCAAGCGGTTGCGAGGGAAGTGCTTCTGCCGTCTCACGAGGGCCAAAAGGCTAGTGTTACTCATGACGGTACACAGTGGAGGGAATTAGAACTAATGAAGTCCTCAGAGACCCCCAGCATTTCTTTCTTTCTTTTACTCGCTCTCACACTTCTTCATGTTTCCTCCTGTCTCCTTTCCTCCCATCTGCTCGAGTTATCCACCACCCAGTTTATTCCTCTTCCTTAACAGCAGTGATTGTCAAAGTGGGGTCCGGGGACCCACCGGGGGGTCCTTGGGCAGGGAACATAGCATCACGATTATTTATTTATTTATTTATTCCCCGATATTAGTTGTTACGCCAATTGATTCCTCCCCACACACATTTGTGTGCTATTGGCACTGCTGTTGCCGCATCCTAACTCACTCACCGAGCAGCGAGGAGTCCCTACCGGGAGGACATAGTAAGAGCCTTCCTTCTACTCCTCCGCTTCGCCCACAGGCCATAGGGCTCACATGCTGTGACAAATCTCACCCTCCTCGGGCGGGCGCCGGCTTCCTTCATGGCTCACAGTTAAAATGGAGTCAACTTCACAGTTCTACAAGCAAAACAATGTATGTGCACATGTCAGAAATCCGATTAAGGAGAAAGCACAAGAAAAAGTGCTTTTACCACAAAAAAAGTTCAATGTACAAGTAAATGGTTTCAGGTCATTCAGAAGCTTGATTCACAAACATCTGTACCAAATATTTAAGTACTGAATCAAGTAACTTGCTAGACCTTAAAATGACACCACACATGTTTGAAAGGGAAATGAATTCCCGTAATTGGATTGCATTTTTTTGTGTTTTGTTTCCTCTGCTGATGGACCTCAGCCCAGCTGTGCAACGGAACCTTTCACAAGCACCTGCAGGAGCTGTTTGTGCCACTGGTAATACGCTACATCGACCTCATGGAGTCGTCCATCGCCCAGTCCATCCACCGGGGATTCGAACAAGAGACCTGGCAGTCTGTCAAGTAAGCTCTATGGGGTCTTGACCCACAGGTTGAGAACCACTATAAAAACAACTGCTACTTGTGTTAGGAGAGGCTCTTTGTTTTGTAGTAGGCTAGTGGAGCGCAATCTCTATGGATTTTGTGGCACCCCAGAAATGGCTGCCACTATATATGCACTATAATAACTAAATATAAAACGGGAGAGAGGATATAATGAATATACATCATACATATTCTACTTTGAGCCCTGACATAACATAATTATTACTAAACCACTTCCAGGTTTGTTTCCTGTAGTTGCTGGAGTGTTGGTGAATATCAGCGGCTGACAGGAAATAAACTTGGACCCAAGCTGTTTCCTAGCAACGCAATTCCATTGGCAAGAGAAGCAGTTGGATTGGTTAAAAGAAAGAAAGAAAGAAAATAAAAGGAGTATTGACACTGACTTTTCTATGTTTGTTATGGGTTATGGCATTCAACAACTTAATGGAATGTGAAGTGGGCAGGGAGAATGGCAACATTTCACTTTCCAGCTAATCCCTGTTTGTTGTGTTGCCTTTCTTTCTGCACTCCCTGCTTTTATTTATTCTCTTAAAGGGGTATTCCACCCATTTACAATTTTTTCATGAGAGGATACAAATGTGAACCAAATGGACCCTGGCGGGTCCAATTGCTTCCATTTGTAAAATCGAACCAAATGGTTCCATTTGTAAAAAGGGGTCTCGAAAAAAAACATTAACATTAACATTACCATGTTAACAATTTTTTCAGACCCCCGTTTTTAGGAAATACAGAATTGTGGGAACTTTTTATCATGTCCACACAGCATCTCTAAGGTATATTAATGACACATTAAAATGTTGAAAATGGGTGAAGTTCCCTTTAAGCTTGTGTTCTTGTGGTGGTGTTTCGTACCATGGATCTTTGTGTTCGCTAACTCCTATTCCGACAGGACAATCACCAACAATCTGCCGAGTGTGCCTCTACCCAAAGTACCCAACCTGCCCCTCACGCTGCCACAGATGCCCAGCTTCTCTGCACCAGCGTGGATGGGGCCGCTGTGCGACAGCACGTGTGTATGGGGGCGCGGGTGGCATGCATGGCACGAGGCCTCGCGGGCCACGTACTCGGCCCCTTTTCCACCAGGGTGAAAATTATGTCACTACAAATCCCATGATCAAAATCCTAGACTGAAGAAATAATAACACTATATGAAAACTGCAAACAATAGCCCAGCCAGACCCAAATTAAATTGAAGAAACACAAAATGGTGTCAGAGCCTGCATGGGTGTTTAAAAGGTAGCTGGGTGGCTGTTTGGATATATACAGTAGTTGTTTTTTCTTGTGGGTGTGCCACTATTCTCCGGGTTAGAATATGTAGATATGATATTGTAAAGGATTTATATCCATTCCCTCCCCAATTCCAATGCATTTATTTAAAACTGGTCAGAATCACACAAGCTGGCTCATGGCCGGTTACATATAGGGTTCCAAGAATGTAGACAAGCAGAATGAACAAGTTCTAGAACAAAGTTATTTGGGTGGAAAACGGGCCTCTGTGGCATGTTCAACAGCCCTCATGGGTCACTGTGGATTGGAATGGCATGGCATGGCATGACAGGAATTGTGTTTTGTTGTCTATTAGTGGATCTTGTGAATACGCGTTCCAAACCCAGGCCACCGTCGTTCCCATTGCATTACTGTTGTTCTCCTCATTTATCATCATGGATATAGATATAGACATTTTTATTTTTGGTTATTTAACATTGCTGTCAGACTGGGGGTGCCCCTGAGAGCTGTTTAGAACCAGTGTGCTTTGCATTTCTGTTTGGCTTTGAGCATTTGCTAAGAAAAAAAAGTGTACAGGGCAGATAAATAACTTTTACATCACATATATTTATACTTGATGTGAATAGTTGATAGAATAGCTCTAGAATGTACAGCTCTTTCTAGTATTTGTAATAATTATGACAATTATTGAAAAATAGATGTATATACATGTATTTTAATACAACTATGTTGTGTGCATGCAACCATTTTATGTAAGCATTCTGGACAATATGTTGTTGTTAACCACTTAAACCCTATACTTGGTTCATGGGAATCCCAGTAGGTAGGTAGATAGGCACACAGACATGTTATAATCCCAAAGTAAGTGTTCTATTCAACATTAGCCAGAATAAGCATATAAAAATACACCATTATAAATAGAAGGCAGTGGGGGTGCCCCATGGCTAGTGGTCCAGGCGCATGCCTGTCCTCTGTCGTGAGCGTGTTGCGTGTTAAAGTCATGTTATGACGACCTTCAGGGGTGGATATAACATTTCCCAATTTGGGGGGCAGGAGAAAATGGTATGGGGGCAGCTTCATCTGCGATGAAGACTTTTATTAGGCAAGTAAAACATCAACAACAACATCAATTGGTGTTGAAGTTACAACAGACACGCAGCATGCATAAAGCTAAAGGTCTAACTCAGAGAGTTTTCTGTTTTCAATGATGAAATGCTGTTGGTTTAGTGGTGCCACAACTGTAATTAGTTAGTAGCAGTAGTAGTGTTTCAAATCATTTTAATTATAAGCACTTTAATGTGAAACATATTTGAAATTTGGGTTTGTTTCCATGCCGTCATGTTTGGTGGGCAGTCAGGGCATCTAGGGGGGCATTGCCCCCCCATGCCCATGCCTAGATCCGCCACTGACCTTTGCTGAATGTCTCTCTCCTGCCCCATCTCTCTGTCCTGTCAATTTTAGCTTCAATAAATCTAAAATCTAAAACAAATCTAAATAAAACAATGCAGTGGAAAACTATAGGTTATAAGAAGTAAAATCCTCAGTTAAAAAACAACAGAACTTTAATGTTAATGAGTCTAACCTGAAGCACCTCAAGATGTTGGGTTTAAGTGGTTAATACGGCGTCATTAAGTCCAGTACTTGAGTAAATAAACTTTATTTTACTAACTTTAGTTACTTTGCACCACTGAGTGTGTTGTCATGTTTGGTGCTGAAGACTAAAGAAACCATAACCATGTTTCCATTGCAGCTTGCAAGGGATAAATCTACCAGACGTTTTGTGAGTTTTATGGCAAATTTTCTCTTGTGTCATAAGTGTCAGAAGTTTCAGTCTCTCTGTTGGGTACTAAACACCTCATGTTCAGGTTGCCCACACTCTCACATCAATCCTAAACCGGCAGCACAGAGAACCCCCTCCTCTGCCCGCCCTAACTTGTTCGACAGAGCTCTTCCATCTGCCTTTTCCTTGCCTCAGTTACTCTTATTTTTTAGCAATGAAAAAAAAAAGAAAATGAAAAAACCTGGCACTTCGTTAGCGAGCACAGACGGGCGTGTGGGATCACTCTGTATCCCGGGGGAGCAGGGCGAGAGAGGGGAGAGAGAGAGAGGAGCACTCGCTGAAGAGCGCCACTAATTAGACATGAGGGGGATGCCCACCGAATGTTTAATTGCACCACAGACTTATCCCAAACCGTTTATTCCTGTGCGCCACTTGTTAAGGTAACAGTCTTTTAAAGGCGAGAGTGAGAAAAGTGAAGGAGTGGAGAGTGCTGTTTTTACCCCCTGCCAACGCCCCCCCCGGGCCCGCCCGTCACTCCCGCACCCTGGCTGCATGTCATTCTTTGCCGAGCGGCGCTGTACACTTGGATGTCGGTGTGGCAGCGAGCATTCGCCCGTTGCCATGTGTTGCCATGTAACCTGCACACGGGGGACAAGGTGGGGATGGAGGCCCATCTGTCTGCCTGTTTTTCGGAGTGTCCTCAGCCTTGCCTGACAGTTGGTTTGGGTCGTTTCTCAGTAACTGGATATTCTAAAAAGTGCATGTTTTCCTAATGGCTGAAGCGATGTTGGAAGTGGTTAAAGCCCCTGTTGTCCTTCCCACTCGTAGAATTTGTATGACTAGGTAATGGCATGCTATTTGTGTGCCACATTTCAACAGCGAGGCAATGTCAATGTGCTTCATGCTAAAGATGAAACACAAGAGAACACACATTTTGAATACAATGGTATTCAAAAATGTGTTTTGTATTTTGTGGTACTTTGGTTTGATTTAAAATGCGGACAGAAGAGTGTTTAAGTGGTAAATAAAAACAGAATTCACTTCTCTGTGGTAATTTCTCATGTTATTTTTTTAATTGTTTAATTTGCATCTTAAGGCATACATTTTAAGACTTACGGTATGTGGTTTCCAGCGGACAGAGTAGATACACACACATTCTGGTGATGTCTAGCAAAGAATTCTTGGAAATTGAGGACCAATTCATTTAAATGGTAGCGTGTACTTTCCTCTTCTGTTCTGTTCTTGTTTTTGATCACCACTTTGGAATATTTTGGATTTACATTGTCATGAAAAGGAACAATGCTGTCAGACCAGTGGTTTTTCAAAGGATAGTGAAATATAGACAGTCAACTGGGCAGTGCAATTAATTCATTCCACAGGCAAACTGTTAAAAAGATTACAGACATTAGTGTCACTCAGGGATGGACTGAGACAAAACAAGGTGCAGATACTTTTCAGGTTGACGCATATACAAATAGTTGAAATACAAGTAATGCTATTAATACCGTTGCAATGCGCTAGACTGGGCTCTACCGACTGAGGCAGCTGAGCAAATGCAAGCATGGTGCTTAAAGATTAAAGAGGAAGTGTAGCAGAATTGATCAAATTCAATTAACGCCATTCTGTTTAACTGTTCCCTGGCCTATTCAGCAACGGCTCTGCGACCTCGGAGGACCTGTTCTGGAAACTGGACGCGCTGCAGATGTTTGTCATGGACCTCCACTGGCCGGAGCCTGAGTTCGCCAAACACCTGGAGCAAAGGCTGAAGCTCATGGCCAGCGACATGATGGAGGCGTGCGTCAAAAGGTCAGAGGATGCGGCCTGCATGGATGCATGCGGCCTGCCTGGATGACGAGGGTCAATGAGTCATCCATTGGTGTGTGACTGTGTCTGTATGTGTGTTTATTTTCTACAACGGGATCCTTTATTACGTTCCGCTATTCATTTGTCATCCTTGCGATCACGCCTACCTTTGCGAACTTTTGCGGCTGTATTGTTAGAAAATACCTTTGTTGTGTGGAATAGAGGATTATTTATTTCTGTACATACTGCACAATAGTATATACTGTACACACATAACATTATAGTAGTATTCTAGTATAGCAGCAGTTGCATTCTAGATTCCTGATCACTGCAGAATAACATGGCTAATGTTGTGTTTACATTGTTATGCAAACAACTTGTGGAATCTGCTATTTAAACAGAAAATGTATTTTCAGAGCAGGATAGCAATTACAGTTGTATTTCCAATCATGAAGTGACAAAGAAATGGAGATGAACACTTTAAAAATAAAACAGAATAAATGCTTACTCTCGTGGAAATAATTTCACCTACCTGAAAAAGTATGTTCAGTTTATTAAAGATATGAGGAGATTTCTATTCCTGAATGGAATGATTTAACATGGTGGTGCATGATGAACAGGAGGACTTAACAGACAATGGGTGCAATTCCCGATCGCTGTGGTGTAGCCAGGTATGGTGTAAGTCTTCTCATTGGCTGCATGGCAGCAAATCAGGTGTGGGGCCGTGCTCATTGGCTGCATGGCAGCAAATCAGGTCTGTTGCCTTGAGGTAGGCCCAAAAGCCTATACCACCAGGCCTGGGCATAATAATAATGATAATTAAAATCAGTCATCAAGAGCTTCAACTCATGATGAACAAAGCAGGGGAGTACAGTGGCATTTTTAATTGGGGGGTCAGGTGATTTCTGGACCCTTTGACTTGCAGGTTTTAATTATTCTGGGTAATGATTTGGTAAACCCAGGCCCAGGGCTGGTGGTATAGGCTTTGAGCCTACCCCAAGGCCCCAGACAAGATTTGCTACCATGCAGCCAATGAGAAGACTTACACCATACCCAGCTACACCACAGCGATTGAGAATTGCACCCATTGGCTGGTATTCTCGCTGTGGTGTAGCCAGGCATGGTTTAAGTCTTCTCAGTGGCTGCATGGCAGCAAATCAGGTCTGGGGCCTTGTTTGTAGGCCGAAAGCATGTACCACCAGACCTAGGGCTGGGCTTACCAAATAATTGCCCAGAATAAATAAAACTAGCCATCAAGAGCTTCAACTTGTGATGAAGCAAGCAGGGGAGTACAGTAACATTTTTAATTGGGGGTCAGGTGATTTCTGGACTTTTTGAATTAGGTTTTAATTATCATGAGTAATTATTTGGTATGCCCAGGCCCAGGTCTGGTGGTACAGGCTTTTGGCCTACACAAAAGGCCCCAGACCTGACTTGCTGCCATGCAGCCAATGAGAACACTTACACCATACCTGACTACACCACAGCGATCAAAAATACCAGCCAATAACAGTGGTACCACAGGAAACTTCTAGGTTGTTGGCGTGTGATTATTAGTACTAACGTGGCATTTTTTCTCTCACTTAGAACGAAATCTGCCTTTGATGCCAAAATGCAGAAGGCCAGCAAGTCCACAGACTTCCGGGTGTCGCTGTCCATGTGCACCATGTTCAACGTGCTAATGGACGCCCGAACGCAGTGCTCCAAACTCTGTGTGCTGGATGCTGGACAAGAGGTACGAGGACAGACAGTGTAGTGCATAGGTGTCAAACTCTGGCCCGCGGGCCAAATTTGGCCTGCTGTGTAATAATTTCCTTTGGCCCTTGAGACAACATCAAATTAACATTAGAGCTGGCCTGCAGGTATTATACAGCCATGGCACCGCTGTAACACTGCATTCACCGCTAATACTACAAATCCCATAGTGCTCCCATTGTTTTGCCATCTGCTCTGTAATATACAGCAGTGGTTTTCAACGTTTTTCATCCCAGGGCCCACCATTTATTCAGCATTTGAGCCACAGACCACCATTTGAGGATATTTTAACCCCACAGACCCCCCAAACTAAAGATTTCCTTTGATTCTGTCCATGACCAATCTTCTAGTTGTATAGATTAGGACTAATTCACATGATGAATATTTTAACTCTTGAGAGTGTAAAAATTGCGGGTCCATTTGGTTCGATTTTTACGTTCTCAAGAGTTACATCCGGTTAACCAACTTAGCTGGAGACCACCTGGAACCTAGCCCCGCAGCTTTGTTCAGTTTTAAATTTTGGCCCACTCTGTATTATTTTGAGTTTTACACCCCTGGTGTAGTGCAAACCACCTTCCCTCAATGGCCACTGTTGGAGCCTCACACAAACTGCATGTCCATTTCTGTTTAGCAGAGCTCAGGCCACTGAAATTGCATAACAAAGGGAAATGGGCAAGCATTGGCAGCAATTCACAGCCACGTTTCAAATGTGCAAGTACTGTATAAATTTATTTGTTAGTTTTAGTGT
Source organism: Benthosema pterotum (assembly GCA_039105355.1). Classification (NCBI taxonomy): domain Eukaryota; kingdom Metazoa; phylum Chordata; class Actinopteri; order Myctophiformes; family Myctophidae; genus Benthosema; species Benthosema pterotum. The sequence continues at coordinate 17,654,817 of CM076969.1, read as the reverse complement.
AATCACGATTTTGAAAGTTTTTGCAGCACTTCATATTCACCTGTATCATCCCTACGGCCCTCTAGTCTACACAAACAAGGCAGACCTTTAAATTGTCAATTTAAAAAAAAGTCAAATATAGATAGTAGACACTGCAATTTTGGACCACAGACCAGACTTTCCTCCTTGGTGAAAAGTCTGCTGATGCGAATTTATAATGCAGAACAAAAGCACCGCGGCAGGCACAGGGCTTCTCATTCAAACGGCAAAATGGCTGACAGTGGGTGTGCAGCAGCCCCTCCTGCTGCAGCCTTGGCTGCACTGAAAACTAAACGCTGGGCCACCTCCTGTCTTCGCAGAGAGCTAAGTTCAGAGCTGACCTTCAGCTCCTTTCGCTGTAGTCTCTCACTGCAGCTCTCAGGAGCAGTGAATTACACTGACTTGCATAGTGCTGACGCCTCTAAGATGGACTGAATCACTCACTGATTCACATAGTGCCGCCTCTGAGGTGAAATGACTAAAACTGATTCATACAGCCACCTTTTCCGCCAGGGTTGAATCGGTTGTTTGTTTATTTTTTTCTCCCACATAATAAAAGTTGATTTGGAAGTGGAACCAAAAATAGTTGTTGGTTCCATGAAAGATTGATTGATGGATTGATAGATTGATGGATTGATTGACTAACTGATTGACTGATTGACTGACTGACCACGGAGGCTGAGTGCACAAGTAGCTGTAATAATGACACAGCTGCATCTCGGTTTGAACTGCACTTGGTTTCATGGCTATTTTATTCATTCATTCATATTTTAGATACCATTGCTGTCGGGCTTTGCTGTCAGTTTTGTCTCCATTTGTCTCCTTCCATATTTAAACGTTTTGTTTTTCTTTTGTAAATGAATGGCTTACTTGATCACTACTAATTTGATACAAAAGCATCAAATTAGTAACTGACCAGCTAAAAATGTTTAGAACGTCTGATCTACTAGCTTGTAGATCAGAGCTTGTAGATAGTCTATTCTAGTATAAACTAGGCATTACGCCTACATTTCTAAATGAACACTGGACAGGAGGCAACAGTCGATATACACAATACTGTATTTGTTTTGGTTCTGGTATGTTGGATCCATTGCATGACCCCCTTGGTGTATGTCCACATGACTGAAGGTGTATTTTTCCGAAGATATTGTAGGAATCCTGGATAAATGAATGATGATCTGAATCATGTTTTCTTTCTTTTCACTTCCTCCTTCCATGTTTTCCCATCCACATGTTCTGCACGTCATTTTTTTGATTCCAAGATTGACAAACAATGGGTAAGTTCCATCACCTCATCATCTTGTTTTCTTTTGTTTAATTCCAACACTACATTATATACCGGTATATACAGTATATTTGTTTATTGAATTAATTAATTATAAGACTAATAAACTTCAAGACAGTGGAAGGTTTGTCTTTAGACCTCATATAATATACAGTACACAGCGGCTCATGTCACTATTGTTGCTGTGCTAAAACCAGCTATGCTTGCTTGACTAAAGTAAAGCGCAACCATCATACAGCAAATGATGAACTATCAATAACTATGTTGGATCCATTGAAACAAATGTTCTGTTTTCTATTTCCTGAAAAGTGACGCTTTTTTGACAGTTGGAGCCCGACAGCGACGATATCTCTGTTCCCAGTAGGATGTGTTGAACCACCAGAGAGACTACTATATGTTTATAGATAGAAATGTATAGAAAGACATTCACCATCTAGATCTAGCATAAAGTTAGATTTCATCATTGAACTGTGGGCCGTGGACGCCCATTTCACCCTACCTACCTACCGAAGGCCCCCCACAACCCTCCCTCCCACACACACACACACACACACACACACCCCCCACACACACACACACACACACACACACACACACACACACACACACACACACACACACACACACACACACACACACACACACACACACACTTGCCTCTATGCCTCGCCCTGAGGAAAATTGCTTCATTTGAACACCTTTATCCACAGCAGTTTGCAGCAATGTGTCACTTAAAGAGATCACTGCATTTCAGACACACTCAATTTACCACACAAGTGCTGAATTGGTTGTCTGGCCGTCTGCCATTAACCAGGTTTCTCCATCATGTCCATTCAGAACTTTTTTAAAAGAGAAATTCTGACTAAACTTACAGTCTGGAAATTAGTTTTATTCTATTGAGATGTCTAAAATGTAGACTTCTCAAAATGTGTAGCCGCTTGATGGGGCCCAGATGATTTGAGTTTCAAGGCAAGAGACACACAAGACAGACAGACAGACAGACATGGCAGTAATGCATGCAGTATGAAACACAGGTCAGAAAGTAGATATAACTAGAAAGGAAGAAAGTATACGGTAGATGCCTCACCTTTTATGGCCTTTCTCTGGCTCGAAGCTCGTAGTGCTATGAACCTGTTTGGCGCTGTTTTTCCCTAAAAACCCGCCAGGGCCCGTCCTAGGGCCGCCCTAATGAGCCTTTTTTTTCAATGGTCAATAAAAACAATTGACGATCACCCAGCTGTTTGTATCACTGACAATCCTTTCTTTTTTGCACTTCTGAATTGTTTCCGTCTTTCTGGAAGTGCATCAACTTTGTCTTGCTTCGAGTAGGAGCTGGTTCATATCTCTAGCAAAGAAGAAGTTAAAGGGTCTTAATGTAAAATGCATATTTTGGCTATAATAACATCCCCAAAATAATGAATTAATGAATCAGACGTTTGTAGCAACAATTAAACGATGCAGTGTGGCTTAGTGGTGCAGGTGCATGCCACATATAGTCATAAGAGTGTCAACACAGCTATCTCAGTCTGTCCTTCCTCTTTCCTGTCATTCTTCACTTGTCTTTTCGATCAATAAAAGTAGAAAAGCCAAAAGCGAATATTTCTAAGAAACGTTTCAGTCGAGAGAGCAAGTTTTTCAACCGAGACGAAAGGCACCACCATCAACCGTGCTCTTGGACTTCGCAACCAAATATATCTTTTGTTGTAAAGAAAATAACTGTTCTTTTCACTTTCTGGTGCACATATTTTGGCAAGACTACTACACAACTCCGTCCCCTCTCAGCTGGGCTGCCTGTGTTTAAAAAAGGCAGACGCAGCAATGTTAATTGAGGTAAAGAGAGAAAAAAAAGGGCCTCAAGGATTTGCCAGGAAAAAAATGTGTCTCCCCTGAAAGCGAGCTGCCATTTTACAGACGGGGGAGAGAAGGGGAGGAAAGCAAAATTGAGGCTTTCTGCAGTGACCCCCTTGGACCCACAGTTTGTCAGCGATCTGTGAGCATTGTTGATTGAAATTTTTAATTTGGGGGTTCTTTAGACTGCATAGTGAAAGGGCATTGTCGCTGAGAGATGACCCCCCCCCCCCTCCTCGCAGCTTGTATGAGCGGCAAAGGAAGGCGGTCTATTCAGTGCCACAAATTGAGGCTCTCTCTTTCCCTTTCCCTGTTTTTCTATACCCTCCCCTCCTTTTGGCCGGCGTGCTTTTTTTCCTTTTCTTTTTCCAAGGGTAAAGGTGCCATGAATATAGGGGGGGCAGGGGGGTGTTATGAGACATGAAATGGCGGATTAATTGAATCTAGTGTGAGCCTTTGGTCGTTGCAGATGGACCAGTGCTTTGGCGAAACACAAGGCTAGCTCTAATTGTGGCCGAGGACAAAACGTATCCTTCAGATTCCATCGCCGATGGGAATGTCATTCAGACACATAATGGCCCTATTAGCTGCTTAACTCAGCACTGATGCTGGGGAGGATTCTTCTCGCCTCGCTGGCCGTGTGTGTGAGCGTGTGTTGTATTACTATATGAGGGCCAAGATGCCAAATGTCCCCACCAGAATAGTATTTTTTTTTTCATGGTCCAGCATCAAAAAATAAGTTGCTGGTTTATGTTTTTTTCTTCTTCTTCCTTTTACAATTTGGGAAAGACTTTGGCTGGGGTTAGGCATTTAGGATTCGGGGTCAAACAGAGAACACCAAAATGAGAAGGTCTATGTGCACGCTATTGAATTTCACAAAACTGTTCGATCAGAGTTGGGTTGTAAACGGCAAAATGAATGGCGTTCATCCATCCTAATTCTATGTCCTCACAATTATAGAAATATAATTGTGTGTGCGTGTGAATGTACCGTACAAGAGCATGTACGAATCGTGTGTGTGTGTGTGTGTGTGTGTGTGTGTGTGTGTGTGTGTGTGTGTGTGTGTGTGTGTGTGTGTGTGTGTGTGTGTGTGTGTGTGTGTGTGTGTGTGTGTGTGTGTGTGTGTGTGTGTGTGTGTGTGTGTGTGTGTGTGTGTGTGTGTGTGGAATAGAAGAGGTGGCTTGATCATACCAAGGTTTAGAATTCTCCCTTTTACTGACAAAGTGCGACAATAATGTCTACGTTAATAAAAGAATCAAGGAGTTATCCTTGATTCCTCAAAAGTCACTGAAATGTCTTTCTTTTTGTCCTCTTTCCCATTTCAGCAACAATACCATTCCAAAATCGATGTACTGATCGACGAGGCTTTTAAAGAAATGATTTCATCCTTGGTGTCAAAGGTAAAAAAAAAAATGTCTTCATAGCCTTGATGTACCAAATAAAACCAAGAATAGTACTGTTTTTCTGCCTCTCGATTACAAAAGCTTTATATTATTATTATTATTATTATTATTATTATTATTATTACCCTTATTATTATTATTATTATTATTATTATTTATATTATTATTACCTCTCCCCAGGACTTTTTGTCTGTGTGTTTTATGTTATACTTTTATCCCTAATGTCAGACTATGTCTCATGATTTCTATCTTCAATCGGTTAAGTTGTAGAAGCACTTGATCTTCATTTACTCTGAGAGCTATACTTGGGCTGATTGATGGCTAAATCAGCACCTATATTTACTCAAAGTTTCTTTATTATTATGACATGCACAAATTAGCAATGCTGGGGTTCATAAACTGTAAATGTTGATCTCTCTCCCTCTCTCCCCTGGCCAGCTGGTCGGTGTTCTGGACGGCGTTCTGTCCAAACTCTCCAGATATGACGAAGGGACATTATTCTCCTCCATCCTCTCCTTCACAGTAAGTAGCTGCGTTGTTTTGACGCGCCTCGCTAGAGAATGACTCAAGCCTGTTTCCTTTCACGCCAAAAGTTTAAAGAGAGAAAAAAAAGCAAGGTGTTATTTTGTGGAAACTCGATCCTCTTCCCTCCGTTGAACTCTTGTATCATTATTATTCTCCCTCCTCCTCCTCCTCCTCCTTGAAGGTGAAAGCAGCAGCCAAGTATGTGGAAGTCCCAGTGAGTGTATTCTTAGTCTTCCACTTTATTCACCACTTTGTGCTTCATTCATTACGACTGACCGACCAGTCGGTTTGCATATTTGTGTGTTCCATCCCCCCCATTAAGCCGGATACAAAATGACAACACTGAGCAATGCTTTACATTGTGGGTTTGGACGTCTGCATGTCATACAATCACCCTGTTAAAGTGTTTGAAACATGAACCACTTAGGCTCTAATTCAACCTTCTATTCTTTCATTTTTTTATTCATGCTAGACATTACAATTTACTATTTACATGCTACTTCCCCCACACCAAGCTACGGATATATCCGACATATGTCCACTTACTTCATGGTCCATGGTGCACCTACTGAAGCCCAGTTCATTTGTTGTCGCACGTCAAAAATAGCGGAGCTACAAGCTCACAGTGTATTGCAATCTTGTAGGTCTGATATTTTCGCTGTGTGATACCATCCTTCATGTGATGGACAGGGTTGTTCCAATAACGATGTCTTCATGGGAAGAGCTGCCGATACTGCTAAAGTTACTGCTGGTATCGGTATGTCAGCTGTGTCCAAAGTGCTGCCCTGGGGGCAAATTTTATACAGCCCTCAGCTTCATACCTCAATTGTATTATGAACTATGAGCCTATTATGAGCCTGATGTAGTTGGCCTTTCTGTTTTAACATTTTCTTATATGGTAAAAAAAATATATATATGGTATACAGTATATCTTTCCACTAGTTGAGAAACTCAATGGCCTGGTGCCCATTGATACCCAGCTACCAGTATGTAACTTGTCACCTGTCACTGACAAGTTGGAGGTCAAAAAATGCAACAGAAAAAAATGCAACAGAATATGACAGAGTCGTCATATACTTTTGCTATTTGAATATCGCAGATCTACAGGCTGACCTTATCTGCTTTTATAAATGTGATGTTTTGTGCCAGTCTTTGAATAGCTTTTTTTTAAGTAAACAACAACACAAATATTTACTTATTTCGATCCCTGGAACAGAATTTTGAAATGAATTCTGAGCACCAATGTCACTGACGTGTGTTTATCAAAAATCAGTTGAGAAGACATTTGTAGAATCTGCTTCAGGTCTTAAAGTTGAGTGTCAAGAAGGGGTATGGAGTCAAGGCAACAATCAATTTCTTTGAGTTCACCTTTATGCAATGCATGACAAGTGCACACATACTTATTTATATATAGTAGTTCTCCTACACAACAACAACAGCAGCAGCAGCAGCAATGTGTCTGTGTTTGAATTGAAACAATTCCATAATGTACAGAATGTATAAACAACACATCCACATTAAAGGATTCACAGTCAATACACTTCAGTGTGCCATATTACCAACACCGAAGAGGAATTGTATTCAGAATCAGAAAGCACCTTTTTCCTCCAAATAGATTGACTGCCTATGAAGGAGGAGATGGAACCATATGTTGTCTTTTACACCTGAACCCAAATAATTCTCAATTCTCTGACCACCAGCAGACACTATATGATGTTTTTTTTAGTTTTCACTAATGCATGCATGCATGCATACATACACATGCACACTAGGATGATCTTGGACATGTCCAGATAAGGACCACACTTTGACTTAAGCACCAAAGTTTTAAAACAATTACAAACAACCCTTTGTTTGTTTACAATTAGTTGCTAAACTCTGCCACTTTACTGCTATGTGACTTCTACCAGATATACTGTATGTATCGTTCAGATATACAGTATTTATTCTAACGTGATGATTGAGATTTAACCGAGTAATACACTGTCTGGATGCTAGAATTGGATTAAAAATGGAGTATTTCTGACTGTAATCAACGCACATGTGTTTGTGGAGGATTATTCAGAAGTGTTATAAAAACGGCTCAGCTTAATTTCTATTTGATGGGCCTCATGATGATCATGTAGCATGTTTTCGTTTACAGGAAATAATTAAAATACATAAAAGTGAAATATTTCACATTTTTGCGGGGATGCATTGTCGCATATGCCCATATAATGACCACAGACTGAAAGTGTGAAAAGTGTGCAATGTCCATAATGGACATTGTGCATGACGAGCAGGCATCTCTGTTCTTCATCAGATCGAAGTCATGTCCACTATAGTGTAAGACACTTTAAATAAAAAGAGTATGCTTTGGAGCTTACCTTAGTGCGCAGACTATGGGATCCATTTTCGTTACATGCTAAACAAAATCCCTTATCGAAATCCCAAATCCCTTATTCTTTTTTTACTATTTTTAAAAACTTTTGGGAATAGTTCAATGTGCCAATCTATTGACACATTGTGTGCTTGTAGACTGGCCATTTGAAATAATGAAAAATGTTTTTTTTTAAATAGTTTAAAAAGGCAAAGAAGTTAAGGGATAAGGGGTTTATCAGTGACGAAAATCTAGGCCAATATCTTTTTGTTGATCTTTGGACTCGTGCATGCTCTGTTGTATTTTTCAGATATTGTACCTCACATGCCCTCACTTCCCACACCATGACCTCGTTGTCCACTTCTCCCACCCCCCCCACCCCCAACCGGCCCCTCCGTCACCTTTCTGTGAATTTCTTGACACAGCAAATACCACTCTGTCTGTGCCACCATTCACACTGGTTCCCAGTTTAAAGGTCCTGCCCCTCCTCCCTCCATTCACCTGAAATTATAATGTAACCCGTACCTTGCGCTTTTGTGTGGAGGGAACCCAAAGCTCCTAAGCCTCTATTCCAGGTGGGATAAAGAGGAGGAGGAGGAGGAGGGAGGTCTTCAGGTGTTTACTAGACAACTCTTTTGGCTCTTTGTCACGGCAGGTGAAGATCACTTCCTTAGCTGGTGGAGGTGTTCAGCATCACCATGACACAACACATGAAACGCAATTTACTATTTAGGCTTTTAGCAGATGCTCTTAATCCAGAGTGACTAACAATAACACAAGGTAATACATCAAAGTCATATTATCGCCATCAACCATCATAAGGGGGTTGGAGTGTAATTGTAATTTATAATAGATTGTAATTGTAATTTTTATAATAGAAGGTGTACTGGATGTATTTTGATTTGTATTGTACTGTATTGTAACCCTGGTTACTGTACATTGAGGGCCTACAATGAGGGCATGCCCTCAATATATTCCAGATATTAAATAAACCCATTCCTAAAATTGTTTTTAATACTTAATCTCATATTGTATATGTCTCTCAAGCTTATTTCTAATGGTTCGAGCCTCAGTCACCACTGATATAACCAGTCCTTGTCATTTCTTTATGGACAGTTTAGCTCTAGTACCACAATGTCCTGAGGTGGTGGCGCTCATAGGGAGGATATTTTATAATAGTCATTATAATACTGAGACTAGATAAAACCAGGCTTGTTCAAATTCCATGTCAACTTGGAAAACAATGGTGATGATTAACAAAGAGTAACGTATTACTCTTTGATTCAAGTAATACTTATTAATAATAGTATAAGTATATATAATATTACGTTTTGTAAGTAAGGTCATAAGTAAAGTAAATGTGAGTGAACCGGCATCTAAACTACACCGCACATTATTCACTCGTAACATAGCCTAAGACCCCCCCCCCCCCCCCCCCCCCCCCCCCCCCCCCTACACAATATTTACAACTTTGCAGCAAAACATGCCCAAAGTTGCTCACAATAAGCGGACATGGCAGCCCTGCCATGGACCTGCACCTGTGTGGAGAACTGAATCCAGGGGCAGGAAACGTGGCCACTAGCAGTGTGTAATTACCTGGAATCCCCCACACCTCCCCCCATCTTTTCTCCCTGTTTAACCAGTCATTACCATTGGACATCCCCACCCTCTGAGCACCTTCCCACCCTACTCACACCCACACCACCAGACCTTCACACCTTTTTTTCCCCCTTTTCTATCAAAACCGGAACACCACGGTTAATTTTACACTCTCAAATTTGTTGTCAAACGGTGACATGCTACTAGTACCCATTATGTATGGTTAAGGGATTATGGATGTTTTGCTACAAATGCCGCAGGGCATTTGTAGGACCAGAGAGCATTGGCAGGAGGAAGGCAGGCGAGAAAGCAAGACCGATGGTTTTGTTTTCGTGTGAGGACTCAATCTCGATGCCGTGCCGCACAGGGCCTGGAAATCTGCCATGGCTCAAACCTTACAGCCAGGTACCTCCCATCCTGTCACTCACGGCTTTGTCACTTTGTGACAGGAGGGAGTAAAAAAAATACAAATAAAAAGATTGGTACATGGGGCAAGGCCTTGAGGGGAGGCCAGAGAGAGGAAGAACTTGATGCCTAAAGTGACAACGCTTCTGTTGAAGTGTTGTTTCCGTCTAAGGATGTGATGTGTCAATTCATTACAACCGGGAAAGCATCCGTGTCACTTTTTTGATTTTCATCACACCAACTCATATTATACTCGAATAAAAATAGCAGATCTACAAACTCATGAGCTTGTAGATCTGCTATTTTCCGGCAGCTGTTCCATTGCGCACACGAACACCCAAGTTGGTTTGCTTATCATACCGTACATCTTTATAGTGACTATTACGGTATTTCATTTATTCATGAAATTAATAGGCCTGCTAGTGTGTGCTTGACTTTTTCTACAGAAAAGGACAATCAACAATGACACTTTCTTGCGGACATCATTCAATTCCCGATATCATTAATATAATTCTGATAGACAGCTCAGCAAATATGAGCAGTCTCTCTCTCTCTCTCTCTTTCGCTGTGCTTCTCTCTCATGCGCCTGTAACCTCGCTTTGCGCTGGACAGGACCATGATCTCTGTCTGTCTGGCTTAGGGTCAGTGGCCATATGAATATATATAGTTTTGGGGGTTGTTGACATGAATGAAAATATGAAGTTGGAAGACATTCGTAAAATCAGCCTCCGGCCTTGACATGCAGACTGAACGGTTATTCCCCCCGCCAGTCAGAACATCTCTGAGCGTCACGTCACTCAGCCCCTCCGGTTCAGGAAGAGCCAGATTTCCAACGTCTCCTCTCCGCCCAGGAGATTATGGGATTCTGACAAGACTGTCAATCACCCACCAGATCTCAAACCCGCTTTGCAACATGCAGAGTCGTCATTGCAGCACTCAGACAGTCTTCCCCTGTCTCTTCCCATGATTCAGTAGCCACAATGATTATCTTTACAAGAACAAACAAAACACTAGGCTAAATACTAAGGCAATTCAATTGAAAGCTAAAGCAGCCAATTGGAATTAGTTGAGGAATGAGTAAGAGGCTCTTAATCCAGAACAATTTACAGTAGATGATTTAATGAATAAATGTGTCTATATCTATCCCCATCAGCAAAAATAACTACACTTCTAGACACATCTGAGACATGTGAGTTTCTTACATATTTTCCAGAATGTTTGCCAATACTGCGACATGTGCAGGAAGGTTACACTAGAGTTCATGTGGTTCCGAAGCAGAAGCCTGCAGAGTTTTGTTCACCACTGTAAACCTTTCAATGGCTTGTATTGTACTGTATCTGGTGACAGAGTGATTGCACTTCTGTCAACCTGGCGTGAAATGGGATGGATAGTATACTGTACACATACTGTACATGTTAGACATCTTCACCACTCTGCAGATTTTTACTGTAACTATGAGAAAACTCAAACATTGTTGTAATACATTTTAAAATGTTCAAACTCAGAGCTTGTAGATTATGTGCCATTTTGTAAAGTTTTTTTTGGAATTGAGACATTCTATACAATGAATACTTTCTACTATTGCTACTGTAAGTACATTTTGAGTATTCCTTTGCTGTATTGGTACTGTCACTTTAGTAAAATAATGAAGTACTTTTTTCACTGGCTGTGTGCTTTCTCTCATTGGCAGACTTATGTAACATGACAGCGAGTTAGGGAGTGAGACCGGCTAGGGTTCCCTCAACATAATGGTACAGCTTTCCTGGTGGCACTTAATGGTTCTGTTGCTGTGTTTTCCGCAAGGGAATTGGCGTGCCATGATGCTCAGCACTGTAGCAGGACGTCAAGCCCCCCCGCCCCCCAGTCCAAAGCCCAGAGAAAACGGGTGTGAAAGATGTCAAGGCAATTATAATAAGCATTACAGTTGTAATCTCCCCTGATGCGATGAGTGTGAAATGGAACGGGGGGCTACCCACTTCCTCGCCTCTGGCCTTGCTGTGCTAGCAAGACGATTGCTTTGACATTTAGCTAAATGTTTTGCCCAGTAATGGCACCATTTCTACTTTATATACATATATTAACCCACAGTGGCCACTTGTTATTGCTGTATAAACAATATGGGGGCAGCGGCGGCTCAGGGGTAGAGTGAATGGAAGGTAACCATAATTTTGCCAGTTCGAACCCAGGCTGCCCCAGAGTTAGTGTCGATGTGCTGCTGGTCAGCACCTTGCATGGTTTCTTCCGTGATTGTTGTGTGAATGGGAACCACCAATCTATGTAAAGCGCCTTGGATAAAGGTGCTACATAAATGCACCATTTACTTTTACAATGTAATGCAGGGTGGCCTTTTTCCTTATTCTGTGAATCTCAGTAAACACTAAAGGCTCTTTGCCAGGCGGTGTCTGCGATGGAGGTAGAAATAGAGATCTCTAAAAGGCACAGTCTAGACTTGTGTCCTTGGAACGCAAGTGGCCTGCATGATCAGGACATCAATGTTGGCATTTTTCATATTGACATAGTCGATAAGATATATTGTTTATCAGTTTTAATTACATTTCACAGGTAGCTGGTGTCTTTGTGTTTAATTCAAACCTAAGGGAGTTTGACAACCATTAACATCCCAACTCAATCATGAATGCTGAAGTATTTATGTGTTGAATTCTGAGGGTGTTATTATAAGCCTTTTGTTTGATACAGAGCAAATATTCTTTGAACAACAACACATTATGTTCTAACAGCGGCAGAATTCATCGCATAGGTAACTTGTAATGTCCAAAGAACAGAGTTTGATGATTTGTTGGAAACCACCTTGGGAACCACAAGGAGGCCTGTGTCCAGTGACGCAGGCCTCCATGTGGTTTATGTTGTCTTCTATGCTGCTATGGTAATGATCGTTAGACTCAAAGCACTAACCCCCCTATCTCCCAAACGCCCTCCCCAGTCAGAGGTGACTGTAGAATTATATGGTGGGTGTAATTTGCAAAAACATACAGTATGAGGGGCCTTAATTTAACTGATTACAGGTTTAAAAAATGAGAGGCGCTCTTATCATCATACATCTTCTCATTCTGGCTAATCACAATTTGCAACCTCGCTTTTGTAGTCAGTGTTTGTGTTTATACAAACACTCAAAACTGACATCGGAAGTGCTAGCGACACCTCAAAAAATATATAGTAAGTAAGTTACCAAATAGTAGCCTGGGCTGTTATTATGCAAAATCCATTCGCACCCCAAGCATTTATAAGGTATAAGGTATTTGCAGTAGGCTGTAGGCCTGTGCTGGAATGCACAGGGCCGTTATTGATAAATATATACTTAGCAGGAAAAGTTATCTTTTTTATTTAATATTTAGAATAGGAGAGCATATAGGCAGTTCCTGTTGCTGGCATGATATATAGTAATAACTTAATTGGTAGCTCAGCTGTGTAACATTCCATATTATAAAAATATATGTATATATTGCAATATAGCCTACTCATATATTCTTTCAAATGAGGTTTTGGCTTATAGATCAAAAATACATGGTGCTCAGTTTTTTAATGACCCACTTTTCACTTGAAAATGAAATTAACCACTGGGAAAGTCCCTATAATTAAGACGTGCTGCTCTAGCCTCTAGGTTATGTGCCTAAACAGGACGACATTATCTCTCTTCATATTGTTTGATAAAGTCATATAAAATACAGTATGTGCCATATACACCCAATGAAAACCCAATTCACAGTGTGACAACTTGGATTCATAACAATTCCAGCTGTTTGAGTAACTGCTGCTATTTGGTATTTACAGTATTTTATTTTGGGCTGGAAGAATGGCAGGGTGGGCAACTCCAAAGTTTTCATACGAAGCAGTGGTTTTCAACCTTTTTGACACCAGGGCCCACTATTTATTCGGCATTTGAGCCACGGAGTACCACCATTTGATGACATCTTCGCCCCACAGACTCCAAAACTAAAGATTTCTTTTGCTTTGGCCACAAGACCAGGCTGGATTTGGGGAAAAAAATAGTCAAGCATACAGATCAAAATAACCATTAATCTTTTACATTCTCTAGTTCTTTATTCTAATTTTCTAGACTTGGGCTGATTCACATGATGAATATTTTAACTCAAAGAGTTACATCTGGTTAACCAACTTTCCACCATTTACCTGGGGACCACCTGGAGCTCTCAAGGACCACTGGTGGTCCCCAGACCACTGGTTGAAAAACACTGATATTACCTTTGGGTGGGCAGGATGCACGTTTGGGTGGACTTGCTCATCCCTGCCCCCCTCTAGATCCGGCCCTGCCCCTCTCATACTCATGTGAGTTCTGTGCCAGTGAACACTCTCCCCTGTGCCGTTATCAACCGGTGCCTAAGGTTGCCCACCCCTGGTCTAAACCAAATCTGAAGTATTGTATGTTTTACCTACATCAGACAACTCAAATCATTTTGGCTTCATAAATGTTTTGCATCTGCCTTCATATTTAACCCTTGAATATGATCAACATGATTCGTATCCCTGCAGAAACCTGGCATGGATCTGGCAGACTCCTACATCACCTTCATCCGACAGAACCAGGACATCCTGAGAGACAGGGTCAATGACGAGGTCTACACGGAGAAGGTGTTTGATGTGAGTATCGATTCTTTGGGGTTGAAGAAGGGCCTTCTTGGTTATGAAGGGTGAGGAAGGGGATGACTGGAGCATCAAGGCACACATCAAGAGTACCTGTTTTTTGGGAGAAAGCCTGCATAAGCCGGAAAACGTGCATTTTCAGACTGCGGCGAAAGATTGTGAGTGAGTGCAGTTCTGATTGCAATTGCTTATAGCTCCAGTATCCAGAGTGGTTCATGGTGTCAGAAGCCTTTCGGAGGTCCAGCATGACCATGCCGCAGTATTTGCCGGCATCCACTTTGTGCTTGATGTGGTCGCTCAAATAGAGGAGGCATGTGTCGACATCCATTTGACTCTTCAAAATACAGGGTTACTACATTAACTGTGTCAACTTAACTGTGTTAATACTGTATTAAGTACACTTAACTGCAGTAACTTAACTGTGTTAATGCATGTATTAACTGTGTTACTACATTAACTGTATCAATTAGTACAGTTAATGTATTAATAGTGAATTAATTAATCCTGGCAGGTAGAGAGTTAAGATACTGGGCATTGTGCCCGTGTGGGCGATTTGAGAGTTGAATACATGTGAAAAAGTGTGACCCCTTCGTAGCCTTGCTTTGCTAATGGATCCTTGACGCGAACCCGTTTGTACTACTCACTTTCGCACCAGTAGTGGTGGTGTGTGTGGGGGGGTCTCTCAAGGCCACAGCCCTAGTTACAGTATAGTTGAATCATCAGACACAAAACTCATCCATTAGATTAGACCATTAACCATTTTTGTGATTTTATCCAAAATTAAAACATGCTTTGAGGTAAGTTTGTGTACCCACATTTCCACTAGCCACTATATTGTGTTAGTATTAATAACTTGTGTGTTACGGACCTGTACTTAACACAAATAAAACCTTAAAACAGAAGCCTAACACAAGGATAATGGAAACATTTAGTCTACATTTTTTCCAGGGAAATTCCCCCCCCCTTTCCTGGGCTAAAAAGACAAAGAAAAGACATATAAAGACATATATGAAGAAAAAAAAAGATTTAAAAAAATAAAATAAAATGCATTTATATGTAGTTACTACATATAGCATAGTGATATTTTATTGTTTTAAACATTTCATTTGACCAAAATATGAACATATAAAGTTAAATTATCAAATACAAATATTAATAATATAGCAGGCTACACTGGTGATATTGTATCAATTTTAGGTTAGGGCAGTGACGTCACGTTGAAGAGAAAGACAGAGCTTTTATAGCGGTAGGCATATTGGGCTCCATTTTCATTACATGCTAAACCCCTTATCCCAAATCCCTTATTTTCTTTTTATTATTTTGAAAAACTTCATGGAATATTTCAACATGTCAATCAACACGTAGTGAGCTTGTAGACTGGCCATTTGAACTACTGAAAAATGTTTTTTTAATAGTTTAAAAGGGCAAAGAAGTTAAGGGATAAGGGGTTTAGCGATAACGAAAATGGAACCCATTGTGTCTACAAGCTGACAATGCATCTCATTTGTGTTCTTGTACATTGCATAATGTTATATGCACACAAGAAGATAAGATGATCGAGGCTTGATGATCACATTGGAAATGGCATGGCATGCCATGATTCCATTAAATAATTATAATGGGGCAACCCTGTAGCCCTACAGTACATTGAATATTTGGTGTGGTAGCTTAATACTAGATAGTTTTTTTTTTTTTTGCTTCAGGAACATTCCAGTACAGTCCATCAAATGTATCATATAAATGATGCTTTTTTTATACACTAGTGGCTTAAACAACCACTCGGATAATTATTTTTCATATTTTGTGCTATTTGGGTGCAGTACCAGAAATATCCACTAAAACAGCCCCCCATTTCTTCCTCACTGCTTCTCCCCACCCCACCTCATTGTTATTTCCTGTCTCATTGGAATATGCATTATCTGCCTGGTTTTAGTCGCTTTCATTGGGCTTCCTTGGCAGGGGGCGTGGACTGCATGCATACCAATGACTTAAAGTGTGGAGGCAAACTTAAAAGGGCAAGGACTATTCAAATTGCTAATTTTAGTGACATGATGACTAAATGCGAGAATCTGAGTGCCCATTCATGCACCACCATTCAGACACACACAGAAAATCACATACGGTATATCCATACTGTTTAAAAAAAGAAATGGTAAAAACAGAAAATATCTTGAAAAATGTCAAATTCATGGTTGAGTTTTAATTCTGTATGAAATCATAAAAGTGGGCTATATAATGTAATGGATGGTCAAATGCAGGAGTTTTGAGTCTGCCGTTTCAACCATACTATAACTAGGGCCATGGCCTTATAGCCCCCCCTTCCCACCCCCACCCCATTGTTGTGAAAGTGGGTAGTAAAGACGGGGTTGCATCCTTGACAATATTTTATAACTGAGTGGCCACAGAGGATACCATTGCTCCCAACAAAGCCTTGGTTGATCTCCTTTATCCATTTTACCACTCTTTGTGGCCTTGACGGGGGGAAAATAGACAATATTGAGTGGGAAGAAATCACCACTAACATGTAACTCACCACACAAATGACGTAAACATTCACAGCTATGTTCTTAGTGTGGTATGTTCTTTTATGCTGTGCTATGTCGGCATGTTGTAAAAGCCACATTGGTGCCATTACTGGAATTAGCACATTTACAAGCTCAAAGTGCATTGTATTTTTTGCATTGCACTGCAACACAATGGGACTCACTTATTTATTTATTTGTTGCTTTTTTGCATGCCATCTAAACCACTTTTGTACATTTGTTAGATACATACTGTATATACAGTATACATGTATAGTATACATATATATGTGTATGGCAGCAGTAGCTGAGTGGGTTGATGGGAATGGCAATGGATTGGGAAGGTCACCTGTTCATATAGGGATGTAACAGTGTGCACATTGGTACCATATTCATGTTCTTTCCCAATTAATCATTGAATTTGATATGGCTAGATATGGCCGTCTCTGCGACAAACTGCAAGATCTGGTACATTGACTCTATAGTGGCCATATCTTTACAAGAGCATGTTGCTTCGGCTATGTTTGAGACGCTATCTGCATGTGGGTGTTTGTAGGTGGGTGCGGGGGGCCCAGTCAATGAAAAGTCTATGACGTGAAGCCTGCTGAGCTTGTTCAGGTAGACAACTCCCAAGTAGCGCCAACTCAACAGGCGATCAACATGCTCACTTATTTAAAGCTCCTGTTTGGCTGCTCATTCTGCTGGCTGCTGCACAGGAGTTGTTCTGCCCTCCCGTCTCTGTGCTGCTGATATGATCTGCAGATCTACAAGCTCATAGCATGTCACTTAATTGCGCCATGCTATGAGCTTGTAGATCTACTAACTAACCAAATTGTGCAAATCTTTCAATATATGTTTTCAAAGCAAACATTTTTTTTTAACTAGAACCCTTTTTTTTCTGGGTGTCCTTGAAAGAAAATATTTTGAGATGAGTGTCGGCGGCCAAATTTCTGTCTTCCGTCAACGTTCTTTGGCAACCCCATTGCTTCACTGATTTCCTATTTCATTTGTGTTGATTGTTTTGTAGAGATAACAACCTAATAGCATCTGGATGGGATGATTTGATGTCCAAAGCACCCAGCAGTGTCTGGTATTTTGATGCAAACACACTGTCATAGCACTTCATGCTGTCGTGTCCGGCAGAAACCTTTTATCTCTGCATTTAAACCTTTTTTGGGTAATATAATAAGGCATAGTAATTAGGAGGGATGATTCACTTACCTCACGAAACGATACAATATTGATATTTAGGGTTCTGAATAGATTTATATTGCGATTCTTAGTTATACTGCGATTCGATTTGATATATTGATATATCGCATTTTCCCACAAATGACTGAGCTTAACTAGAACAAAGACGATTCTGCCCATTTTCAAGATTTTTTCTGAGAGTGCTTTCTACTGGGTGGGTGTAATAAGCTTTGGCTTCAGCCCACACCTTCTCGGTCGATTGTACTGGACATGTCAATTTTTCTGTACATATATTGTGAATGAAATGACCGAGACAAATAAACTAACTAACTAACTCTCAGAAAAAAGGTCCTAAAAGAAAAATCATTAACAAACAAAACACGATGATGTTATCATGTATAAAATACTGTAGTAGTAAACTGTTGAAAATGGGCGGAATTCGGAAAACAATTCTGAACTATATGGACTGAGCTTGTTCAGGTAGCGGTAGTTGTCCGTCCGTCCGTCCATCCCACCAAACCCGCATTACTTTTTGGACCACCCCGTGATTCTAATTCACTCCAAAGTGCATTTTTATTGCTGAGTCGTAAACACGCGGCAGTATGCTGATGTGAGGCTTATATTATGCCCACACAAACCATCAGCTCTGTACAACAGACACAACTACCCCACTGTTCCCTCTGAGGATTGGGCCTGCTAAACCTGAAGACGGGAGCTATGTGCTGTTGATTTGTAAAAGGCTTCTCCTGAAAGGAAGAGTGTGTGTGTGTGTGTGTGTGTGTGTGTGTGTGTGTGTGTGTGTGTGTGTGTGTGTGTGTGTGTGTGTGTGTGTGTGTGTGTGTGTGTGTGTGTGTGTGTGTGTGTGTGTGTGTGTGTGTGCGCGCGCGCGTGTGCGTGTGTGTGTGTTGGGGAGGGGGATACAAGCCTAATAGGGCCTAAACACATCCAGTCATGCGCCGAAAGAGGGACAAACGGCAGGGTCTCACAGTGTCTCACATTCACTCCTACGCTGTCTATTACTAAACACACACATACTCGTGCGCACACTCGTGCGCACGCTCTTGCACGCGCACACACCAAATAGATGTTTCACCATCTGCCTTATTTTCTGATGTGAGCCAAGAGAATTTGGTCGTAAATCTTTTTGTCAATGCATTTCTGTAAAAACAAGTGGGATTTATAACATTTCATCTTACATACACACACACACACACACACACACACACACACACACACACACACACACACACACACACCCACACACACACACACACACACACACACACACACACACACACACACACACACACACACACAGGGAGCATATATCAATGAACACAGAATAAAAAAGAAAAGAAAAATGTGTTATAAACACAAATGTGTTTATAACACGTTTGTGTTATAAACACAAACGTGTTTATAAGACACATTTGTACCACTTGTACTGGGTATTTGGAGGACCTTGAACCTGATTTCTATATCATTTGTATTATCTGTGCAAGAGTACATTGATTGTATACAATGCATTTTCTTTCTTTTTTCTGTCCTTCTCACAGAGACACTGTGAGAAGGACTGTGTGAGTTTTTTAGCTCAAAGCCTTGGGCCGACCGCCAGCGGCATCATTCTGGGTGTGCGATTGGCTTGTTTACATGATTTTTAGTACAAGGATATGTGTGTATAGGTGCATCTGTGCATGTTTTGCTAGCACGCGGTTGTAAACACATTTTTCAGCCAAGCAGGCTGCATGTGTTTGACCATATGTGTGTGTGTGTGCGTGTGCGTGTGCGTGTGCGTGTGCGTGTGCGTGTGTGTGTGTGAGCATTCATGCTCACGCTAGGCTGTCCACCTATTTGTGTTCTGAATAAGCGTCACACCAGGGGATTGTCTTTTGTGTATAGACGAGAGGAAAATAATGCATGCCCTTGCAGGGAGCTGGTTGAGTCCTCCGCTGTCCTCCACACATTAGAGGCCAAATCACCTTGATTGAGCCGCTGATGAGGAGGAGGCCTTGCAATGAGTTTGACGCAGGGAGGAGGAGAGGACCCCACACACACACACACACACACACACACACACACACACACACACACACACACACACACACACACACACACCCAGACACACGGCACACACATAATAACCTCCAACCTCCCTTCCAGCCAAGGCCCACACGTGTTGTCTGGCTCTTCACCCTTTATGCCTAGAATGGTGTCACAGCGCTGAAGCCACTTAAGTGTCATTACCGACGGGCAGCCAGAGAGAGAAGCTGTCCTCCTCCATTCTGTCACCATGTAAATAGTAATACTGGATGTATATATCGTACACACGTCATCGGCGTAACACCCTTTCCTTTCTGCTCCGAAAAGACCAGAGCTACAAGCTCACGGTGCACGTTGAGCTTACAGTTCCAGTTTATTTATTTTTTACTCAGTATACGACAGAGCGTAAATTAGACGTAACAAACTCAGCGAGCCAACGTCCCTGTCACCCTCCCACGGTCCCACCAGCCAACGCACACACACACAGGCGCCCGCATGCACACACACACACGCACACACACACACACACGCACGCACGCGCGCGCGCACACACACACACACACACACACACACACACACACACACACACACACACACAGACACACACACACACACACACTTCCCTTCCTACAGTACATGTCCATATTTCTTCCATCTGTTTCCGCTCTCGTTCTTTTAATCAGCTCAATTAAAGAGCATCGCCACTTTCAATTTCCTCAGCCCGCCCGCTCCCTACCGAGGGCGAGGTGGCCAAGCTGTAGCTGTATTATTAGTACGCGTTGCGGCTCTCGGGGACGCACATTAACGTTTTATTGGTGCTGCTTCGGTAGTTTGGACATACATACAGCACAGCGGCATTTATTTTGGCCCGAAATTAGATGGAATTGTACTGGAAACCTGCCTCCTCCGCCACTCAATTACCTGCTCATCAGGTAACTGAGTGGTGGAGCCCAACGCTTTGAGAATGACAGAAAAAAGAAAGGAGACGGACTGTATACAATCAATGTACTCATGCCCAGATGATACAAATGATATAGAACTACTTCAGCAATTTTTAAGCTGTGCGTTGATGTTCATTGCTAGTAGTTCATACTACCTAGGCTGCCCACGCACACGCACAAGGCGCTTTTACATAGATTGTGTACTACATTCACCATTCTTACACACACACACACACACACACACACACACACACACACACACACACACACACACACACACACACACACTGATGGCGGTGGAAACCAGGCCATCAAACCTGCACATCAAGTGAATACAATACAGGCCCTCAGAGGAGCTGGGAAACGCCAAAGCAGACTGTAAGGGGGCCCAGAAAATCAATGAATTAATTAATAATGAATGATTTTTTTGTTTTGTTTTGTTTTTTCTGTTTTTGCAGCAATGGTACACCAGCACCATGAAGGCAGTGTGTTTGTGGCTGACAGACAGGATGGACCTACAGCTTCACATGTATCAGCTGAAAATCCTCATCAAGATCGTTAAGGTAACCACCTGGGAAACCTTTCTGTTAAACATAAGAAATGAAATCACACCCACACCCGTGTGAAGTGAGGGCGGCTCATCATTATGTAAAATAAAACGTGAAACTATCTACAGTATTTGCTCAGGCATATTCTGATAACATCGCAGGTCTCCACCTGTGGGCATAAAAAGGGCATGGTACAGACCGATACAGCTATAGCCCTAAGAACATGGATCTTGTTATTGTATTGTTTTATGATGATGAAATAAAACTGAAGCTTTGCTGTGAGGTTGGGTAAAAAGTGAGATGCAGCAGCTTGGTTGTTAGTCTTTTCATAGCCTGCTGTAATGAGCAGTAACATGCACTTCACACTTAATGAAGCAAAGAGCCATAATGGACTGAAGAGCTGAAACATCATGAAACACATGAAATGCAAACAGTATTATGCTTGTGTTGAGCTGCAGTCTCCAGTCCCAGTCCCTGCTGTTGTCCTGAGATTTTCTCAATAGCAGCAGTTCCACAAGCATGACCTTGTTGATCTGGTACTTTTACAACTTGTGAATTTAAATCCTAAAAAGTAGAAGGTTTTACTTTTGAACATATGTCTCCACCTATCATGTAGCCTGCAGCACCATTCACACAGCGCCCAATATGGGAACTTTGTGTGGTGCGCCTGTGTTTTCATTCCCACTACCAACAATATACACACACATGAATGACCTTGCAGGCAAATGTGGGTATTGCAGCAAAGAATCTGTTCTTGAGAGATTACATAGCGCCTGATAACCATAACCATAACCATAACTATAAATATTATTTAAAGAAATCATTCTGATTTGATATGGATGGCAAGAGGTCTACAGAAAAACTATAATGACAATGGTAGCGTAAAAAAATATTATCAGCCCAATTATGTTTATTTTTTTGTTTGTCTTACTCATTGAAAAAGCAGACATACACACCCAACTCACACCACTGAGCAATAAACAGTTCCATAAGACACTCACACAGTAATGGCGGAATTGCTATAATGCCTTTTTGCACCATCAATGTGGCTGTGACGCTTTGAGCACAATGCTGTTTATTTATTTGATATGGACATATCAATTCCATTCCTCATTGCACAGATGTGCAATTTGTAGATGTATTGTTTACAGTATGGTAGCACGAGTGCTAGTTTTCACCACTTGAGAGTTTTCTAAAAAAAAAAATGGTAACACTTTAAACGAAGGTCCTTGTTATAAGCGCTTATAAGCGCTTATTAACAGCTTATAAGACATGTTATAAGCACTTATAAGCGCTTATAAGACATTTGTAAGACATGAATTAACTGTTTATAAGTAGGTTACAAGACACTTATGTACCTTGTTATAAGTGCTTATTAACGTTTATAAGACATTTATAAGCTATGTGTTACCTGTTATAAGGTCGTTACAAGATACTTATTAATAGTTTATAAATATTTATAGGGAATGTTAATAAACACATCATTAACTGTTAATAAGACACGTAAAACTGTTTACAAATTATTTATAAGACACTTGTTAACGTTATTATTTGCTTATAAGAATTTAACAAACACATTTATGAACTGTTAATAGGAAATTTAGAAGGCACTTATTAAACCTTATTAATATGTTTATAAAACACTTAATAACCGTATTATTTGTTTATATGCATTTATAAATCATTTTACATACCTCCTCCATTAGGCTCCTTGTTATAAGGGTAGATTGCTAGGATATTTATAAGACTTAATGAGACATTTATAAAACCTGCATTAAATGTTATAAACTAATTATAAGACACTTACTAACCGTTTGTGCACATTTATAAGGAATGTACTATACACATTTAATAACTATTATTAATATATTTATAAGACATTAACAAAACACCTTTCTTGTTTATATAACATTTATGGTACGCTTTATGAAACCAAAGGTGCTTGTTCCAACTTCGTTCAAAGTGAAAACAGGAGGGTGAAGAGAATTTACAAACTTTTCATCATGTCTTTATTAAGAACTCAAAATTGTTTACAAACATGGACAGGCGGTTAACAATGCATTTATAAACACGTTGATAGGCATTTTGGAGGCACTTCGTTTAAAGTGGGGACCGCATTTATAAGCCGTTAATAGCGCATTTATTAACAGCCAACATTGCTTTACAAGCAGGAACAGATGCTTATTAATGCATTTATAAGCACTTAATAGGCATTTTTGAAGGCACTTCGTTTAAAGTGGGGACCGCATTTATAAGCCGTTAATAGCGCGTTTATTAACAGCCAACATTGCTTTACAAGCAGGAACAGATGCTTATTAATGCATTTATAAGCACTTAATAGGCATTTTTGAAGGCACTTCGTTTAAAGTGGGGACCGCATTTATAAGCCGTTAATAGCGCGTTTATTAACAGCCAACATTGCTTTACAAGCAGGAACAGATGCTTATTAATGCATTTATAAGCACTTAATAGGCATTTTTGAAGGCACTTCGTTTAAAGTGGGGACCGCATTTATAAGTCGTTAATAGCGTGCTATTAACAGCCAACATTGCTTTACAAGCAGGAACAGATGCTTATTAATGCATTTATAAGCACTTAATAGGCATTTTTGAAGGCACTTCGTTTAAAGTGGGGACCGCATTTATAAGTCGTTAATAGCGTGCTATTAACAGCCAACATTGCTTTACAAGCAGGAACAGATGCTTATGAATGCATTTATAAGCACTTAATAGGCATTTTTGAAGGCACTTCGTTTAAAGTGGGGACCGCATGATAAGACATTTATAACTCGTTAATAATCTGCCTATTAACCACCACACATTCTCTACAAACAGGAACAGATGCTTAGTAATGCATTTATAAGCACTTCAATAGGCATTTTTGGAGGTACTTAATTGGTTTAAAGTACCTACAGTAAGAATGGGTATATTAACAACAGTGACGGCATTAAACAAAAGATAAAGGCTGCACTTGTTAAAGGGTTGTTCCAAGGGGGTTAACAAAACGTAATGTATTTTGGTGGCGTTTAGTATGGAAACCTGAATCTCACCTTTATGGTCATGCATTGTGACACTACACCACCATTTATGGCCATATCCGTTTATGAAGATCATAGCACTAACCTCAAACCCTGGATAACCATACATGTGAAGACTGATGACCTATATTTGTATATAGGGCCAGTCGGCAACTTTCATCTGACCTCCAATCAAATAATCAATCTTTTTGACATATTTTCTGGATGTTTTGCTGGCTGAAATAAAATGGCCATCTGAGGTGATTATATTTGTAATTACTTCCTGTAAAAGCAAAATAGAGAATAACAAATATTGCACCCATACACTGTTTCTAAAATTCAACTGCTATGAGAAGCGTGATGTAAGAATGTTTTGATTGGTGAATTCCTTCGCAGTCCAGTTGATGTACAGCCGTGAGCGTTGTACACCTATCTCCTTTTCTATCCATTTTATGCGGTTGAGGAGCTCCAGAAGAGGTCAGGTAAGCGCAGACACTTCATAAGGTTGACTTGACAGAGGGTGCATTTCTTTCAGTGGTGTTAAGGAGCTGCATGAAACAAAATGCAATACAGAGAACATTAGAGGATGGGTTAAAGAAAGCCCTTGGGCATGAGGAGGTACAGTACAGGTCCAGAGTTCAATCTACAGTTCTTCAAATAAAATAATACATGAAACTTGACACTCATAAATATATAGGTTCCTGGTTATTATTATTTTTCTGAGATTGTATTTTGGGTTTTAATGATTCATGTCGAAGTGGCAAGGCATTCTTGTTTGGGGTACACCAAATTTAGGTTGTAAATAAATCAAAACAGTAGGCAGCATGTGGGAGACTTTCAATACCTGAAGTGAAGTGTCCACATTGCAGTGATCTTGGAGAAGCCAATCTGTCTATTGGAACGAGTGTCAGGATGTTTGGAGGGCCATCAGAGTCCTAGTAACAACCACAATTACATGTCAATGTATTTAAACTGCACAAATCTGGTGCAGTTTGGTGCCCCCCGTCCCAGGCGCCCCTAGCGTAACGGCAAAAAAGCCCCATGTGCAACCCAGATTTGGCACAAACAAGAGATTTACTTCTATTAGCTCCTACCAACAACCATTAGACTTGCAAATCCTGTGACTCAAAAGGCACCTACGAAGGTCTGCAATTCATAACTGCCCCCCCCCCCCATTTAGAGACATATTTGTATGTCTCTAAATGTTTTGGTGTGGTGTGAGCAGTTCAGAAACTTCTTCCAGTGACATCATCAATGGTGGATCCAAGCAGAATGATGAGGTCATTGGAAGAAGTTTCTGAACTGCCCACAGCCCTCCTGTGACACACAGACTGAGTAGAAAAAAATAGTGGTAATTGATCATGTACATTAGTGAAGACCTATTAGATACATTGAAAAGTGGTGAAGTGGCCCTTTAACCGCTTTATCCATTCACAGTTATCAGTGTTGAATTGGGTCACTTGTTGCCAGTGTTGTAGTGGTACTTTTAGAAGTGGGGGGATGCCTCTGAAAGGGGAATATCCCCCATTTTATTTATTTTTTCTGAGAGTGTACAAATGGAACCAAATGGACCCGCTAGGGTCCATTTGGTTCACATTTGTACAGGAAACTCATTAACATGGTGAAACACATCTTGATGATGTCATCAAGATGTATTTCACCATGCTAATGATTTTTTTCAGACCCAAAAATATTTTAGATGTGAGAAGTGGGGGGACGCCGTCCCCCCACGTCCCCCCTCCACTACACCCCTGCTTGTTGTATTGTAAATCTCCCAAGCTGTAAATAAAAAATCAAAATTAGATGTGTTTGGGGTGGACTATTCAGTATTCATGGCGTTGTCATATTACTGCCACACTAGTTTAAACAAAACCTTGGTACACAAATCACATGTTGACACTAGTGCAGACAGCAACAACAGTGAAATAAACCTTTGCAAACAATTGTAGCCCTTTAGCTTTTAACATCTCTTGAAACACAAATATAACCCAAGAACAAAACAATACAATACAATACTGTACCTTAGTTGCTGCACAGAACTTGTGTGTTCTTACTTGTTATTGTGTGATGCTACAGAGGTAGCTCTATGTAGCTTGCCGATAGATAAACTGTCTTGTGTGCGCACGTTAATAGGTCCGTGCGGAAACGAACTCCGAAACAAAGGTTCCGGATTTTGGTTCCTAGTGAAAAATACTGCACGGACGACACAGAGGCAGTTATACTTGTTATACTTTTACACACACAAAGACAAGTTCTCAACAAAAGGCCTTGCATTGGAGTTGTTTGCTTGGTATAGTATTATTATTATTTTTTTGCTAGGAACCAAAATCCGGAACCTTTGTTTCGGAGTTCGTTTCCGCACGGACCTATTAACGTGCGCACACAAGCCAGTTTATCTATCGGCAAGCTACATAGAGCTACCTCTGTAGCATCACACAATAACAAGTAAGAACACACAAGTTCTGTGCAGCAACTAAGGTACAGTATTGTATTGTTTTGTTCTTGGGTTATATTTGTGTTTCAAGAGATGTTAAAAGCTAAAGGGCTACAATTGTTTGCAAAGGTTTATTTCACTGTTGTTGCTGTCTGTACTAGTGTCAACATGTGATTTGTGTACCAAGCTTTTGTTTAAACTAGTGTGGCAGTAATATGACAACGCCATGAATACTGAATAGTCCACCCCAAAAACATCTAATTTTGATTTTTTATTTACAGCTTGGGAGATTCACAATACAACAAGCAGGGGTGTAGTGGAGGGGGGACGTGGGGGGACGGCGTCCCGCCACTTCTCACATCTAAAATATTTTTGGGTCTGAAAAAAATCATTAGCATGGTGAAATACATCTTGATGACATCATCAAGATGTGTTTCACCATGTTAATGAGTTTCCTGTACAAATGTGAACCAAATGGACCCTAGCGGGTCCATTTGGTTCCATTTGTACACTCTCAGAAAAAATAAATAAAATGGGGGGAATTCCCCTTTCAGAGGCATCCCCCCACTTCTAAAAGTACCACTACAACACTGGCAACAAGTGACCCAATTCAACACTGATAACTGTGAATGGATAAAGCGGTTAAAGGGCCACTTCACCACTTTTCAATGTATCTAATAGGTCTTCACTAATGTACATGATCAAATACCACTATTTTTTTCTACTCAGTCTGTGTGTCACAGGAGGGCTGTGGGCAGTTCAGAAACTTCTTCCAATGTCCTCATCATTCTGCTTGGACCATTCCACCATTGATGATGTCACTGGAAGAAGTTTCTGAACTGCTCACACCACACCAAAACATTTAGAGACATACAAATATGTCTCTAAATGGGGGGGGGGGGCAGTTATGAATTGCAGACCTTCGTAGGTGCCTTTTGAGTCACAGGATTTGCAAGTCTAATGGTTGTTGGTAGGAGCTAATAGAAGTAAATCTCTTGTTTGTGCCAAATCTGGGTTGCACATGGGGCTTTTTTGCCGTTACGCTAGGGGCGCCTGGGACGGGGGGCACCAAACTGCACCAGATTTGTGCAGTTTAAATACATTGACATGTAATTGTGGTTGTTACTAGGACTCTGATGGCCCTCCAAACATCCTGACACTCGTTCCAATAGACAGATTGGCTTCTCCAAGATCACTGCAATGTGGACACTTCACTTCAGGTATTGAAAGTCTCCCACATGCTGCCTACTGTTTTGATTTATTTACAACCTAAATTTGGTGTACCCCAAACAAGAATGCCTTGTCACTTCGACATGAATCATTAAAACCCAAAATACAATCTCAGAAAAATAATAATAACCAGGAACCTATATATTTATGAGTGTCAAGTTTCATGTATTATTTTATTTGAAGAACTGTAGATTGAACTCTGGACCTGTACTGTACCTCCTCATGCCCAAGGGCTTTCTTTAACCCATCCTCTAATGTTCTCTGTATTGCATTTTGTTTCATGCAGCTCCTTAACACCACTGAAAGAAATGCACCCTCTGTCAAGTCAACCTTATGAAGTGTCTGCGCTTACCTGACCTCTTCTGGAGCTCCTCAACCGCATAAAATGGATAGAAAAGGAGATAGGTGTACAACGCTCACGGCTGTACATCAACTGGACTGCGAAGGAATTCACCAATCAAAACATTCTTACATCACGCTTCTCATAGCAGTTGAATTTTAGAAACAGTGTATGGGTGCAATATTTGTTATTCTCTATTTTGCTTTTACAGGAAGTAATTACAAATATAATCACCTCAGATGGCCATTTTATTTCAGCCAGCAAAACATCCAGAAAATATGTCAAAAAGATTGATTATTTGATTGGAGGTCAGATGAAAGTTGCCGACTGGCCCTATATACAAATATAGGTCATCAGTCTTCACATGTATGGTTATCCAGGGTTTGAGGTTAGTGCTATGATCTTCATAAACGGATATGGCCATAAATGGTGGTGTAGTGTCACAATGCATGACCATAAAGGTGAGATTCAGGTTTCCATACTAAACGCCACCAAAATACATTACGTTTTGTTAACCCCCTTGGAACAACCCTTTAACAAGTGCAGCCTTTATCTTTTGTTTAATGCCGTCACTGTTGTTAATATACCCATTCTTACTGTAGGTACTTTAAACCAATTAAGTACCTCCAAAAATGCCTATTGAAGTGCTTATAAATGCATTACTAAGCATCTGTTCCTGTTTGTAGAGAATGTGTGGTGGTTAATAGGCAGATTATTAACGAGTTATAAATGTCTTATCATGCGGTCCCCACTTTAAACGAAGTGCCTTCAAAAATGCCTATTAAGTGCTTATAAATGCATTCATAAGCATCTGTTCCTGCTTGTAAAGCAATGTTGGCTGTTAATAGCACGCTATTAACGACTTATAAATGCGGTCCCCACTTTAAACGAAGTGCCTTCAAAAATGCCTATTAAGTGCTTATAAATGCATTAATAAGCATCTGTTCCTGCTTGTAAAGCAATGTTGGCTGTTAATAGCACGCTATTAACGACTTATAAATGCGGTCCCCACTTTAAACGAAGTGCCTTCAAAAATGCCTATTAAGTGCTTATAAATGCATTAATAAGCATCTGTTCCTGCTTGTAAAGCAATGTTGGCTGTTAATAAACGCGCTATTAACGGCTTATAAATGCGGTCCCCACTTTAAACGAAGTGCCTTCAAAAATGCCTATTAAGTGCTTATAAATGCATTAATAAGCATCTGTTCCTGCTTGTAAAGCAATGTTGGCTGTTAATAAACGCGCTATTAACGGCTTATAAATGCGGTCCCCACTTTAAACGAAGTGCCTTCAAAAATGCCTATTAAGTGCTTATAAATGCATTAATAAGCATCTGTTCCTGCTTGTAAAGCAATGTTGGCTGTTAATAAACGCGCTATTAACGGCTTATAAATGCGGTCCCCACTTTAAACGAAGTGCCTCCAAAATGCCTATCAACGTGTTTATAAATGCATTGTTAACCGCCTGTCCATGTTTGTAAACAATTTTGAGTTCTTAATAAAGACATGATGAAAAGTTTGTAAATTCTCTTCACCCTCCTGTTTTCACTTTGAACGAAGTTGGAACAAGCACCTTTGGTTTCATAAAGCGTACCATAAATGTTATATAAACAAGAAAGGTGTTTTGTTAATGTCTTATAAATATATTAATAATAGTTATTAAATGTGTATAGTACATTCCTTATAAATGTGCACAAACGGTTAGTAAGTGTCTTATAATTAGTTTATAACATTTAATGCAGGTTTTATAAATGTCTCATTAAGTCTTATAAATATCCTAGCAATCTACCCTTATAACAAGGAGCCTAATGGGGGAGGTATGTAAAATGATTTATAAATGCATATAAACAAATAATACGGTTATTAAGTGTTTTATAAACATATTAATAAGGTTTAATAAGTGCCTTCTAAATTTCCTATTAACAGTTCATAAATGTGTTTGTTAAATTCTTATAAGCAAATAATAACGTTAACAAGTGTCTTATAAATAATTTGTAAACAGTTTTACGTGTCTTATTAACAGTTAATGATGTGTTTATTAACATTCCCTATAAATATTTATAAACTATTAATAAGTATCTTGTAACGACCTTATAACAGGTAACACATAGCTTATAAATGTCTTATAAACGTTAATAAGCACTTATAACAAGGTACATAAGTGTCTTGTAACCTACTTATAAACAGTTAATTCATGTCTTACAAATGTCTTATAAGCGCTTATAAGTGCTTATAACATGTCTTATAAGCTGTTAATAAGCGCTTATAAGCGCTTATAACAAGGACCTTCGTTTAAAGTGTTACCAAAAAAATAGGAAATTATAGTTTCATAGTTTCATGAGACATTAGAGTAGAGGTAAGGTGCAGTTAGATTCAAATCTGTTCACAGTTTGTACACAATAACGTTTCCTTTATTACCTTTAAAAACACTCAACCAATCAAATGAACTAATAGTATTTTCAGCCATTATTACATAACCTTCAATACACAAAAAACAGTAAACCAGTTGAGAGCTATTTATGTAAGCATGTGAACTGAAGGTGCACATAGAGGAACATATACTTAAAATACAATCCACTTACAATTACAATGACCACATGGACTGTTGGCAGCTGTGTACAATCCTACATGCAAAGCACAACTTAGAGATGGTACATGTACAGTATACAGGGTAAAGTGACACATGCATGATTGAAAATAAACAGACAATGTACACATCAAATTACTACTATAACGAAACATTAAAAACACTCCAAAAAGGAACGCCACAATACAGATCATTGAGCAGCCCTATGTAGCAGTTACACCCACAGCCATATTAGTATTGCATTCATGTGCAATTGAATCCAAGAAAAAAAACTTCACAATACCTTTCAAAAACAAAAGGGAAAAAGAACTGCCAGATAACATTCCAGAGCAGGTGTAGGAATACATGCCGGATCTAGAGGGGGGCAGGGGTGGCCAGAGCCCACCCAAATGTGCATCCTGCCCATCCAATGAATGGCAATATTGAGGTGCTGTGGAGCAGCAGGCATAATCAAAGAAGCCTTGTATGAGGGCCCCTGTTGGGGTCTTCAGGGTGTTTTGTTGACTAGTGAGGAGATCCTGTACAGGAATTTTGTTATTTGGTTGTTTTCTTTTTATTATATTTGTGGCCATCTTGTCAACGGAAAGATTGGCCTCCAGGATGGACCCTAGGTAAGTAATTTCAGTTTAACGGGTGATAATATTATCACCAACTTTAATCATGAAACTATCAACTTTGCTGAGGTTACTATTAGATCCAAACAGTATGGATTCTGTTTGTAAAGATTGTAAAGATAGTTTGTTGTCTGAGAGCCAAGTGCAAATTCTAACAAGTTCAGAGCTGAGACCCTTTTCTACTTGCAGTTTGCTCATGTCTAGAGTCCAACAAGAACCTTTTTTGCAAATCTTTTAGATGGTTGACTTGAATGTGTCTGGGAACCCCTTAAATAGCAACATACCTTTGTTTGATTGTTCTTTTTTATTTTTTTTTATTTTTTTTACATTTTTTAAACATACTTTATTTTTCAAGACTTGTGGCTATGTGGAACTGGGTTAAAGGGGAATTCCACCCAATCGTCTAAAGAAATCCATTTACATGGTGAAAATACATCTTGATGATGTCATCAAGAGGTTTCACCATGTTAATGATTTTCTTCAGACATCTATTTCTTGGGAACACAGAATGGTTTAACATAACACCTTGAAGGCACATAACTGGTGGAGTTAAGGCAATGGTAACAGGTACAGGAACTTTGTCTGCCTCAACAGAAGACGTACCGGGACTTCCGGCTGCAGGGCGTACTGGACGGCGTGCTGAACAACCAGAGCTACGAGACGGTCTACAACCGGCTGACGGTGGAGGAGGCCACGGCCGCCGTCAAGACTGGAAACAGCCTGCAGGGAGTCAGTATGAGAGACAGTGACGAGGACGAGGACTGATGTCTGTCTGTCTGTCTGTCTGTCTGTCTGTCTGTCTGTCTGTCTGTCTGTCTGTCTGTCTGTCTGTCTGTCTGTCCCCCTAAGATGCCCACACACCCCAAAAAATAAACCTGCCCCTATGTTCTTATACTACCAAATCATTAGTGTTTATTGAATTCATCCACTCATTAATGTAAGGGATGTTTCACTTTGAAACATCGATGGGGTCAATTTAACGTTTATTCTTAATATTTTTTGTACCCACTCTGGACAGTCTTGTAAGTTGCACGATTCGGTATTTAGATTTTTTTTTTATATTTATTTGATCAGACACCTTCAAACTAACCAACCACAATGGACTCATTGAGTTTGGTGTTTTAATGTATGTATTATTATGGATTTAATACGCATAATAAATAATAATTTAATAAAATAAAGGATTGAATGAAATTCATGAAAAGTAATTGAATAACACCACACCCTCATGTATTTAAAGGACAATAGAATGAATTAAGCAACTTTACAAGGTTGTCTCCAGTGAAACGATAAAATGACCCCAAACATGCAAAATGAAAACACTGGGGACTTTGGTGTGTGTGTGTGTGTGTGTGTGTGTGTGTGTGTGTGTGTGTGTGTGTGTGTGTGTGTGTGTGTGTGTGTGTGTGTGCGTGTGCGTGCGCGTGCGCATGCGTGTGTGCGTGTGTGTGAGTGATATACTGTATTGTACAGTAGTAATGGTTGTGTGCCAGAAGAATGTATGATAGGCATTCGTATGATAGCCATTCGAGTAACAGCCAATCAGGAGTGAGGAGTTCATAGAAAGCGTGCCAAATGTGTCTTCGATGGGAAGACATTTCTCGTCCATCTCTCTGTCATAATCTGTCCCTCTCTCTGTCTGTCTGGATATCTATAGGTCTCTATCAGTCTTTATCTTCTGTTTCTCACTCCCTCTGTCTGTATTTCCGTCTCCCTGAGAATGTCCCACAGCCATATTCTGATGATGATGTCACTTTCTCCCACTCTCCAGTCAGTCGCCAACCAGTCGCCAGGCAGCACCATGTCGCAAAGCCGTTTATTATGAAATTTTGTTCACGTGGTGGCCGGTTTGTCAAACTCTTGAACTCCAACACCCAGGATCGTGGCTAATATTTAACTGTTTAGTTTCCACATTCTTAACTGAAGCTATAAGCAAAACATACATGATCAAAAACATCAGACTTAATTTAAAACGCACACTAGGCTTACAGTGTTTCACTGTGTATACAGGAAGGAATGGTTTTAATTTGTACTTTGTTGTAATGTACTTTGTTTCTCTGACAGACATGTCAACGCAGTATGTGAGTTTATTTGGTTTAAAAAAGGCTTATTTTTAGTGAAAAGTCAAAAGTGAAAGCTCTACCTTTTGAATAGTAATCATTGCTGCCGGTATGTGTTTGTCTCCATTATCTCTCCAGCTCTTCAATGGACAGAAAATACATTTTCATGTGGATTGCCAATTTTAGACAAATTGAAATTGTATTGTGTACCAGTTCCCATTGTGTCTGCTCGTTTCGTCATATGTTCCAATTGCACTTATTTCTCTTGTATCCTTTATGGGTTCTCTCCCCTGACTATTCTGTTTCCTACAGAACTGGAGAGATGGGAAGACCATTTTTAATGATTACAGAATGTATTCTATAGCCATTTGACTAGTATTTTTAACAAAAAAACATCACTGACACAGTAACTCTGGGGTCAAGTTGATTTGATTTGTGAGTGTGTATTCTTACCCACAGAGCTTTGTGACATTAATTTTAATGGATTTTAATGACCTCAATTACATATGAACAACCTGAACTGTGAACATTCAGTGGAGTTTTTTCTCTGCTCTGGGGTTTTCTCTGTGTTCTAAAGCCTGAGTTGCAAAGGAAAAAAGAACAATTTGCCAGCAGATGTCACTGTTGAAGGACTTTGCCTGTCAATCATCACCTCTGCTCTGCCATAAAATGGTATATAATTTGCAGATCTGCAAGCTCAAAACATGTTGCTTAGCATTTTTGTTTCAAGTTTGTAGATCTGCCAATTCCAATGCCTTTGTGTGACGCTGTAGAATTATCAAGTAGTCGTGTATGAGATTATTCTTATCTTCTGATATTTCTGCCCTGCAGCAACAACAAGCAAATATCAAGTCGATTGTGATTGTGAGGTGACTGTACAGTAAATGTCTGAAACATGTGATCTCTGGCTATTCTAAATAGCAACGAGGCTCTGCAGAGCAACGGTTAGAGCGTGACACTGTCAATGTATTTATTGTATCGTTTGAATGTCAACAGTTGACGTAGCGTTTTACACAACACTTGCTTTGGACTCTGCCATGTCACGGTGTCACACACCAAAAATAGAAGAGCGCAGATTGTGGTTCTCAAAGTGATGCCTATCCGGCGACCCCCCAGGGCCCCTTGGTTAGGGTAGGTGTGCCTGCTAAATCGTTTAACTGTGGCTATACAGTATAACAGATTCACAAGCTCACAGCACATCACTTTGTGCCAGGCTGTGAGCTTGTCGAGCTGCTATTTCTTTCTTTTTATTATTTTTCCCCAACATAAATCTACTCTTCTGGTGGTAGAGGAGGGGTGGAGGACCTGCAGCCAAATAATACATTTGGCGATCCTTGGCCGCCAAAACGTTTAAGAACGTTGTCTAATTGTGGGACACCATTACATGACAGCCTACAAGTCAGGCTTCATAGCTCGCTACTTTAAATTGGTTGGCTATGTATATTATTGTTATATTACTGCTAGTTTTGCAGAGTTCCCGTTTTAGCTGTTCTACTTACTTCAATGAGTTTGTGTTCAGAGGCAAACAACAACAAAAAGGAGATATGGACAAAATGTATGAAGTATATTTATATGGTGTCATTGTTGTGCACCTGTTTTATTCGGGTGCGTTCCAAGTGTTAGAATTAAAGTGTTTTTAAAGCAATCTTTGGTGTTGTGGTATATCATAAGCATTTTATTCATCAGTGTCTTATATAATCAGTGTCTTATATATATATATATATATATATATATATATATATATATATATATATATATATATATATATATATATATATATATATATATATATTTAATGTAATATATGTAATATTTTATGTATTATTGTATTATAGAGAGCAAACCGGGAAAGTATCTATCTTTTTATACTTTCTGGAACTAGGAACTTAGATGCTATGTGCTGGTCTATGCACTTATAGATCTGCTCTTCTGTTTGACTTTGTCCCTGGAACAATCTTATGAGAACGGGGGTCCATCATGACCAAATATATTTTGGGCATTGCAAAAATGCTTGAGCACACCACTGCAGACATGTTTTCAGGAGGAGTTGTATAGAAGAACTTGTTTTAGAAATAGGTCTTATGGGTTAACTTGGCCAGAGCTGCTGAATGGCAATTAATTAAAAGCCCTCAGATGCATCCATGCGCCTGCAACTCCTCATGGTATAAGCTGCACCGTCTTACTAGTGTATCAAGCCAATGGCAGGGTGGTCTACAGATCATGAAGGGAGGGGGGGGGGGGTACTAGGGGGAGATACTAGACATGATTATGCCAAACAATGAGGCATCATTCATTCCTCAACAAATTAGCTGTGCAATCATGCAGTCATTACCAGAGCCTATGACCATGTAATTACAGACTAATGTCTATTTTATAGGATAAACAGGCAGCTAGAAGTCAATATAGATGCTTTGGATGTTTAACACACTGACAAGTTCAACATTCCATAGGCTATTGGAATTATTTATTTAAATTGTATTTATATGTTCATTTATTTATTTTTTACAATAATGGGTATACAGTAGAATTACCTAATCACTTATGGGCTCAATAAAATCATGTTGAAATTTATAGCAGATATGCCTATATGAAATATCTCACAGAATATTGTAGGCTTGTAATCCAGTGCAATTTCCAATAGGCCTATAATCACATTTATTTAGTACATCATATTGATCTATAGTGGGCTTACAAATTAACCAGGCGATTGAACACATGAATTCGAACTCGTACAATCACAGTACACACACGCGCGCGCGCGCGAACTGTGATTATAGACGTGGCGCGCGCGCGCGCACACGCACGCACACACACACACACACACACACACACACACACACACACACACACACACACACACACAGCGCGCGCGCAGCACAACACCAACCATCTGTAGAAAAGAAAACACGAAGGGATTAGCCTCATATTCGGGAGCTGCATGCATGGTGTAATTGTAATTAAGTCAGATTGAAATGTCAGTCAAAACGATGTACACTCATTTGAGAAGCGTTTAAATCTTAATTCTTCATCAATGCGACGCAGGACAAAGGAAGACGTGGGTGCATTTCCACTCCACTCCCCCAGAACGATGTGCTCATAGGCAATACTATGGGCTAATTGACACCTTTAAAGGGGAACTCCAGCCATTTTCAACATTTTAAGATGTCATTAATATACCATGTTGTGTGGACACGATAAAAAAGTTCCCCCAATTCTGTATTTCCTAAAACTGGAGGTCTGAAAAAAAACATTAACATGGTGAAATACATCTGATGACATTAAGATGTATTTCACCATGTTAATGATTTTTTTTCATACCCCTTTTTTGAAAATTTTGAAAATGGGTGGAATTCCCCTTTAATTATAAACATTTTAAATTATTACCATCATCATGTTATTTATGTAGTTATGTATGTATTTATTATTTTTATAATAACGGTATAATAATAAGAAGAATAAGAATATAGATAGAGATAATTATTCTTCTGCATAGAGGTCCGGTTAAAACTGCGTTTATATTAATTGGCTGAATTGATGGATGCTTTATATTATTGTAGTAGTCTAATCAGTTTATTATTATTAATAATAATATCAATGATCAGGGGAATAATAATATTCACAATTATAATAATAAGGAAAATGTATACCCTTAATATTGTTATTATTATTACCCTTATTATTAAACATAGGCCTACTATTAATATTAGTATTATCGCATCATTATTATTACAGTATTTACTTACATTACCTTATTACCTTTTAATATATACCTTGCTATATTATTTCACAGTGATAGGCCTATAATAGTTTGAGAGTATACATCCAAGTCCTTAACTGGTTATGCTAGTGGTTTTCAACCCCTTTCATTTCAATGGCATTATATTCATATATTTATGCATTTGATTACACTCAGCCTTCCAGTCTCAGAGACAAAAATAAAGAATATAATATATAATATAAGATGCTGACTACAATTCCAAGCTTTGCCAATTTATGTCAAAATTGATCGAAGAATCTATTCTACAATCTCTAGTTGGACTAGTTAGTATTAGTATGGACTTAATGCCAATAAAGTAAAGCAATGTTTTTTTTTTTTTTAAAAAAAAAAAAAATAAAATAAATAATAATAATAAAATTACAATAATGTAGAGAGCGTATAAGTGAAACAAAAGTTATTTCACATCCCACACTAACATTAAAGTCTCCCTCTCCTCACACAGAAGCGAGCGTCGTTAGGAAACAGCGCAGAGAGCGCACTCAATCAATGCAAATCCCGAGTGCGCTGAGCGCCCCAGTGCGGTGTTTCTAAACACGTCCCAGTGAGCCCCACTGCTAAAAACCTGCCACACGCCACACTGCCACAGTGACTTGCTGCAGGTTTATAGGCTAGCATACCAGGATAAACTGAAACAAAACAAATTAAAAATAATATTAAATAGAACCTCCAGCTTTGATCATTTCTAATTTAAACTCAAACATTTGAAGAGGCAAAACATTGATGCCATTTGTTTAAAAGGTTGGGGGAGAACGCTCCTTGCCCTGTAAAAAAAAACATATAGGCAATGTAAACGTTTGCTTTCTCATACCAAATAAGATTCTTTGAATTGAAATGAATTTAATTGTTTCCTTTTTGTGAGTCATCGCAGTTAAAACGAAACGAAATGTATAGGGACTCGGGAGTATAGCCTATCCATCCATCCATCCGTCTGCAAATCCCTGAAACATACGAGAAAAAAAAACTATAAGCGCAAGTGTGTAATAAAAACGATTACCGGGTATTTATGATCATAAAATGTAGAACAACATAGTTACACCCAAACATCTCATCAGTTGTTCTAATTCTAATCTAAGCATGTTACGGACTACTAAACGCAGTAGGCATATGTGTTTAAAAACTATTAAACGTCTTACAAATAAGTGACCTATAAACAAAAACGCTTGAATTTAATGTAGTCCGTACACGCATATAGCCTACTGTACTTCAAGGCCAAGTTAATTTGATTTATCCTCGACGATGCGTGAAACGCCACGAACGATAGTAGAAAGAAACTAGAGCTATAAACGAATTAAGATAACATAAAAGCTGTTCCTGTTCAAACGGGCCGAGTGATAGCTGACCCCCACTCTGTGTGTGTGTGTGTGTGTGTGTGTGTGTGTGTGTGTGTGTGTGTGTGTGTGTGTGTGTGTGTGTGTGTGTGTGTGTGTGTGTGTGTGTGTGTGTGTGTGTGTGTGTGTGTGTGTGTGCGCGCGCGCGCGCGTATAAGTGGATCTCTCTCTCTCTTCTCTGCTCACCCCGACTTGCCAAAATGCCTTTCCAGCTGAACGACACTCACTGACTGGGAGTCGGCCTACTAAAGTAAAGAGCACCTCCTCTCCGGACGCACCACAGTCAATCAGTCAGAGGAGGATCCATCCATGCATCATCCACTGCAGGCGACAAGTAGAGAACTGAGCAATTTTCTACTTCACTCTCTCTCTCTCTTCTTGGATCGGGTTTGTAACGATCGGCAGAGGGTCTCGACTTTATAACACGCTCTGTATTGAACAACAGGCCCCTGCTAGACGCTAAAGTGGTGATTGAGTCCACAATCAGCACATCGGATCAGTGAGGGGGGGGCGCATGTCTGCCCCGAGTGAGTGGACCGGGACAAGAAGACAGCCACGATTATGATGATGATGATGATGATGACGACGACGATGATGAAGATATTGATGCCCTCCTCGTCCGCAGTCCAGTGAGAGGGATAGCTTATACCTATAGTCGAACCCAGTGGGTATAGACCGCCGCACGACCACCGTATACGCATTACGCACACATTACGACGCGGGTGGTCCTCCCTCTTGTGTTTGTGTTTTGAGTTTTCTTTGGACTATATGTGATGGACCGCGCGCTCCACCTGCACAGCTCAGCGGGGATATTGGGCTCCCCCTCGGCTCCTTCCACGGGGAGCAGCCCGCCGGGGCCGGGCGCTGCGGGCATCACCATCAACAGCATGATGATCACCTCCTCAGCCTCATCCACCTCCTCCGGCGGCAGCAGCAACAAGCCTCTCGCTTTTTCGATCGAACGGATTATGGCGAGGACGCCTGAACCCAAGACGTCGATACCTTTCCCTAACTTGTTTGCCCACCAACAACAACAACACCATGCTGCTGCTGCTGCTGCTGTTGTGGGCAAAACGGAACCAAAGCCGCGGCTCAACGCGAGCCCCGCGCCTTCGTCCCTGCACTGCATGATCCCATTCACGGTGCAGCCGCTGCAGACGTACGAACCGGCGACCCTGCACAAGCTCAGCCTCGGCGGCTTGCAGCAGGACGCGAACACTTTGGACGCGTCTTCTACTCCGTACCACGAGCTGGTGGGCATCGGTCTGAACTGCAGCAATAATAAGACCGATCAGCAGCAGCAGCAGCAGCAGCAGGACCACCTGAGTGTGAGTCCGTCGTCCGCCGTGGGTCAGTACAAGCTGTTCCGTCCACGCGTGGTCAACCAGTCCTCCTTCCAAGGCGTGGAACGAGGACTGGTTGACCACGCGTGGACCGCCGTGTGCTACTTGAATTGCGGTGGGGCGGCGGGGGACGCGGCGGGAGGCACCACGCCACCACCACTGGTTAACCTCCACCCCACCATGGCCTCCTACCTGCTCGGTGCGCCGCTCCACCACCACCACCATCAACACGCCGCCGCCGCCCACGCGGCCCACGCCGCCGCCGCCGCGCGTCACAAGGCGGCCGCCTCGGCCTTCCTCCATGCGCACGCAGAGAAGAGCTGCGGTGGTGGCGGTAAAGAGCGCTACGTCCCGCCGGCCTCCTCCATCAAGGAGCTGTCCTCTCACCACCACCACCACCACCACCAGCTCCACCACTATATGAAGGACAACAGCATTCTGGCAGAAAAAATCATATTCAAGGGCTCCACCAAGCTCATGGCGTGTCCGAGTGGCAAACCTAAGGTGTTCACCTGCGAAGTTTGCGGAAAGGTATTAAAAATATAACAATAATAGTCTTATTGCTATATCTGCAAGTATGTGCTGTATTTGCTTATTATTATTTTCGTCACGGAAAAACAAACTAATAACTCTATAGCTTACAAGTGGATTTGATTCCACCATATTAAAGTATAGGCATATTCTGCAGAAAACATGGGTACTTGACATTCATTGGCCTAATTAGGTCTTGTGGTCAAAACAAGAGAGGAACGCTAGGTGTGCGTGAAAACTAAATATAATATTTGCCACGGACGCCTTGCTATGTCAACATTATTATTATTATTATTATTATTATTATTATTATTATTATTATTATAAACATTTGGTAATGTTTTTCTAGGTGTTCAATGCCCACTACAACCTGACACGCCACATGCCTGTCCACACCGGAGCGAGGCCGTTCATCTGCAAGGTCTGCGGGAAAGGATTCCGTCAAGCAAGCACTCTCTGTCGACATAAAATAATTCATACTCAGGTAGGCGAGAAAATGATCACTGGTGTAGGCGATAAGGGAATTATGATTTTATAGGCCGCGTGTGTGTGTGTGTGTGTGTGTGTGTGTGTGTGTGTGTGTGTGTGTGTGTGTGTGTGTGTGTGTGTGTGTGTGTGTGTGTGTGTGTGTGTGCGTGTGCGTGTGCGTGTGCGTGTGTGTCGTGATTTAGGCTAATTGTTACCCATTTCTTATTTTATTGCATCGTTTTAATTTCAGGAAAAACCCCACAAGTGTAACCAGTGCGGGAAAGCGTTTAATCGCAGCTCCACGCTCAACACGCACACGCGCATCCACGCGGGATACAAACCGTTTGTTTGCGAATTCTGCGGGAAAGGTTTCCATCAAAAAGGTAAGAAACGGTACCAACGTTTTCTGATAAATTCGCCTGCAGCGTTTTCCGGTATAATAATTTGACAGGTAGACTTATCAAAATGGGTGAAGAAAATAATATATATCAAATCAACACAGCAGTTTGTTAAATTTTCTTAAATTGTAAATCTATTCTTACGTTGCATGTAGGCTATGTCATCGTGTAGCCTATAATTAGGGACCTTAATTTCTCCTAAAATATTTGCTCGTGTATTGTTTTATATTTTTAACATTTAATAATAATAAGATTAATAATAATAATATACGGGTGATATTAATACGGGTAATAATTATAAACATACAAATAAACAACAGCAGGCGTGAGCTCCAGATGGCCCTGTATTTGGATTTGGAGGTCAGGGCAGTGACACAAACTTCAGTTTGAGAAGAAGAAGTGGTCTATAATAATTTCCTTTTTTTTTTTCATTGTCTTTTCGCAACTCTAAGGCAACTACAAGAACCACAAGCTGACGCACAGCGGGGAGAAGCAGTTCAAGTGCAACATCTGTAACAAAGCCTTCCACCAGGTGTACAACCTCACCTTCCACATGCACACGCACAACGACAAGAAGCCCTTCACCTGCCCCA
Source organism: Benthosema pterotum (assembly GCA_039105355.1). Lineage (NCBI taxonomy): Eukaryota > Metazoa > Chordata > Actinopteri > Myctophiformes > Myctophidae > Benthosema > Benthosema pterotum. The sequence goes on along the minus strand of CM076969.1, from coordinate 17,612,794 downwards.
CCTGTGGCAAGGGCTTCTGCAGGAACTTTGACCTGAAAAAGCACATCCGAAAACTGCACGACTCCCCGCAGTGCCAGACCCCCTCCCCACTCATGACGCGGACCCCCTCCTCCGATTCTCACTGAAAACTCAAAGCCTTGTCTATTTAGGCCTATGTATGCTATAGGACAGTGGTTCCCAAAGTGGACATGCAGGTGGCACTTGAAGTTCAAGGTGTCCCCAGCTAAATGATCGTTTGTAACCAAATGGACCCTGAGCATATACAACTAGAACCACATGGAGGACCCTATGGATTTTGTTCAATTTACATTGAATTTACAATATAATTTGGTTGTCCCAGAGATAGAAATGCAATTAAATGGAGGTTTGTACCCATAGTGCATATCAAACTGGGGGTCCTTGAAATTATAACAGTTGAGAATCACTAGAGCCATAAAAAATATTCTCTTGATTGGGGAGTCCCGGCATCTTTTCAAATAGACGAATGTCCATTTGGGTGTCCTTGACATGAAGACGTTTGAGAACCACCGCTATAAGGAAGAGTGTCTGGACACCAAGGAGACGGGACACTGAAGGAAGAGAGCACGCACGGCATAAAGGACGAGTATAGGCACCTCAATGTAAAATTGTCTCTATTTATCACAACTGGAAGTAGCCTATACATGATGTGAACATGCACTGGTAGCCTATAGTATTATCAGACGGCATTAATCTTCTTGTGTGTAGGGCTATACCCAGAAGGAATGCATTTAGATATGGAAGTTTGTTTTGCATTTAAGACCTTTATTGTCAAGTGATCAATAATGTTCTATAGGCTACTAGTCTAGTGCCCAATTATTATTGTTCTTTTATTTCTTGGCAATTTGGACAAAATAGCCAATTTTACATTGATTATGCCCACTCTATCCTCTTACCTAAACCTTAGCAGTGGTGGACAGTAATAAACCATACATTTATAGTACATTTTTGAGTAGCCTAAATCTGTACTATAACTTCAGTATTTGTATTGTTTGGATACTTCAAACTTTATATATTTTACTTCGACGCCAGTCAATACATTTCTAGGAATCTTCATATATAAAAATATATTTAGAAAATAAATACATCAAATCAATCCAAGTTTATTTATAGAGCACATTTAAAAACAACTTTTGCCACAGAGACATAATAACAGTTAATTAACATAGCGAACAATATGGTGAAAGACAATAAGACAACGTATCAGGGCGATTGCACTCCTGCTATGTGCACAATTATTGACAAGCATTTGCTGAACATCGTATCGGTATAGCCTATAATACATGTATTATGGCCCTGTAGCAATGTATTATTGATATTCCTGAGAGGATACAAATGTAAACCAAATGGACCCTAGCGGGTCCATTTGGTTCCATTTGTACCCTCTCAGGAAAAAGGGGTCTGAAAGAAAAATCATTAACATGGTGAAATACATGATGTCATCAGATGTATTTCACCATGTTAATGATTTTTTTCAGACCTCCATTTTTAGGAAATACAGAATTGGGGGAACTTTTTATTATCATATCCACACAACAACTCTAAGGTATATTAATGACATATTAAAATGTTGGAAAAAAAATTGGGATGTGGCAAAAAAAAAAAAAAAAAAAACACATACCGACTCATTTAATTCGTCCGCCACTGCACCTAGAGAGTGTCACTTGCCAAAACGGCAAAAACAAAGAACCGATCTAGAATTAAGCTCACAAAGCCTTTGCGTGCTGCTGCCCTGCTGTGAGCTTGTATATTTGCGAGAGAATCCAATTCGACGCATTATTATGGACATGACATTTTCCCCCCCACAATTACATTCCGTAATTGCTATTTGTCCTTTATTTCAATCTCAGGAGTATTGTGAAATGTTTTATGATATTTATTTGATTTAATTTAAGAGAGAAGAAAACTGAAGGACTATATAGTTTATTTGGGTCAAAATCCCACTCTATGACATCCAATTAAGCGAGCACCATGTGGGCTAATTAATTAGCAGGCCTTGCAGTATAACTCAAGGTTTCACTATGTGTGAACAAACTCGTTCTAAATGGCAGTGAAAATTATGACAATAAAAGCAACTATTGTGTGTCCACACTTCACGTTTGTTTTAATGAACTATGCATTAAGGCCTATATAACTACATGTAAGTATTTCATAAGCTTATAGTTTACAGTATATTAAATGCAGCAGCCACCACCTTTGTTTAAGAGAGAGGTTTTTAACACACAATTCTAATAATAGTTATTATTTTGTATATTTTGTATTTTGTATTGCATGTATTAGGAAGACCACTGTGTTTATGTTTACATTTATCATTAAACAAAAATTCCAAAGGATGTATATCGCCATCACCCAAAGCCCAGGATTGAAATTATACGATCCATATAGGTATATTGCCCCCTCTAGTGGTTCAATGGAATAAGCCATGTGGAATCCCATCGATAATGCTTCGCTCTCATTGTCCGACTTGGAAGTTGGAATGAGTTTGAGAATGATATGGCCTTATGTTTATTTTGAAATTTGGGGAATAGACATATAGCCTATATATAGAGGCCTCCTGTCTATCATTGTAGGACAACTCGACTCACAATTTCCAATTGTGAGTTTAAAATCTGAAATCAACTCACACAAAAGCTCTGGACAAACTCACTTAACATGAGTTGTCTGCACTTTTTATGTGAGTTGACAACATATTAATATTATTATAATACAATGCATTTATGTTGTATTGCTAGTGCTTTGGGCGGCTTTTGTTGTCTGGACTTTCTATCAAACACTTATTTCTCACCCGTGTCCAGGCACTTTTAGAAATGTAGGCTATATCATTGGAGCCTGTTGGGAAAATGATTATGACAAAAGTAGGCTATTAAAAGAAGGATAGGACTGTAATAATAGGGTTATAGCTCAGGATGTGGAGGAGAACCAGGCTGTCTAACAATTACTCAAGCAACAGAGGCATTCTAAAACCACACTAGTATTAAATCCATTCCAAGTGTTCAAATAAAAACCTTTAGTTGCAATACTGAGAATTAATTTCAGCTTATGGATGAAAATGTTACTAGGTAACATTTTCATTTTTTCTGATGTTTTCCTTCTTGAGGATTATTCTATTAGGTCCTAGAATAAACCTAGAAGGAGAACTTTGGGGGGGGGGGGGGGGGGGGGGGTAATGAACTAGAAAAATACTTAAAGCCATTAGACAGACGGCAAAGAAAGATATCCAGCCAGAATCATGCAATTGTATTCGGGAGAGATCAGCTGTTGGAATTCACAGACAGCCCATCATAGCAAGTTTGTTTCTCTCTATATATTTTAAGGAATGAAGGAAGGCCTGCATGCTCAGTGACCTATAGGATCCTTGTCTCCTGTCACACTGAAAGCGGTAATCCACTTCTCTGGCAACAGAGATCTCGCACAATACGATAGTAGCAATAAGCTTACAATATTGTGGTCACAAACAGACAATTAAACAGAAAATTAAATGACACCAGGGTAGATCTTACCATAACAATCAAAATGCATACAGAGGAGACATGATGGCATCTGAATGTCAAGGGTAAAATCATGGTTACATAAAATCATTCACAATAACTTAAATAATCCCAAAATATCCATCAGGGCCCCATGCAGCATTTAGAAACTGCAGGATGCTAATTTGCATTGAGCAATTTTCATAATTGCCACAATATACATTAACAATATACCATTAACATACCATTAACAATAGCAGCAAAAAATGTGATACTCTAACTAGGATGGTTCCTGATGTTGAATCCATTCATTGTGCCATAGGCACTTTCCCAAATGTGTTGACATCATCACATTTGTGATGATGCACATTCTGTGGGGTGTGTGTTTGTGTGAACAAAATGTGTTGACACAAGTGTGTTTTTATCATGAGAACCATCACATTGCAACTTTTCAGGAATTTAATTAAAGCCTGCTGTTTCTAGTAGCTTGGAATCCCAATCCCAATCGATCATGCCACTGCATGGCGGATGCATTTCAGAACTACCCACAGCTCTCTCATGAGACACACACCATAAAACATTGTGGCATGTTTTTTATTTATTTATTTTTAATCAAGAATGAACATTAGCGGGGACCAGGTTATAGGATGTATATATAGTATAGGCTCAATAGTGGTCCTTTAAATAATAGATTAGTCTTCAAAACATCATTTACACAAACATCAATCTTCACAATAGACGTGCATTTTGTGGTTACACGAGAAAAACTGGCTTATCCTTGTTTGGGAGTTGCATTGAAAAAAATGCTCTGATCAAATGCTTGCATATTGAGCTGTTATGTATAGGCATATTGACAGTTAACTTTTTCCATTTAATATTTTAATGCAACACAATATTTGTTAAACTTAAAAAAGAAAGAAATTCTTTTGACGATGATCCCATTTCAGTACATGAACAGATTCATGGGCCCGGGGGCCAGTGGTTGCACATGTCCCAATAGACGCATGTCCGGATCCGGATTTAGCCAACCTTACTAGGGTGGGCTGGAAGAATGGCAAGTTTTTCATATTAAGCAGTGTTTTTTGACACTATAAGCTATGTACCACCATTTGATGACATTTTCACCCCACAGACACCAAAACTAAGGAGTTCTTGCAGTGCTTTTGTCCAAAATTCCAGGCTGGATTTGAGAAACAAAACAGTCAAACATAGAGATCAAAGTGACCATTAATATTCGACATTCTCTAGTTGTGTAGACTTGGGCTAATTCAGATGATGAATATTTTAACTCTTGAGAGTGTAAAATGAAACCAAATGGACCCACAAGGGTCCATTTGGTTTCATTTTTACGCTCTAAAACAGTTACATCTGGTTAACCAACTTTCCACCATTTAGCTGGGGATCACCTGGAACCCTCTCAAAGACCACTGGTGGTTCCCAGACCACTGGTTGAAAACCACTGATATTCCCTTTCATTGGGTGGGCAGGATGCACGTTTGGGTGCATCCTCTAGATCCAGCCCTGAGCTGAAGTCCATACAACATCATCAGTGGATATTTTTATTTTTCAAGCCACACACATACAAACACACACAAAAAGAAAAGGAAAATGACAATACAATTACAAGCAGTGTTGGGACATGTGCACTACGTAACTTAATATATTACATAATATAATATACATAATATATTACCAAAATGCAGTAACATTATATTACTATAAATATATCACTTAACAAAAAATCGAATATATCACTGCATTACTGCTTCTGTAAATCTATCTCTTTGCAAGTGTTCTTCTGAAATTATCTTGACAACTGAGAAGAAGTTAAATTATTAACGTATTGTCCCGAATATAAGACGACCCGTTTATAAGACGACCCTCATTTTTCAAGACCCATTTACAGAAAAAAGAACATTGAATGTCAAATAGTATAGCCCCTGAATATAAGACGACCCCATTTTAGGGATATTTCCATTGGGAAAAAAATCATAGTCTTATATTCAGGCCAATAGGGTACTTATTTTCTATAATTTGTCATCAAATTATTTACTGCAGGCTTCCATGAATTCAAGGAATACATTTAACTCCTGTGTTAACTGTCCAAAGCTGAGTATAGGTAGGTTTACACCAGGAGTGTTTTCAGGAGTGATGTTTTTTCAAATGAATTTGGCCACTGGCCTATGCAATATTCCCAACACTGATTACAAGTTACTGCATTTTGGTAATATATTATTAAGAATATATTAAGTTATGTAGTGCACCTGTCCCAACACTGAAGAAGATACAGTATATGGCATTATAATTATATATTCTACCCCCACATGCAATGGGTGTGTGTGTGTGTGTGTGTGTGTGTGTGTGTGTGTGTGTGTGTGTGTGTGTGTGTGTGTGTGAGTGTGAGAGACACAAGAAGGCCAAAGCCTCAGGTGGTTTTGTGAGAGCACTTTGTAGTAGTAATAGTAGTTAGTTTATTGCCCACAGTTAAAGTATTAAAGTAGCCAGTAATTAAAGTATTCTGACCCTTTTTTATAGTGCCTCCCCAAACGGTCTCCCACGGGCCGCTGACTGCATGGCTTAAAATGAACTAATGAAGAACATGACTGGATCTAGACCTATCAAGAATTCAAGATCTCTTTGATTGAGTTTGACTGTAGGCTACATTCAACTCATTCAAGTGAGCAGCAGGGGCGAAAGTGAGTGAAGTCCATCGATATACAGTCCAAAGAAAAGGGGACGTCCCGTCTTATTCATCATCATACTGCGACAACAACACGTCACTGAGGAGGAGGCCGATCCTTCAGACTGAAACAGGATTGGTGTAAATCCTCTTTTCCCCTGCTCCCCCGACACGTCGCTGCGCGCTTTCACCGACTCTACAAACCCACAAACCCACAACCACAAACCCACAACATGATCTGTAGATCTGCTCAGAGCGCAGCACTGCTGCGCAATCTATTAATAGCTTTGTCAGTTACAGTAGCTGCGTGTGTGTGTAAGTTCTCCTACATTCGTGCGTGCTGGTGTGAGTGTGTCCTCCTCCATGTCCCCTTCCCCATTCTCACCTCTGTGACTGATCACTCCTCTCTGGTCAGTAAACTGTCTTTTTCTGTGAGTGTTTCGCCGGGTCTTGTTCTGAGCAGAAGAACCGGGACGCAGTGCATTTGTTGAAGGTGGGTTGCTATGGTATTACACCGCTGTAATGATATGATTACTGGCCGTGTGTCGCTTTAGCCAACTACATTGAAGTTCTTGCTATGTGTCGCTTTAGCGAACTACATTGAAGCTCTTGCTATGTCCAAGAACTTCCAGGAACTTTTGAAACATTAGCCTAAAGGAGGGTCTGCCACTACTAGCATACTTTTCCCTCTGTCTGTCTGTCTGTCCCCTGCCCTGTCCTTTAGGGGGAGGGGGTGCTGTGGGGACACGTGTTGTTTACTAAACAACACGTGTTCAGTACATTCCACAGTAGGCTACGTGTAAATACTCGTAATTATGCACTATTGCTTTCATACATGCTTTTGCTTTCGTATTTGATGTGAAGGTTGTGGTAGTCTTGATCCAAGGCTACATAATGCACGTGTGGGCAAATAATATGCAAATAAGCACAAGCACAGACTAGTAAGGACACTGGTTTTCTAAAAGAGCAGATCTGCAACTCTGTGTGTGTGTGTGTGTGTGTGTGTGTGTGTGTGTGTGTGTGCGTGTGCGTGTGTGTGTGTGTGTGCGTGTGTAAAACTACTAGCCTACTTGACTTGACAAAAATAATATAATAAAAAAAACTTTCTAGCAGGCAGATGACTGGTTCAAAAGAACAACCTACTGTATACCACCTGTTGATAGACTCATTTGCAGCAGAACAAATGGCCTCACCAGCAGATCACTGAATAGGTTCATCCTGATGTTTGAACAAGTGGCCCTATGCCACAGGGTGAAGTGTCACTATGTCAAATCAATACCCTACAGTAGCACCTACTGTAGAGTATTGATTTTTGACTTTTGTAAAACTTTCCCTCAGCAAACTGGACGTGGCAGCAAGCTGTCAAAGTGAATCATTGGGTTCCACTCAGGGATTGTACAGTTGACCTGAATATCACTGTATGCGTGTGAGCTCAGCCTTCTTGCTAAACCGCAGTGCGTTGCCGCGCGCTCTTGTGTCCCATGAGCAGTCATGTTCAGACTCCTAAGTCACCAGAGCAGGAGAAGCCCGAGGGTCTGCCTCAGCAGCCAGCGGCGCTATGAGCATCACAGTGTCATCGCCATCCGCCGTGAGGATATCAACCCGTGGGAGCGGAGGGCCCCGCTGGCACCACGACACGTCAGGGAGCTGACCCACGCCGGGCACAAGGTCCTGGTCCAGCCGTCCAACAGGAGGGCCATACATGAGAAGGTAAAAGCAGAAAGAACCCTTGTGGGTAGCCAACGTTTTCTTTAATTGGTCATGCATGTGCCTGGTTAAACTACTGACTAAACTATTTTGTAAAGTTTAACCAGATAAGTCACCAAGTAAGTTGTCTTGTGATACTCTTTGGTGTTTGAGCTTTGAACACGTAAGAACAGTGACAGTAACAGTTTGACAGGGGCACTGGCAAGAACAAACCTGCAGTCTTCTGGAAGTTTCTGGAAGTGCTGCATAAGAACCAAATGCTGCTTCCCCTTATCTTTGTTATAGAGACAGAAAGTAGACCTGTCCCTATAACAAAAATGTAGGGAAGCAGCATTTTAACATTTTTATTACATGGACAGAAATCAAGCCTTTCTGGTTGGAATAATGTGTTCCTTCCACATGTTATGTCTGTGGAACCAGAAAAGCTGGGTAAACTCTCCCCTGTCTGTTGAAAAGAAGGAGATAATTAGATAATTGGGTGGCAAAGTGTGGGATAAAAATAATATAAAAAAATAAATAAAGAAAGAAAGAAAGAAAGAAAGAAAGAAAGAAAGAAAGAAAGAAAGAAAGAAAGCAGCCCTTCCCCAGATTATCTGAGAGGTCTGAATGGTTTGTGATAGGTGACAGATCAGGAATGTGTTAAAGCTGTATAGACGACCAGTATTATTATTTTTTTATCTAAATTATTTGGTCAGAGCTGATGTAGATGAATTATTATGAACTTGATCAGATTATGGACTTTTACAATTGAAGACACATTAACCCATTTTGACCTGACACTGTAGACCAGTGTTGTCAAACATACGGCCTATGGGCCAAATCTGAGATGACTTAATCCGGCTCCAGGCTTGTAGAGCAAAAATGTCTCTTGCACATTCCTATCAAAAGTTCTGATGGTTTAAATGCTTCTGAGCTCTCTTCTCTGGGCACTATAACTAGTCCTGTAGTGCAGGGGTTTTCAACAGGTGGTCCGTGGACCACTGGTGGTCTGTGGGGGTATTGCATGTGGTCCAATGACCTGGCGACCCTACGATGACCATCCGTGTAGTCATAATTTACTGACAATTTGGAGATCAAGAAAATGGAGTTGCCACCTAAAGAAGGGGACATGTGAAAATGTAAATAAAAATGGAATACAATGATTTACAAATCATCTTCAACCTACACTCAGTTGAATACACCACAAAGAGCAGATATTTAATGTTCAAACTGATAAACTTTATTGTTTTTGTGCAAACATTTGCTAATTTTGAATTTGATGCCTGCAATACCGTTTCCAAAAAGTTGGGACAGGGAAAGTTGATGAATGCACAAATAACACTTGTTTGTAACATTCCACAGGTGAACAAGTTAATTGTACACAGTGTTCAAGTGTTGATTGGGTATAACAGGAGCATCCTAGTCGTTAACAATCAAAGATGGGCGAAGTTTACCACTTTGTGTACAATTCTGTGAGAAAATCGTCCAACGGTTTAACAACGATGTTTCTCAACATTCAATTGCAAGGAATTTAGGGATTTCATCATGTACCATCCATAATATAATCAAAATGTTCAGAGAATCTGAAGAAATTTCTACACAAAAGTGGCAAGGCTGAAAATCAACACTGAATGCTTGTGACCTTTGCTCCCTCAGGTGGCACTGCATTAAGAACTGACATTGTGTAAGGGATATTACTGTGTGGACTCAGGAACACTTCAGAAAACTATTGTCAGTTTACACAATTCATTGCGACTGCAATGAATTGTGCAACTCTACCATGCAAAGCAAAAGCCATACATCCACAACCAGAAATGTCAACCAGCAAAAACAACCAGAAATGCCTTCTCTGGGTCCAATATAATTTGAAATGGTCAGACACTAAGGGGATAAGTGTCTTGTGGTCTGATGAGTCTGCATTTCAACATTTTGGGAGGAAATTATGGATGTCGTGTCCTCTGGGAAAAAAGGAAAGAGACTACCAGATTGTTAACAGCACAAAGTTCAATAGCCAGCATCTGCGATGGTATGGGGGTGTGTTAGTGGCCATGGCATGGGACCTGTGACAGCTACCATCAATGCTGAAAGGAACATCCATCCAAAAATTAGTGTCCTCAGTTCCCAAACGTTTATTGATTGTTTCATGAAGGAAAGGTTATGAAACACAGTGGTAAACATACCCATGTCCCAACTTCTTTGCAACGTGTTGCAGGCATCAAATTCAAAATTAGCAAATAGTTGCACAAAAACAATAAAGTTCATCAGTTTGAACAATAAATATTTTCTCTTTGTAGAGTATTCAAGTGAATATAGGTTGAAGATGATTTGCAAATCATTGTATTCCATTTTTATTTACATTTTCCACAACGCCCCAATTTTTTTGGAATTGGGGTTGAATAAAACCAATAATGAAAGTCATTAATGACTACAGTATTAATAGCTATTCTTAAAGATGGAATGCCATGATTTTTTCTACCCTAAAACATGATCATCAGGTATTAATGTTATATGAAAAGTAAGATTTTTTTCCCCCAAAAGTGTACAGTGTTTGTTAAACTGATATTTTTTATGATTCCACCCTACCAGTTCAAGTATGCCTGGTTTGCCTGGTGGGTGGTGATGGGTGGAGATCCACCTGAACTGAAGCCACACCCACAGCTTTAGTTGCATGATAAAGGGGGAGGAGTTAGGGAAGGGTCTGAGCACATGATGTCACTATATTGAAGTTTTTTTCATTGGCACTTTGACTGGATAGGTTCAGCCCCCAGGAAGAAACCCTAAATACAAAGGGAAGACATCATTGCACATAAAAAACACACCAAGGGGTCTATTTACATACTGCCACCTCTTAAATATGTACAAAATGGGAAAAAATACAAAAATCACGGCACCCCCTCTTTAATGTCATAAATATGATGTGTGATATACTGTAGAAGTGGCGGCTGTGTACGTAAACATGCGTGTGCTGTGCATGCTTGCAGTCTGTGACTGGTTGCACTGCGGTGCTCCGGCCCCCTATGTAGTCACATCAAGTCCAATGCGGCTCTCACCCCAAAATGAGTTTGACACCCATGCTGTAGACTACAAAACATTCGCTCTGAAAGAACATTTGCGCTGTGTTTTGCGCAGTGTAGATGCCTAGGGGCATGTACACTAGGGATGTGAATCTCAGCACTGAGGGCGTTTCGATACGCATCTCGATGCACTGCCAGCGATTCGATACTTTAGCGATTTGGAATTACCTGGCGATACGATGCGATACGATTCACCCCGACACGATACGATACACCCCCTTATACCGATACTTAACCGATACTTTAACAATACCATTGAATTTTATTCTGAACAATGCGATATGATGCGATCTGGTGGCAATTTAACATAATAAAAAGGATTTATATTCAAGGTTTATTAATTTTCCAAAAAATGCCAAAATGCAATACATTTAAATCAAAACAATGTATTGTTTTACTGTAGGTTAGTAGGCCTACTGTATCTCTAACTTCCCAACTTAAAAAAAAAAAAAAAAAAAAATAAATAAATAAAGGGCCTGCTTTGCTCTGCTCTCTGCTGGTTATTGTGTTATTGTTGGATTAGCGTATACTAATCATGTACTGTATGTATGTACATACAAATAGAAAATAAACCAATATAAAACATGCATTTACAGATCACTGCAGACAGAGTACTGTCAAACAAGTCTATGTGTATCTTAATCAACACATAGATAATACTATACTGTATATATGGGGGTCCTGGTTCTCACTCACTCTCAGCTAAGCCTAAGGGGTCCTTGGCTTAACCTGAAAGACCCTATTATTACAATTATAAAAAATATAATCAATCATTATGCAATTATTGGTGTAAAATGAAACCAAAATTGCCCTAGTGGGTCCATTTGGTTTCATGTTTACACTCTCAAGAGTAATTCACCATGTGAATTAGCCTAAAGTCTACACAACTAGAAAATGTAAAAGATTAATGGTCATTTTGATCTGTATGTTGGACTGTTTCTGAAATCCAGTATTGTGGACAAAAACAAAAGAAAACTTTAGTTTTGGGTCTGTGGGGCTAAAATATCATCAAATGGTGGTCCGAGGCTCAAATGCTGAATAAATAGTGGGTCCTGAAATGAAAAAGGTTGAAAACCACTCTTCTACAAGATCACAACACGTTGCATTCACACCACGCTGAGACTGAGTCACTGAGAGCTTGTGGATGTGCACTTTTACCGTCGCTGACTCTGTGTGCAACACCATCGTGTTGCAGAATATACAGTAAATGAGGCTCCAAGGAAAAGCTGCACAGTGGAAAGTTGTAAAACGAAGGGGGTTGAAAACCACTTTTAAAAACGTGTGCAGAAGATTTATTTAACAACACACAATGATCGCGCAGATTGCATAGATTTGCAACTGCGTTCGAGAATCAGACGAGAGGAACACTGTGTGGATCATTACCTGTCGGTGCTACAGTGAACAACGGACTGAGCGACACAGCTCAACCACGGACACAACAGAGATTTTATGAAGCTAAATATGGTGCTTCGTTCACTAGTTCTCTTGTTTAATCCGTGGGGTTTATAGTCGCAGGTATTAGTCTCCACGTCGGTAGCATGTATTGATCCCAGCCAGTCAGCTGTAGTAGAGCTGACTGGCTGCTGCTGCTGCTGCTGCTGCTGCTGCCCCGCTGTTGCAGAGCGTAGGAGGGGGGGGGGGGGGACTATAGACAGAGCTGCGACATTGACGGGCCTCGTCACGTTGTCCCTATTCAATAGATGTCTATGTAGAAGAGTCTCGATTGGACTGTACAGGAAGTAAGCAGAGTTGTCGTAACTGTCGGTGCCGAATGGCAGAGCCTTTTCCCTTCCCAATAATGGTGCGTTCAACACAGATTAGAAAACATAAAATAGGGCGAAATAAATCGTGAAAACCCCGCTCAACATCGATTTTTACCGATTCAAGCAAATGCATCGCGACGCATCTAGATTTCCCCCGTCAATTGCATCGATACAGAGTGACGGAACCGATGCACTCGCATCGCGCACGTGGGTACCGATGTATCGATTTATATCGATTAATCTCCACACCCCTAATGTACACATGCTATTTTTCAATAAAAGTTAAAACATCAAAAGTACGGGACAGAATGGTTTAATATAAGGTTATATGATGTTGGTGTGTTTCAGTATTATGAGAAGGCTGGTGCCAACATTCAGGAGGACATTTCAGAGGCGTCATTGATCATCGGTGTGAAAAGACCCCCGGAAGAAAAGGTCTACCCCAAGAAAACCTACGCCTTCTTCTCCCATACCATCAAAGCACAGGAAGCAAACATGGGATTATTGGATGACATTCTGAAAAAGGTACATATTGATTTAGTGCAGTGCAAAAGGTTGCTGTTGTTACACTGTACTGTAGAATGCATAAAACGTTTTAATAAGTGCACCAGTCTTTGTCATTTCAAGCACCCCAATCAAGTATGTGACTAATAAAGTCTTTGAAACTTGAACAAGGTGGTGAATACACGTTAACAAGTTTTGTTTTAAGCATCCTCCTGTCTTTTGTCCTCACGGAATGAGCTGCATAATACATCTCCTGGTTCATGGCGTCAGCTTCATAACAATCAAGACATTTTCCCTTTGATTTTTTTTTATTTGTAGATTTTATACTTGTTTATATTTTAAAATGTAGTCAAATTAGTTGAAGTGATCAATGTGAGCAAAACAGTTCATGGATCTTTTAATCCAGAGTTTATGGATACTGCATGGGAAAGGGGTTTAATATTCATATGTAATGTAGTCTAGTTGTCTAGTCTAGTTGAGGTTATCAACTGGAGATGATGTTATGACTGAAAGCCAAGGGGTGCAATTCTCAATCACTGTGGTGTAGCAGGTATGGTGTAAGTCTTCTCATTGGCTGCATGGCAGCAAATCAGGTCTGAGGCCTTGGGGTAGGTCAAAAGCCTATACCACCAGCCCTGGGCCTGAGCTTACCAAATAATTACCCAGAATAATTAAAACCTGCAAGTCAAAAGGTCAGGAAATCACCTGACCCCCCAATTAAAAATGTCACTGTACTCCCCGGCTTTGTGCATCACGAGTTTAGGCTCTTGATGACTGGTTTTAATTATTATGGATAATTATTTGGTAGGCCCGGGCCCAGGCCTGGTGGTATAGGCTTCCGGGCCTACCTCAAGGCCCCAGACCTGATTCGCTGCCATGCAGCCAATGAGAAGACTTACACCATACCTGGCGATACCACAGCGATCGGGAATTGCACCCAAGGTCTGTTGGACTATTAGACAAACTGCTTTTCTCACATCTTATCTTGTCCATGTAGGAAGTGCGTCTTATCGACTATGAAAAGATGGTCGATGCTAATGGATACCGTATTGTGGCTTTTGGACAGTGGGCCGGTGTTGCAGGTAATATATGCTTGGACATTCCAGCAGAGTTGGCACTTCATAACGAAAAATCCAGAAATAATTGTGTGTTTGTTCTTTTGCAGGAATGATTAATATCCTACACGGTTTAGGATTGCGCTTCCTTGCGCTCGGGCACCATACCCCTTTTATGGTGAGATTCAAACTGCTTTCCTACCACTAATAATTATATCATCTTGAGTTGCATATTAAAGTAAATAGTTTAGAGACTTGTTTGTCATTACTGTCATCAGGGTTAGATTGATGCTGATGCGTATTTTAAGACATTTAAACCATTTAAATTGTCAATGCTTAGTAAACCTTTCTACAGACTGAATGGTCAAGTTTACTAAGCATTGACGGTCTCAGACCTACAAGCTCATAGCACTCACAACCATGAGCTCATATCTTACGGTTGTGAGCTATTGATTATTTTGTCCTAAGAATAGGGATTCAAAGTTCAAGCGGTTAATTCAAGAAATATAATCCTATCATGCAAATATTTGTGATAGTACTAGGGAAGGTTCGGGTTCTGAAAACCTCCTGTTGAAGACCCCTGATCAAAACATTCGTCCCTGTAATCCATATACCTGTATGTCAAACTCGAGGCCCGGGGGCCAAATCAGCCCTGTGAATGAATTATCTTTGGCTCATGGGGTGATATTGACTTAGTGTTAGAACTGGCCCTTTGGAACATTTGGTGCACCATGATAAGAAACTAATGCAAATCGTTTGATTTACTTTCTTATTTTACTATGACAGTAATGCTTGGTGAAGTTCATAGCCTGTTCATAGCCATAACCTGTCAAGCCAGTCAAACCCTCTGCTTGTACCAGTTTTTCTGTTTTGCCCACTGTGTATTTGAGTGTGACATCCCTGCTGTAATCAGGGAAAATCTTAAATTATTTTGCAAACACTTATCTTTGTTTCATGTCCGCAGCATATTGGCATGGCTCATAATTACAGGAATGTCTACCAGGCCATTCAAGCGGTGAGGGACTGTGGCTACGAGATCTCCATGGGACTAGTGCCCAAATCTATTGGCCCGGTCACGTTTTGTTTCACTGGTACAGGGAACGTCTCCAAAGTAAGTGTTATAAATACGCAAAACACAACCTGAGAATATCCAATTAATCTCAGTTCATATGTGAAAGACTAGACCCAAGGGACATCCCCTTGGTCCGGGGGCAGATACTAGACTTACTCTGCTCTTGTTGATAGTTTTTATTGTTAGTAAACTATTTATGTGTTAAAGCTCTCTTGACGAGATGTTCTTCAGGCCATGACGAGGTCAAAAATTGAGTCAAGCCCATGATGCATCACTTTATTTGCGTCTCCTTTGTGGCACAGGGTGCTCAAGACATCATCAACGAGCTCCCTGTGGAATATGTTGAACCTCACGAGCTGAAAGATGTCTCTGAAACTGGAGGTATTCAATTCCTCATACAGAATGACTAGTTCTAATATAGTTCACACACCATTCTGAGCCAAACGTCTGATAGTACAAATATTCTGATGTTAACTTCTGCCAGACATGACCAAGGTGTACGCCACGGTCCTGAGTCGCCATCATCACCTCATGAGGAAGAGCGACGGCATCTATGACCCGTTAGAGTATGAATACCACCCGGAGCTGTACACGTCCAACTTCAGGACCAAGGTGAGTGTTTCTGTCCCATCATCCTACACCTTCTGCTTCACCTGTTTGTCGGCCTGTGTCAGGTCATTGGTCATCAGTCTATGTGGCTGCATCATAGCATGTAAAACACAATGCTGTTAATATTGATTTAAGACTTTTGAGACTTTTAATTAAATCATTAGTTTCTTCAATTCAGTTCAACTCAACTCATTTACTGTTTTTTTTTTTCACGTCAAGTGCAACAACGGTAAATTAATAGAGTTGAACTGAAAGAGATGAAATTACAGTCCTGTAAAAAAAAAAAAAAAAGAGCGACATAAAAATATCCAAAATTTGGAAGAAAGCGCCATTTGAATCCGTAACCCTGAAGCAAACAGATTAATAATAATAGCTTGGATTAGATGGAGAGAATGTAAGGTTTTGTAAGTTTGAGAGAATGTAAGGTTTTAAAAATAAATATTCAAATATTAAAGTGTGCTAAACAAACAGGCTGTAATGTGACTTCTTCTTCTAGGTGGCCCCATATACAACCTGCCTTATCAATGGCATCTATTGGGATCCTCACACGCCTCGGCTGCTCCGCCGCCTGGATGCACAGAAACTGATCCGGAAGTCTTCATGGGACGGTCGGGACGATGGTTGCCCTGGGCTACCACACAAGTAAGACCCCTCCCTCATTAACCCTAACCCTGACTCAATGTAGTACGACATGCCACTCTATGCAGAACCAGGAAGTTATGAGAGCCAGTCAAAGTTATTTCTAATGGTTTGAGCCCCAATCACCACTTTGATATAACCAGTCCTTGTCATTTCTTTCTGGGACTAACCCCTAAAGAAATATGGTGGAACTGAAGACTGAAGGATAGGAGGAATTATACACAATGATACAGAAGTATCACAATGACGATCATGATGAGGACAAAATCAGATGAGCTGTTTCTGAGAGAAATTCCCTTTAAAACACCTATATGATATGAAAGACTGATCAAATATGGTTATTTGTAGGGACAGAAAACACATATGGAAGCCCCTAAAACACAAAAGAAATCGAAAAGATTGAATTGTTATAGGTTATAAGTTATCTGGTCCCCCTGGTAAAAAGTTGTGCACATGCCAACAGCACAAGCACCAAGGCATACACAGAAAGTGTATGTGTGATGTATATGACCACAGGTCAGGTGTCAGGTCTTATCTTCAACTATGTGTACTGCCTCTGTGTATGATGGCTCAGTCGGGTTATAACAAGTCGAGTATAACCACAACCAGTAGCTTTGACCTGCAGAGCGGATAAGATAACCCTGTCAACCCTCTTCTCTTCCCAGACTGCTGGCCATTTGTGACATCTCTGCAGATATGGGGGGCTCTATTGAGTTCATGACCGAATGCACCACCATAGACAGACCTTTCTGTATATATGACGCCGACCAGCATATTGACCATGACAGGTACTCAGGCACACACACACACACACACACACACACACACACACACACACACACACACACACACACACACACACACACACACACACACACACACACACACACACACACACACACACAAACTACGTTTCATTATCTACTGCAGTTTTTCTCAAATTCTCAAAACAAAAATAAAAAAGGTCCACTAATAACTACTTCCATCTGGGCGCAGAACAATTTCCATAATGAACCATGCCTGTTCCTTCAAAATGTTCCTGTTTCTCTCTCCGTGGCAGCGTGGAGGGCAATGGAATCCTCATGTGCTCTATTGATAACCTACCTGCACAGCTTCCCATTGAAGCCACAGAGTACTTTGGAGATCGCCTGTTCCCATACATATGGGAGATGGTAAGACACAGGTCGGGAGGTAAGGTCTTTTGAGAGTCCTGTGATTTGGGATGGCTCAATTATCTGTAGTTGCGTCACAGGGGCAACAGCTCCATCAGAGCAATCCAGCCTTTAGTGACTTCTTCCTGGGGCATTCCGAGGCAGTCCAAGGCCAGTGAGTCGATGCGTTTCCTCCATCTGCGCCTTAGTATGCTCCAGGGTCTCGAGGACTTTCCTAGAGAGACGCCCGAGAGGCATTCTAACCAGATGCCCCAAACCATCTATAGGTTAGTCATTCTAAGCTAAAAGGGGCGTGACCCCCAAATGTAAAGGCGCTTGGAAGCCCAATTTGTATTGTACTGTATATGAAGGTTAATTTGAATCTCATATACCAGTAATATGTTATTGGCTCCTTTGTCCTTTCCAGGAAGCCTCAAGTCTACTCAGAGTGTCTCTCGCGTGACTGAACTTCTCACTTCTTATTAGTTATATACGCCACAGGTCACAACTCTGGGTTGACTCTGGGTTGTCTTCCTAAAGCTGGAGACTGTTGTTTGCTGAGGGAGAGTCTTACAACTTGTGATGTAAATGTGATTGGTTGCCAAAACCACCAACCTCCCCTAACCTGCCCTCCCCTGCTTAATCAGTAAAAGACAACCTTGGATCATTTGCAAATTTTGACTGTATTCAACAGCTTCCCTCTGACGCTACCAGGCCTCTGGAAGAAGAGGATTTCAGTCCCCAAGTCAGAGACGTAAGTTCCTTTTTTAAGTGAATTCAGCATTCACTAGTCTCGTCTAGTCAAACACACAGCCTTCATTATTTTTCTGGCCATAGAGGGTACACATTTCATATTGAGCTAGTGTTATGTTATTTATGTGACAGTATAGCGTCCCCTAATATCACATTCAGTAGATCATGTGAGGATCACAAGATCCACAAAGGGAGATCAGTAGCAAACTAAGGTGAGTAACAATAAATAAATCACAGCAAAACTTTGTTAATTACTGTACTTTCTTTTCACTTATTTCGCCAGCTGTTTGAATGCCCCTGCCCCCTAAAAATAGCAAAAATCACCAGTAACACATGCACTGGCACACGGGAAGTTTGCTTCTCATATATCGGTACACTCCATATGGAGTGTGAAGCACAGACGCACTCACACATTTTTTCCTGGCTTACATAGTAATCTTGTCCACTGTGATTGCAATTACAGTATATCTATTTTTTAATTGTCAATAGGCTGTCATCACTTCGAACGGAAAGCTCACACCAAAGTTTGAATACATTGAGAAGCTTCGGGAAAGAAGGTACGACTTGTGATTCAGAGAGAAGAATGGCTCACAACTCACTTTGAACTCTGACTAACAACAGGCACCTGCTGCTGTGTTGAATAAAGTCTCTGTAGTGTCAAATGTGAGTTGCTAGCCAAGCTTCTCTCTATGATTTTGCCTCTGCACTCAATTTGTATAATGAGCGCTATGTTAATAATATCTTTGTAACTAATTTTCCTAAGTGAAAACATTGTTTTGAATGAAATTATATGTGCATTCTTTGATCTATTAGCATTTTGTACTTTACACATCTTCTGACATTTCTGTTTTGTGATTTCCTCGTAATACCTTTTTTACACAGTTGGCCATTATTCTGTAGAGTTCAAAAACAATCTTTAGGAATAATATTACAAAAATCACTTTGGCCATGTGTGTGTGTGCCTGCTCCAACCAACGAGGTTAATGCAACCAATCTATGGATGACACATTTCTAAAGATTACGTGAAAGGTACCATTTTTGTTATAGTTTGCAATGTTGCGTTCTGATTTAGCTGACTAGCCATTTTGTAGTGACTGTTACTTAATATAGCTGCTTCTAGAAGAATACACTGCATAGCAATATTTTACTGGCTGTATTTGCACCACTTTTCCCCACTTCCAGTAACCACGTCAGCATTATTTGCATAGACTCAATCTAAGCAAATAATGCTGATGCTTGACAACCTTCTATACCTGTGTTGCTGTGTCCTACAACTACAGTTCCCCTCCAGCTTAGACACTTAAACACTTAAACCTGGAGTCCCTCAGGGCTCTATACTAGTGTGTTGCACCCCACCCTGGGGGGAACCTACGAAAATAACAATACAGGTATCTGACCTAGGATACACTGGGATCAAATCTCTAACATGGGGCTACTCACCCCCTCCTGTGGAACCTAACTATAAATACTGTACTGTTAAATCAAAATTTATTTTTGTATAGTTATCTTCCTCTCCATTACATCTCAATGGCAAATTGTACTCCATTTCCACTACTATTATTTTAAACTTTGTAGCTGTTGATTATCATTATAAAAAAAATATAAACATTCACTAGCCTATTTGAAAATAGCCAATAGCTTGTCGATCTGCTATTTTCTTTGAAAGCCTTCCCTACAATGAGGACTCTTGGGTTTAAGTGCTTAAGCCCTAACTTCATTCCCATCCCTTTCTCGTGTTTAAGAGGAGAAAAGCCTAGTAAAGATTTATGATTATGAAATTCCACCTGAAGCTGTTTGTCCTTTTTTTGACCAGTCATGACAAGGTTTACATGTCCAAGGAATGTAAAACAGTCATACAATGAATAGTGGAAAGTAGTTGAAAGGCCCCGAATGGGGGTAAAAGGCAGTGTACAACATGTCCTGGTGCCAAGATGCCAGAGTATAATTCTAACACTTTGTCATTGTTCCTGCACAGTGTTTTGGTGGTGTGCTGGGTGTGCCAACCTTCCTCTGCCCTAACACCTTGCATGGCTAGTGTGCCACCTCCACCCTAGCAGACGAAGGACATTACCCTAATACTAAGGGGTACATCTTTTATTATCACCACGTAAACAAAAAAAACAATCAGCACTTTGCACGCCTCTTCTGCATTTTGATTTTCCGTCCTTGAATGACAATGTCATCAGTTGAGCTTTTTGTTACTATTTTCTCCATCAATATTCATTTGCCAGATTTTTTGTTTTTCCCTCCAGTAATTAATTTTGCACCATTCCTTCCTGAGATTATGTTGATTTGTGCACCATACATTGCTAGGAAAATAGGTCTTTAAGGAGTAATAGTAATAATACAGCATATAAAAAAGATTTGATTAACTACTTCCTTCCTTGCATCGAATAATATTATATTCATTATAATTATTAATATTTAGGCTTTGCCTTTGGGACATTGGATGCAATTTAATGATGGCTTAAATCATTCTGAATGGTCGCTGCCGAAGTAGATTCACTTAATGGTTCCTAATCCTTTTGACTGCAAACTGGACTGACCTACTCAATATCAGAGTTATTAAGAAGGATCAACTTTGAAACGAGGGTGCAGCAGAACTGGAAGTGGCTTCAAATCCCACACGTTTCAAAATGTCGCCCCGGACACGCTTTCTATTTGCTGTTATTTAGGCCGCTTGTAAGAATGAGTATCATTTCTCCAGACAAGCCATGATGCCGCAACAATCTTAATCCCTTTGTTTGAGTTTGGGTCCTTAAGACATGAAAAACTGGGGTTAAAAACCTTGCACAGTTGGCCCCTGTCAGAAAAAAAGTAATTAAGGAAGCCAGCCGTCTGCTGTGGATAAACGGACCTCATGCCAGTCCTGTTGTGGCTTACGCACGTGTGGTGTCGCATCCAATTAGGCCCATGTTAATGATTCAACCCAAATGAATGACTCTTTGGGGAGGGGGTGCACTGGGGCAGAATAAATATCACCAAACAAGCAGCCTGACTTTAGATGTTCTGGTGGTATTTATTCATATTAGGTTTCTAAGCTCTTACAGTCTTGGGATATACTTAAATGCCAAATGTATTTTTTTTTCTGCAACTGTTAATTATTTTCTCAGCAGTTATTCTATTCATTATGTTTTATTGTCAGACAATCAAATAGCACATTTCTCTTTTCTAAAAAAAATCTAACAAAAGTTTTTTTTTAACAAATGATTTAGACATATTTAATCAAGGAAATGAATTAGTCCGAAACACTTATCTGATTTTAATTCAATTTCGCTCAAAAATGGATGATCTGCAAGACCACAACGTAATGAACAATACGTCATGAAGTGAGCTTCTGTAAATCTGCACCTCTAATTCAAATGAAATGAATTGATTGATTTATTTCCATGTCATCATTCCCTCCACTTCCTGCTTGTAAAACCAGTATCCTGTTTTGTTCATCATCATAAGTACCGTAATATCACTCATGTTTTTTTGTATTCTCTTTTCTTCAACATGTGTTTAATAATCAAAATGTTTGAACAGTTGAGACAAATGACAATCTAAGTCCATATTTTATTCTGACCCCTCCCTGGAAAAAGTCTGAATGTCCTGATGCCATATCCAGTGTTTGTACATTATGGATTTTTATGGTCGACTTGGATTGTTATTCATCTCAACTGCTCAGTTATTGTAAACAATAAATATGCAAAATGTTATCTGTATAAGGGCAACATAAAAAAAATGGGGCACAGTGGTGCAGTAGCCTAAGTAGCGATTTCGCTTCACAGCTGGAAGGTCCTGGGTTTGATTCCCGCTGGGGACGCTGTGGGTGCTGGTGGCGTGTTCTCTCTGTGTCAACAGTACCCATATCTGAGGCGGGGTTAGCGAATGGTCCTTTTTATTATTGTGGAATGGTCTCCCCGTGTCCCCTAGGGTAGGTACCCTGACTACCCTCACTAAAAACATACAGTGATCTTGGTCTCTAAACTGCCTCCTCCTGGCCAACCTGAGCGCCTGATGGAGTGGGAAAGAACTCCATCAGGCGCTACACCCATCCGGGAAAACTCCTCCTTGTCAGGTGAAAAGAAGCGGTTTGGACTCCTCATGCATAGAAGGTGGCATGAGGTCAGTCCATTGCTCTCTCCAGGTTGGCGGAGGGAGTGTAGAGCCTAAGGTTGCTTTAAATAATTGACACTGGGTGGCAAAAAAAGAGTTACAAAAATTTTGGGATTTAAAACACTGGGTGGAAAAAATTGTTGAATTAAAAACAAAGGTTAAGTTTAATGATATAATGCAGGAATGGTTCTAACTCTGCTTACATCATGTCCTCCCAGGGAAAAAGATCAGATCCTGAAGAACGCTGGGATGAAGCGGGTCCTCCTCCTTGGTTCAGGATACGTGTCCGGACCCGTCATCGAGTACCTGACTCGAGATGCGGGGACTCAGGTCACTGTTGGTGAGTACTTACTGTTGGATTCATGTAATGTTATAGGTGAATGGTGGATTTAATGGTAGATCAGGGGGTTTCAACCTTTTTGATACCAGGGCCCTCCAATTATTCAGCATTTGAGCCACGGACCACCATTTGAGGACATCTTAGACCCACAGACCCAAAAACTAAAGATTTCTTTTACTTTTGTCCACAATACCAGGCTGGATTTCAGAAACAAAACATGCAAAATTTACAGACCAAAATGACCATTAATCTTCTAGTTGTGTGCACTTGGGCTAATTCACATGATGAATATTTTAACTCTTGAGAGTTTAAAAATGGTTTAAAAAATGGTTAACCAGCTTAGCTGGGGACCACCTTGAATCCTCAGGCACCACTGATGGTCCCTGGACCACTGGTTGAAAACCACTGTGGTAGATGGTTGATTTACTAAAGTGCAAAAAAATCAGCTGATTTTGGATCTTCAGTATATCATGAATAACAGAAAAATTGTTGCCTGGAATTGTCTGAGGGGAAGGGTTTGAAAAAGTATGTCAACCCTTGACGTTCTATGTTCTAAATTTCATATGCATTAAGTAGCAAGTGACACAACAACTAGGGGGTTTTCATGACTCTGAAGCCATTCCAAGCATTACTGGTATTTTTGCACAACAAAAACTCCTTGTGCAAAATCCCACCATATCAACTTGCCAAAATGTGCTGACCTCATCACATTTGTCAACACGGTTTAGATGTTTTTAGTCCCAGGAGGTTTTTTAGTTCAAAGATAATGCTTGTATTTAGAAAATGTTTGCCTAATATAGAATGCCTTTTTCTAACATAGAAAAAGGTGGACATACTGTAAATGGCTTGCTCAAACCTTTCCCCTCAGACAATTCCAGGCAACATTTTTCTGTTATTCAGGATATACTGAACTATATTGTACCTAATCAATGCTGTGGAGAAGAAAACTTGTACCTCCAGATTCCCAACATGCCTTTTCTTTTCAAGCTAAATGAGTGCACCGCTATACAAGCTCACAATGCAACTCATCACAATGCATTGTGATCTTAGGTCTGCTATTTTTTGTCCATAGTATACTAATACACTAATTGTATGGTGGCTCTTAACAGCTCTTGTGGCGGTGGCTTTAGTGGTGGATGACTCTAGCTGTGACAGTAGTCCTGACTTCCCAAATGCCTCTAAAGGCAGACAAAATGTTCACTTCAGGGAAGCGCCTTGTTCAGGACCGCACACACACACACACACACACACATCATTGTCGTGCTAATAACAACGGCAAAGTACACCATCCAGCAGGGGGTCAGAAGGGCTTCCTGCCCCTTTGACCCCCTTCAGCCATAACTTCACTCAAGCTCCATTTTATGTCTACATGTATGTCTGAACACGCATGCCGTCCTGTGCAATTCTAACCCTAAAAGTTAAGAGAACTGCATGGGCCAAGTGGGGTAGCCAGGCTTCTGGAGCTGCAGGAGGTACGTTGAAGAATATCTCGTTGTCTTTCTCGGTTGAGGGATGCACACATGTACAAGGGAGAGGGGACTTTGGATTAAAATGAACAATGGTGATGTTGGGGTGAATTACTGTATATGCTCACTGCTCAGCCTCCACTTATGCATGAACTTGCATGTCTTTTTATTGACTGTAAAGGTAGCTCTCAATGCTACAAACAACTCCTTCAGATTATCAAAGAACTGCCAGTCAAACGAAGTCGGGAGATCGGTCAGTTGTGAATTAAAGTTCTCACATAGTTGGACTGGTCTCAGTCATTTGGACTCCATAGATGTGAGATATCTACAAGCTCATAACATTGTGAGCTTAGCCTGTTGTTGTTTCTTAGTTCATTTAAGATTGAAGAGTATTTCAAAGTGGTCAAACTAGCTATGTTTTATGAAATCAAACATTATTAATGCTTCAATCTGCAATGTTTTAAACCAAGATAAGCACTGTGTACTGCTTATTGTGTTGATTGATTATTAAACCAAATGGGGGTCTTTTTGCACAATTTGCAGATGAGGATATAGATGAAGATATAGAACTAACATTTTTTGGGTGCAGGATTATATTTATTTCTTTTAATCCATGAGTTCTACAGTACATTTGGAAGGTAAGTGAATAATATGAGTTGATGGATTGTGTTTCCAGCCCATTCTTCAGATTTGTGGTCCGTTCAGTTCCCATATCCTTGTTTAATTGCATTGCCCAGATTAAGGGGTGCTCACAGGTACTCAACAACAAGGGAAAGTTCATCTCAACAAACTGTGACTGGTCATCATAGTTAGACCCACTCCTTTGACTGCACTGGATTTCTCTCCTATATGTCCTATATATCCAACTAAAGAATTTCATTTTCTTTGTTTTCATGGTTGTTTGCACAGTTGGTTGCATGTTGTTCCACATCTCAAGGTGAAACACGTTTCAGCATTGGTGTTGTTGTTTTGCTGACATTGTTGGGATTATTTTCTGAAACTGCCAATTAGGTACTCTGTTCTCTCTTTGTGTTTACAGCGTCCATGTTGTTGGACCAGGCAGAGGAGCTGGCAGCCACATACCCCAACACCATCCCTGTGATGTGTGACGTCACCAGCCAGGAGGGACACCTGTACTCTCTGATCAAAGACCATGACCTAGTCATCAGGTAATACACCTGTATCGCAGTGTTTTTCAATCAGTGGTCCGGGGATCATCAGTGGTCCTTGAGAAAGTTCCACGTGGTCCCAAGCTAAATGATGGAAAGTTGGTTAACCAGGTGTAACTCTTTGAGAGCGTAAAAATGAAACCAAATGGACCCGTAAAGGTCCACAGACCCTTTAATCTACTGTATTGTCCCGAATATAAGACGACTCGGTTATAAGACGACCCCAATTTTTCAAGACTCATTTACAGAAAAAGAAAATTGAATGCCAAATAGTATAGCCCCCGAACATAAGACGACTCCATTTTCATTGGGAAAAACGTAGGCTAATAGGGTATTTATTTCTTTATTTAGTTTTGTTGCTGTGCAGCAATTATGCATTACTATGCAACTATGCATTCCTTTAAGCAACACAACCTCTGCAGCTGCATCCATACATTTAGAAATTCCATCAAAGCATGATAATAAAAACGTACATTATTCTGTGAACAAGACACTGCAGGAGCAGCGGCAATCTCTCAGTATTCACATTACAAAAAGACAGTGCTGAGTGTTGCCTACCTGACAGACTGGGTGAGCAGTGTTTCCACACAATTAAGTATACACAACTATGAAACCAATATAAAAAGACTATTACTATTACTCAATGGAGGACAATGGAGGACAGCACAAAAGGCTTGTGCTGCTTATAGTTAAACGACATGGCAACATACTGCACACACCACCAATGGGACATTGCATTCAGCTTTGCTGAGACCCCCACACCCACCTACCCACCCACGGCCAACACCTTGGGATGATGGGGTCTTATTCTCAAATAATAACATGATGCAGCGCTGACATGACATAAAAGAAACTAACACTAAAAAGACAGTATACTGTCTCTCTCTGTTTCCTGTCGAAATTCACTATAACGTATCAATAAAGGCAGAACAGCCCCAAAATATTTTACAAAAATTATATATATAAATATAGGTGTCATTAGGTGACTTAAGTAAGTTAGGTGACTTAAGTAAATCAAAACATGTTTAAATCTGCAGTTAAGTGTTTTCTGCCTGGAACAATATGCAACAATATGCCTCGCCACATAATACAGTGCCACGCCAGGGTGTAGATTGGATAGTTTCATTGGTTTACAGTAGAACACACTTCTTTTGCTTTCCACAGTGGTTCTAACTTTGTCCTCTCCCTCCCTTCCTCACAGCCTGCTGCCCTACGCCTTTCATCCACAGATAGCCAAGCACTGCATCAAGGCCAAGGTCAACATGGTGACCGCCAGCTACCTGACCCCTGCCATGAAGGAGCTGGAACACAGGTTGGCAAAGAGAAAGTCGATATATGACCTGACATCAGGACGGCAGAGTCCTTATGACAGGGAATGTGTTGAGGGCTGTACTGTACATTTCTTTCTTTTACTTCTGCCGCTTTGCTCTGCCTTCCAGCGTTGAGGAGGCGGGCATCACCATTGTGAACGAGATGGGCTTGGACCCTGGCATCGACCACATGTTGGCTATGGAGTGCATCGACCAAGCCAAGGCTGACGGCTGCACTGTGAGTGAATGCACTGATGTGTCATCGTACTGTATACAAGCTTGTGTGTGTGTGCCTGTGTATGTGAGAGAGAGAGAGAGAGAGGGGGACATGGGGTGGTCAGAAACTGTGTGCAAGTGTCAATAAGGATTGTTTGAACATATGTTGACATAGTGAGCAGAGCAGTGTGTCTCCATATTGATTGCAAAGCAAACAGCCTGGGGCCTCCATGTGTGCCACGTTGTTCATTTCTCTCCTCATGCTGACGTCAGGGACAACTCCTTCCTAAAGAACCATAAGGGAAACACTTACTGTGAATTTCTCTTTGTTGTTGGTCAATCAAGTGCTACACAGAAAACAAGAAGTACTCGGCACAACTGCGACTATGGTCTTCATTTCCCATTGTCTTAGAGAGGCACTAGAGCAGGGGGTTGGCAACCTTTAATGTTAAAAGGGCCTTTTTGCACCCAAAACATGACTACAAAATCTCTAGGATATGAATATATTGGAGTCTTACAATGAACAAAGTCTACACTGGCTATATTAGCCTATCAACATGATATATAGTATTTATTGTTGCAGGGTATAATGCAAATTTCCGTTGAGAATTGTTTAAACTTGTTTTATTCTTAAACTTATTTAATTGTTTTATTCTAAAGCAAGGATTGTCAACCGGTGGTCTCTGGACCGCTGACAGCTCTTGCAGCTATTTCTATGTGGTCCCCCAGACCATGCATTTAAGTAATGTAGGATTTTCATCCTTTTAATGTCCTCTAGTTGAGCAGTGAAGTAAATCACCTGGTGAACAATGATTACTGTCCATGTGGTCATTTAATGATCACATACATAATGATGAAGTTCGATTCCAAAGAAATTCAAGAGAAAAATGGGAGTTGCCATCCCAAGAAGGGGAAATGCACCGGATTGTATTATGGAGTAATTATTTGTGTACCTGTTGGACAACAGTGGGACACTTTCTAACCAGAAGTTGATGGAATGAATGGGAGTATAGAGCTATAGGTGTACTGAGCATATAATTAGTTCTGGGGATAGGGAGAGAAAAAAAAAAAACTAATTTCATTTTTTGTGGTGGGTGAGAAAACCTTCATCCTATCATAGAAGATAGAAGGGTCCTTCCTCCAATCAAGATCGAGCCAGGCATGCCCCCCCCCCCACTGTAGAGCATGTGCATGTGCATATCTTGTTACCGGGGTTACCAATCCGATTCTTTTTCCGAATCACCCAAATCAGTGAATGGACCTTTAAAGTAGTTGAAGTAGTTTTAGGTTATTTTGCATTTTGTGTAATCACTTGCAGTTTGAAAACCACTGTAGTGGATGAGAAAGGATTGTTGAACACCAGAGGTACACCTATTCTTGGGGAAACATTCACCAACGATACACATGCTGTGCAATCCACACATTCTGTGTTCCAGCATTGATTGTGTGCATGGTGTGCACGTGTGTGCGCGCGTATGTGTGTGTGTGTGTGTGTGTGTGTGTGTGTGTGTGTGTGTGTGTGTGTGTGTGTGTGTGTGTGTGTGTGTGTGTGTGTGTGTGTGTGTGTGTGTGTGTGTGTGTGTGTGTGTGTTGTGTGTGCGCGTGTGTGTGTGTGTGTGTGTGTGTGTGTTTGCAAACAGGTGGAGTCCTACAGTTCATTCTGTGGTGGTCTTCCTGCCCCTGAGTGTTCCGACAACCCCCTGCGCTACAAGTTCAGCTGGAGTCCATACGGAGTGCTCCTGAATACCATCAGCCCTGCCATCTTCCTCCAGGACAACGAGGTAACCTCCCATGCCGTACCCCACTGGTTTTTAACCTTGTTCATACCAGGGCCCACTATTTATTCTGCATTTTTTATGTTTAGTTTAGTTTATTCAACTTTTCAGCTTGATCACAGGTTTAAAAAGACAGGTGTAATTGAAAACACTGAATTATTTTGCTGATCACATGTGTAGCTTAAAAAAAAACATCAAATCTAAAAATCTAAAATACCACCTCTACAGCCTCTTTTTCTGGTTGATATCCGTTCCACTCCTTCTTTTCTTAGGCGAGGAGATAGAGGGGGAGCAGAATGTCTTAGTCCTTTTGTGGATTACATGGTGTACTTAAAGACGGTGGTATATCTGCCATCTGGGGACCAGTCAAACCAGTCAGACACGATAAATAATAGCCCCAAACTGTTCCAAACACAGCTCCAAACTGTTTTGAACTGAAAAATGATGGCAGCGAAAAAGGAAGATTGCCATATGATTATAAATCCACTTCACATGCATGTGAAGTGGATTTATAATCATATGGCTATCTTCCTGTGTTTGGAACAGTTTGGGGCAGCCATCTTGCAGCCATCTTGGGCGCCACACACACACACACACACACACACACACACACACACACACACACACACACACACACACACACACACACACACACACACACACACACACACACACACACACACACACACACACACACGCCCACCAAAGGCCACCATGCTTTGAGTTTAGTCTCTCAAACCCAAAACTAAGGATTTTCAAGTTTGTATCCACAATTTAGGAGAGATAAACTGGCGAAACATAGGTCAAAATGACAATTATTCTACATTTTCTAAATGTGTCCATTTTTGAAAGTCAGATGTTTAAATATAATTTAACTCTGGAGAGCGTAAAATTATAACAAATGGACCCATAAGGGTCCATTTGGTGTCATTTTACGATCTCCAGAGTTACAGATTCATAAGGGTCCATTTGGTTACCAACTGTCCATCATTTAGCTGGGGACCACCTGGAATCCTCTCAGGGACCACTGGTGCTTCCCGTACCACTGGTTGAACACCACTGCCCTACACGACAGACAGCACACCTGCAAAACATTTGGACGTAGCGTTGTGGTCGAACACCTATTTGGACGTAGCGTTGTTATGGTCGAACACCCTGACATTTGCAGGCCACACTGGCAGACACACAACTGGCTCCATTTGAAAAATAATGTTAACCTGTTTTTTTTTTGTATCTTCATGTCACTGGCTAATGTTGAAAAAAAGAAGGGCCGCCTGTATGGGTGCCTCTACACTTGGCTTGTGCACTGTGTTTTCGGCAAGCTGTGACGTCACGTCCTGCATTTTTGAATGGGTGTCAAGGGGCACTTCTGGCTTGTTCCGGTTTGTATTTTTGGTGATGGGCAGTTGCAGGATAAGCCGCTGCCAAAAAATGCAGACCAGAACAAGCCAGAAGTGTCATTGACACCCACTCAAAAAGGACTATGTGGCGTCACAAGTTGTCGAAAACACGGACAGTACACAAGCAAGGTCTGTAGGGGTTGTATCTTTGTGCCAGTTTGAATGCAGCTTTACTTCCCTGCTGTTCCACAGGTGGTGAGCATCCCAGCAGGGGGCGCTCTGATGGAATCCTCAGCAGCCATGGACTTCCTGCCGGGTTTCAACCTGGAGGGTTACCCCAACCGGGACAGCACCAAGTACGCAGAGCCCTACGGCATCGAGTCGGCGCACACCCTGATCCGGGGGACACTCCGCTTTAAGGTGTGCATTGTAGAACCCGTTAATACTGCGGCCCATTCTATATCCTTCATTGTACGACAGCATCTAGCAGATATACAAAGGTGCTACTTCACACCGCAAGCTCAGGCTGCAGCCTCCTGGTGGCAGTACATGGTATTTGGTTGGCCTCGACACCCAGGCTTTCAGTTTTGTTCGTGTTGTGTGAAAACGGAAAGCCTGACCACCGTGGCTAGAAGTGGGAGTCAACCTTCCAGGGTGGGGGCGGCTCCAAATGATGTGACGTAGCAACCAAAATCAATTCAAAATGGGCAAATCCAGCCAAGTTTGAAAGCCAGTTAGAGACAATTAGGAATATGAAATATCGGACAGACCTGTGTTGAGCACATGACTATAGTGATTTGCAGGATTTTAGGACAGAATCTGGAGTAATATGAAAGAATTTGTATTGCAAATGGGCAATTAAATACATTTGAAATTTATCAGGAAAGTAAAAAATGTAATTCAGAATATATAATCGATACTTGTGGCCCTATGAACTTAATAGGCCCTCGAGAAAAATGTGATTATGTGATCGTATCTTTCCACATCTTTCACATTTTCCCACATAATTTGCATTTTCCCCTATACTTCACATTTGTTCTGCTACTTTTACAAATTCCCACAATTTCATTTTATGACCTTGAGAGTTTGGTTACCATCTGTCCATCATTTAGCTGGGGACCACCTGGAATCCTCTCAGGGACCATTGGTGGTCCCTGGGCCACTGGTTGAAAACCACTACAACTTTTATAATTTCCCACAATTTCACATGCACATGAAAACCTGCATATTCCATCGCCTAATCAAAGATTCATGCCCGCAAAATCAAGGAAGCATAATCAAGGATTTTCCCTCGCGTTTTTTTTTTTACACAGCTTTTTAATGTAAAAAGCTATGTAACTTACTGTAACACTAGATGAGCTTAATGAGTCTTCAACAGTAAAATGGGTAAAGTGGCTAAAATGCAATTGTAACAAAATGTTGCTGGGGACCACCCTAGAAGTTGTCCCATTCCTGCTGTGTTTCTTCCACAGGGATACACCAGCGCCATCACTGGGTTTGTCAAGCTGGGCCTGATCAATACGGACCCCAGCCCCATGCTGGGACACACCTCGGCTCCTGTCACCTGGGTGAGGATCCAGCGTTACCATGGCACTCCAAAATAAAAACATAAATCCTTTGGGCGTCCATCCATGGCACCAAACACTTTCAGATATTTATACTTTTGGGATGTTCTTGTCGCAAGAAACTAGTGCACTGACCCCACTGTGCTCCTCATGCTACAGAAAGACCTGCTGTGCAAGCAGATGGGTGTGTCCACGTCCACATCCACTGAGGCCTTTGAGGAGGCCGTCTATGAACACATTGGAAGAGACGACTTCAGGATGGACACCCTGAGATGGTAAAGTCTCCATAACACCTTTCCTTTGTACACAATTCCATGCTGCATTGACAGCATAGTTAGACAAACAACAGGCCACATGTTGAACAAAATTCAATTATTCCACATTATCTGACCTTTTTTTGCAGATGTTTAACAATAATTTAAGTCTTGAGAGCGTAAATTAACGGATCCATTTGGTTTCATGTTACAATCACTTTGGTTACCAAATTCCCCTTCATCTAGCTGGGGGCCACCTGGAACCCCTTAAAGGACCACTGTTTGAGAACAGCTGTCACAGATGGATGGACAGATGGAGCATGCTTTGTGTTTATACTTAAAATCCGATTATAAATGTCAAATGGCAAATCTGAAGTAGGCCTACAAGTTCATTTTTAAATTAAATACGAAAAGGAATATGTGCAAAATGGTGTATCTGAATTACATTTTCATTTTTAAACTAAATGAGCGAATGAATATGTGTGAAATGGCATATCTGAAGTATGCGTTCATTTTTAAATTAAATACGAAAATGAATATGTGTGAAATGGCGTATCTGAAGTAGGCGTTCATTTTTAAATCAAATTTTAGAAGTGTCTTCCTAGGTCAAGGCTCTGTCGGAACGATTATTTTTGAGCTTTCAGCATTGAAAAGAAATGCAGCATTTGCTGCCGGCCTTGAAATGTTGAATTACCGAAGCTGTGAAAGCAAAATGTAGACGTTCCATTTTCTCCCTGTTCAAAAAAAGAAAAAAAAAAGTGGAAAAGGCTCACGGTTTGAACCTAAATTCAATAAGTCATTGTTCGTCTATTCAACTTGGTTGTGGAACAGTGATTAAAGGCAACTGCTCAACTCTTTAGAAATACCCAAGGATGTGTGAGGTGCTGTCAGCTCAAAAGGCATGGCGGTGATGGCGATAAAGATTTCTTTTGAATGTGTTTTTTTTTCCCTCAAAACATAAGATTTATGAAGGATTCTGTACTTGTGGAAATAAAATTAGACATTTCTGTGTTTTCTTTCAGGCTTGGTATGCTAGGAGATGACACGGTACCACATGCAGAGACCATCCTGGCTGCTCTGGCTAAACACCTGGAAGGCAGGCTCTCCTTTGGTAGGTTTTAAAAAGTATGAACCATTTTTCCCACTCCCAACATTGGTGTTGGCAACCATTTGTGGGTCAGTGTACAGATTATTATGGGTCCCCCTATTATGGGTCCCCTGAAAAATAATTAAAAGATTTGCGCCACATTTTCACCATTTTAAAAAATATCAGACCTACAAGCTCATAACACGCCACTCCGTGCCATGCTATGAGCTTGTAGGTATTGTTAAGAATACTGATGCTAAGTAATGCTAATAATGCTAATTGATTTAATAATGCTAAGTAAGTAATGGTGGTAATGCTAAGTATTGTTAATGCTAAGTAAGTAAGGCTAATAATGATAAGTAATGCTAATAATGATTAGTAATGATAATCATGCTAATAAAGCTTAGAACACCAGAATTAAACTAAATGCCCCACGTACCCCAGTAATTTCATAAATAAAAGAAATGCCCCCACGTGACCCCCATTCATCCCCTGCCTCTCACATGGTTCTGACATGTCACTCAGATAAAGGCGAGAGAGACCTGATTGTGATGCGGAACGACGTGGGCCTTCGTCACCCGACGGGCGAACTGGAGACCAAACACATCAGCATGGTGGTCTACGGAGACCCCAATGGCTACTCTGCCATGGCCAAGACAGTGGGCTACCCGGCGGCCATCGCTGCACGCATGGTGCTTGATGGTCAGTGATCAGTGGAGGAATGCCACCTGCATGTATCGATTCCATGGTTTCAGTACTTTATCGGTCACACATCTGTCATACACCTGTTTTTTGTTGTTGTTTTTTATAAAATTATGTTGCACATCCCAATAATTCGAGACAGTGCTGGACCCCAAAAACAGTCAACTGAATAGAATAATATCAACTTGGAAAAAGCCCAAAGGGGCGAAACGTTGTTGTTTAATAATCATGCACGCCTATATTTAAGCGTGCACACAGTACACATTATAGCAATATGCTAACAGTGCTGTTTGACGGAAGTTCTTTTAAAAATGTTTATCATGTTGTTGGATAGCTCCGTGGCAGAAGTGGAGTTTATTATGCGGGGCACTAGACATCTGTCACACACGTATCTCTTGACGTGCTCTGTGTGTTATGTTGGAGCCTTTAGCAGCAAAAAAAAATCTCCCCACACACACACACACACACACACACACACACACACACACACACACACACACACACACACACACACACACACACACACACACACACACACACACACACACACACACACAGGCAGCAGAGTCCCTTCTCTCTCTCTTTGTTGGGTCAGGGCCGGCTGGGGCCATTACTGGTAATGACTGTGGAGTCCTACTTTAGAAGGTTTTCAGGCATGTTGTTTTAGGTTTGACTAGAAAAGTGCCCTTCTGTGCACAGGTTTCCACCAGGCCAGGTCAGATTGTGGCCTCCTGGTGGTTCTTGACTTTGGCATTTGGATGATTTAAGGCATTTTGCCCCAAAAATGTCTTTTGCAAATATCCACCCGTTGGTGGCGCTATAACATGTCATTGTGAATGACAATGTTGTCGTGTTCTGCGCTATGGTATATAAAGTTGAAAAACTGCTGCACCCGTTGAAAAACTGCTACACCCAACTAAGAATTAGTGGGTGAAAAAAAACATGGGGATTAAAAAAGGGTTATCTTTAGTTTGTAACCAAACTCTTGTATTCACACAGGTGAAATCACTAGGAAGGGCATGGTGGTTCCGATGACGAAGGATATTTATGGACCAGCTCTGAAGAGGCTGAAAGAAGAGGGCCTCCGCATCATCTCCAAAAGCACGCTGCAGGACTAAACCAAAAAACAATCTCAACCTTCTGTGTGATATATCCTTTGGCTTATCGCTGCCAGTTTGCCAATTACTTGAAATGTAGAACGAGATGGAGGCTAGCATTACACTGGCATTTATTTAGTTTGCTTAGTTTCAGTTCTTTTCGTTTTGTTTTGGCCCTGTCTTCGTAATATGTTTGTTTACATCATGGCGGTCAGCAGGGATAAATCAGTATAGAGATTCACAAACAAAGGTCTGTTTTCTACCTTCAAGTCGAGGTTCACACAAGAATGACTTCTCGAACTCTGAACCTTTTTAATTTCAAGGACTTCAAGTCTGATATATCTGTCGGGTGGAAACCTCAATCCAAAGTCCAATACTGTTATTTTTCAGGATTCAAATAATAGATAAAAATAGCAAAAGCAGCAAATATACAAGCTTTGATATATTTGGGACAACTGTGGTTCAAGAGGAAGACCAGATTGTCCAATGATCTCGGTAGTCTTTCCTTTGCAACTGTATCAAAGTTTAGCCTTAACTAACAACCAAACTTACTGCATCATTACGTACATTACATTACGTAAGCGGCTTGAGGATGTTATGGAGTTGTCAAGGAGGAACGCCACCCCCCTGCAATAAAACGATAAGTCGATACAACTTCGACTTCACTGTCTGTTTTGACAATCACGCTTCACTGCAGCGTTGCTGGAACTCTTGCGAAAAGCCTTCAATGATGAAAATCGCAGCGTTTCGAGTTTGTCAATCTGCTACTTTGAATCCTGAAAAGTAACTATTTTGTGTGGGATTTCCATCTTGCAGAGTGGAGGTGCTATGGTCATATTAACCGTGTTATTAACGACCAGGCATTATATTATAAGCATTTTAGCAGCAGTGCACAAAAGTATCATGTGCACTAAAAGACATGATATATATGATATATATGTTGAATGTCATTGCATTAAAAATACAATGACATGGAGTTGTTGAGTTGAAAATAATCGTGCTTTATTACGTTTGTTTTAAATGTGGTATTAGAGTTATTGAGTTGAAAAGAAGCTTTTTTATGTTTGTCTGGGTTTTAACAACTGCATAGAGCACCTCCTCCAGTTAGAATGATCATTGTTAATTCTTAGAATGTTTTCAGAGCAGGTGGAAAAGGTATTGTGTCTAACAAACGGCATTCTAAGAATTGGCTAAATTAATTTATGTGACCCTGCAAGGTGAAACCAATATGGGCCTTTTTCACTAACCCCAATAGACCTATAACTGTTTTATACTGTATGTAGTACAGTACTGTATGTACTTTACATCAGCTCACACTGTAAGTCCAGCATCTAACCATTGCCCAGTCTCTGGGCATTAAAACAGAAGTGTATTAAAGGTAATAGAGGCAACTTGAGTGTGTACAAACACTGTGTTTGTAAACAGAATCTCTAGGCTAAAACGCTGCCTCCCCCTCACCCATTAGTACCATTTCATGATTTGTTGACAACAGCAAAGTTCTGGACCATCTGCAGGGAGAAGCAAATGTCTCTCTGCAGGGAGCAGCTGCAGCATCAAAGTAGAAGCAACGTAGAGGGGATAAGGGAAAAAAAATATAGCTATATATACAATTTGATGTTGGCTAAGAAATTGCCTGTATTACCTTTAAGTGTCAACTCTGTAAAAAGACCATCTACTAATATTTTGATATGATTGTGCAAATATATATTTTGGTGTGTCATATGGTCATATTCTAATCTTTGTAATACTGTTAAATTTGCAAATATCGCAGATGTTATTTTTTCACATGATAGTTGTATGTTTAGACACCTCTAAACACATCTTTTGATTGGATTTGTACTCAGTTGAGATATACAGGGTGACGGTTGTATAAATGCAAACCTTTGAGGCATTTATTGAATTAATGCTTTGCTATGATCGAAGATTGGAATAATAGTATTATTCCATTAGCAGTCTAAATGTTAAGTTTACTGAAAGGATCAGTATAAGCTAATAGCTGAAATCCCTATACCTCAGTTACCGAAAACATCAGATATGGAATCATCCACTGTCCAAGACAGAAACTGTAACGTGAGGTCGTGTGCGTGCGTGCGTGCGTGCGTGTGCTACTGCACCTTTAACCCTCAATCCACTCTAGTACGAAGCCAAATGATTACTGTTGGTATCTGATTTCCTCCATATTAAACTGTACAGTATGTATTTTAATGTGCAATGTATGTTGTGTTCTACCCTGTTTAAACTACTCCTTCCACATCATTTTATATTTCATATCAAATATTAAATGTGGTTTTGGCTGAAATGTCTGTTGTGTAAGAATGTTACATCTAATTTTGAGTCTTAAAATCTTCTGAAGTCCAGTACTTCTGCATTAAAAAATGCCCCTGTCCATTTATTTAGGCCTGAACCTCCTAAACATAACTACAATATTATATACATATACCTTTCAATCCGGGACCCCTTTGGCATTGTCATGTTAGGTTCATTATAGCAACATATTATAGGGGCAGATCAACATACGGAATGAGTTCTTTGGGAGGAGCTGTGCTTGAGCACCGGTATACAGGGTTTGATGAGGTCGGGTCAACATGGGGAATGTCAGAACAGCTCAGCTCCATGTATGCAGATCTAAGAATGGCTGCAGCAGCAGTGTCTTGACTGTACAGGGTTTAATTTCCGGGCCTGTTGAAAACTACAAATAACTTTGGGGCAGGATCGTCTACACTGCTTCTAATCTAGAGCTTGACTGAACAAGCAGGACAGCCGAAATCAATTTGCGACCGCAGCATATGTCATGACAGGGGGGGGGGGGGGGGGGGGGGGGGGGGGGGGGGGGGGGGGGGGGGGGAGGGGGGGGGGGGGTGGGGGGGGGGGGGGGGGGGGGATGCAGAGCCTTATAGTGGGAGAGTTAGGATATTTGTGTACCTGGAAGCAGAGAGGAGCATCCAGTCGTCATGTGACTATACAGAGCCTCTCTGAATCCTAGCTGCAGTTGGAAATACGTTGTTTTCAACGAGAATGGCAGAAATAAGAGCTATTTTAGGTACGTATGCAATACCACAACTGTTCAGTCACGACTACAGTCTCTGTAATGTTTGTGTTGTACTATTATTAAAGTACAAGGGTAAAGTCATTGAAGCTGGATTAAATATCTAAGTCCAACTCATTTCTGCATACTCCTGCTGCTCCTACCCTCAATAGTACTCAACTGCAGCCTCGCAGACAGTCTTGCTAGACACTCCGTATCGCGAGAATGTCAGTTGTTAACAGTTGTGTGAATTGGGTGCTGTTGCCTCTATGCTCCTCCAGCAGAGTGAGCGCCCGGGGAGAGAACGGGAATATCCTAACTCTCCCAGTATAAGGCTCTGGCCCAACGGTCGTGACTAATTTATGTTATTCTTCAACTTCTGTGAAATCATTTTGCGACCACGGAATACTCCCCAACGTTTGGCACCAAAGGTTGCAGCCGTTGGCGGTTTAGACATGGGTTTTACTGAGGATATGTTTAGGTTAGGGTTAAGTTTAGTAGTGACCGTTAGAGGAACCAATGGCCCACTGTCGTGACTGTTAAGCCAGCGGTCGCAGCTGGTAGTAAGATGGTTGACCGTTTTCACTGGTCGTGAATATGCATCAACACACCGGTAGTCGGTACTCTGCGGGCCTATGGTTCGAATCCCTGCGGTGTGAGTTTCACATTTGATCCTATATGTAGCCCTTTAGCCCTTTATGCATCAAGCATGGAGGGCTTTCGTTACAGTAAACATTTCACCCGTATCTGTATGTAACTATATGAAAACCTGAATCAAATATTTAAGAAAAGGCAAAATCCTGGTCAAATCAACATCAACTAGATAAACAGCATTAACCCATAGTGGGGGAACCCTAGTGGTAGTTTTACCCTTTTGACGGGAACACCAATATGCGTTCTGTACAGTATGTACAGTATCAAAAAATGTCAAAATTTGGTGATGTTACACAACAATTTGAAGTTTTCCAGTACACTTAGGTATGTATTTCAGAGACATTTTTAGAATCGGGATAGTCTACATGCATTAAACAGTATTCACTTAAGTGACAATATACCGTACAGTGCAGATAGTATGTTGTCCAAGACAACATACTATGCATATTATTTTTGCCAGGTTTCGTAATTTTTTGAAAATCATCCAAGACCATGTACTATAGCCTGACATTTTCTCTCAATTTCAACATTGTGGTATTTCTTCGATTTCATCATTTTCAGAAAATCCTCAAACAATGATTTTCGACATACTATACGTACGTCAAATTCTTGATTTTGACATGTCTCAAAAATCCTCAAAAACGATGAAAAACGCATACTATAGTATGTTGTTTGAGACCATCTACTATGGCCTGTTGTTCTTCTTCGATTTCGTCATTTTTCAAAAATCCTCAAACGACGATTTTCGACATACTGTACTATACTATGTCAAATTCCCGATTTTTACATTCGAAAATTCTCAAAAACGATGAAAAACTGCATTCTAAAGCATGTTGTCCGAGACCATGTGCTGTAGCCTGTTGTTTTTTCTTTGATTTCGTCATTTTTCGAATACCCTCGAAAGCGTCGATTTTCAAGATACTATAGTATCTCGAAATTTCTCGATTTAGACATTTTTCGAAAATTCTGAAAAATTATGAAAAACTGCACTATATAGCATGTTGTCCGAGACCATGTGCTATAGCCTGTATTCGGTCTTGCACAGCATGCCGTTTTTCATCGCTTTGAGGATTTTTATATGATTTTCAAAAAATGTAAAAAAAGAACAAAAAAAAAAAAACTCAACTATAGCCTTACTCTTTTTCATTGTTTTGAGGATTTTCGAAAAATGATGAAACCTGGCAAAAACGCAAGGCTATAGCCTTACAGTCTTGCACAGCATCCCATTTTTCATCGTTTTGAGGATTTTTAAAGGATTTTCGAAAGATGTTGAAATTTCTAAAAAAAAAAAAAAAAAAAAAACGAAAGCCTTACCGCTTTCATCGTTTTGAGGATATTTGAGGATTTTTGAAAAATGAAGAACCATGGCAAAAACGCTAAAAGGCTAAAAGGCTATAGCCTTAGCGTTTTTCATCGTTTTGACGATTTTTGAAGATTTTCGAAAAATGATGAAAATGGCAAAAACGCAAGGCTATAGCCTTACATTCTTGCACAGCATGTCGTTTTTCAACGTTTTGAGGATTTTTGGGGATTTTCGAAAAATGTCGAAATTTCAAAAAAACGCAAGGCTATAGCATTACCGTTTTTTCATCATTTTGAAGATTTTCGAAAAATTACGAAATCTGGCAAAAGCGCAAGGGTATAGCATTACAGTCTTGCTCAGCATGCCGTTTTTCACCATTTTGAGCATTTTTGAGCATTTTCGAAAAAATGTCGAAATTTCGAGAAAAAAAACGCAAGGCTATAGCCTTACGTTTTTTCATCATTTTGAAGATTTTTAAAAAATGGCGAAATCTGGCAAAAGCGCAAGGGTATAGATTTACAGTCTTGCTCAGCATGCTGTTTTTCACCGTTTTGAGCAATTTTGAGCATTTTCGAAAAAATGTCGAAATTTCGAGAAAAAAAACGCAAGGCTATAGCCTTACGTTTTTTCATCATTTTGAAGATTTTCGAAAAATGACGAAATCTGGCAAAAGCACAAGGGTATAGCATTACAGTCTTGCTCAGCATGCCGTTTTTCACCGTTTTGAGCATTTTTGAGCATTTTCGAAAGAATGTCGAAATTTCGAGAAAAAAAACGCAAGGCTTACGCCTTACGTTCATTTTGAAGATTTTCGAAAAATGACGAAATCTGGCAAAAGCGCAAGGGTATAGCATTACAGTCTTGCTCAGCATGCCGTTTTTTACCGTTTTGAGCATTTTTGAGCATTTTCGAAAAAATGTTGAAATTTCGAGAAAAAAAAACGCAAGGCTATAGCCTTACGTTTTTTCATCATTTTGAAGATTTTCGAAAAATGACGAAATCTGGCAAAAGCGCAAGGGTATAGCATTACAGTCTTGCTCAGCATGCCGTTTTTCACAGTTTTGAGCATTTTTGAGCATTTTCGAAAGAATGTCGAAATTTTGAGAAAAAAAAAAACGCAAGGCTATAGCCTTACGTTTTTTCATCATTTTGAACATTTTCGAAAAATGACGAAATCTGGCAAAAGCGCAAGGGTATAGCATTACAGTCTTGCTCAGCATGCCGTTTTTCACCGTTTTGAGCATTTTTGAGCATTTTCGAAAAAATGTCGAAATTTTGAGAAAAAAAACGCAAGGCTATAGCCTTACGTTTTTTCATTATTTTGAAGATTTTCGAAAAATGACGAAATCTGGCAAAAGCGCAAGGGTATAGCATTACAGTCTTTTTCAGCATGCCATTTTTCAACGTTTTGAGCATTTTCGAAAAAATGTCGAAATTTCGAGAAAAAAAACGCAGGGCTATAGCCTTACGTTTTTTCATCATTTTGAAGATTTTCGAAAAATGACGAAATCTGGCAAAAGCGCAAGGGTATAGCATTACAGTCTTGCTCAGCATGCCGTTTTTCACCGTTTTGAGCATTTTTGAGCATTTTCGAAAGAATGTCGAAATTTTGAGAAAAAAAAAACGCAAGGCTATAGCCTTACGTTTTTTCTTCATTTTGAACATTTTCGAAAAATGACGAAATCTGGCAAAAGCGCAAGGGTATAGCATTACAGTCTTGCTCAGCATGACGTTTTTCACCGTTTTGAGCATTTTTGAGCATTTTCGAAAAAATGTCGAAATTTCGAGAAAAAAAAACGCAAGGCTATAGCCTTACGT
Organism: Benthosema pterotum; assembly: GCA_039105355.1. NCBI lineage: Eukaryota > Metazoa > Chordata > Actinopteri > Myctophiformes > Myctophidae > Benthosema > Benthosema pterotum. The sequence goes on along the minus strand of CM076969.1, from coordinate 17,571,101 downwards.
TTTTTCATCATTTTGAAGATTTTCGAAAAATGACGAAATCTGGCAAAAGCGCAAGGGTATAGCATGCCATTTTTCACCGTTTTGAGCATTTTTGAGCATTTTCGAAAAAATGTCGAAATTTCGAGAAAAAAAACGCAAGGCTATAGCCTTACGTTTTTTCATCATTTTGAAGATTTTCGAAAAATGACGAAATCTGGCAAAAGCGCAAGGGTATAGCATTACAGTCTTGCTCAGCATGCCGTTTTTCACAGTTTTAAGCATTTTTGAGCATTTTCGAAAAAATGTCGAAATTTCGAGAAAAAAAACGCAAGGCTATAGCCTTACGTTTTTCATCATTTTGAAGATTTTCGAAAAATGACGAAATCTGGCAAAAGCGCAAGGGTATAGCATTACAGTCTTGCTCAGCATGCCGTTTTTCACCGTTTTGAGCATTTTTGAGCATTTTCGAAAAAATGTCGAAATTTCGAGAAAAAAAATGCAAGTCTATAGCCTTACGTTTTTTCATCATTTTGAAGATTTTCGAAAAATGACGAAATCTGGCAAAAGCGCAAGGGTATAGCATGCCATTTTTCACCGTTTTGAGCATTTTTGAGCATTTTCGAAAAAATGTCGAAATTTCGAGAAAAAAATGCAAGGCTATAGCCTTACGTTTTTTCATCATTTTGAAGATTTTTGAAAAATGACAAAATCTGGCAAAAGCGCAAGGGTATAGCATTACAGTCTTGCTCAGCATGCCGTTTTTCACCGTTTTGAGCATTTTTGAGCATTTTCAAAAAGAAATGTCGAAATTTCGAGAGAAGAAACGCAAGGCTATAGCTGTCCGAGACCATGTACTATAGCCCATGGTTTTTCTTCGATTTCGACATTTTTTCAAAACGCTCAAAAACGCTCCGAGACCGTGTACTATAGCCCATGGTTTTTCTTCGATTACGACATTTTTTCGAAAACGCTCAAAAACGACAAAAAACGCCATACTATAGCATGGCATCCGGGACCGTGTACTATAGCCCATGTTTTTTCTTCAATTTTGACATTTTTTCAAAACGCTCAAAAACGCTCCGAGACCGTGTACTATAGCCCATGGTTTTTCTTCAATTTCGACATTTTTCGAAAACACTCAAAAACGACAAAAAACGCCATACTAAAGCATGGCGTCCGAGACCGTGTACTATAGCCCATGGTTTTTCTTCAATTTCGACATTTTTTCAAAACGCTCAAAAACGCTCCGAGACCGTGTACTATAGCCCATGGTTTTTCTTAAATTTCGACATTTTTTCGAAAACACTCAAAAACGACAAAAAACGCCATACTATAGCATGGCGTCCGAGACCGTGTACTATAGCCCATGGTTTTTCTTCAATTTCGACATTTTTTTAAAACGCTCAAAAACGCTCCGAGACCGTGTACTATAGCCCATGGTTTTTCTTCGATTTCGATATTTTTTCAAAAACGCTCAAAAACGACGAAAAACACCATACTATAGCATGGCGTCCGAGACCGTGTACTATAGCCCATGGTTTTTCTTCGATTTCGACATTTTTTCGAAAACGCTCAAAAACGACAAAAAACGGCATACTATAGCATGGCGTCCGACACCGTGTACTATAGCCCATGGTTTTTCTTCAATTTCGACATTTTTTCAAAAACGCTCAAAAACGCTCCGAGACCGTGTACTATAGCCCATGGTTTTTCTTCGATTTCGACATTTTTTCAAAAACGCTCAAAAACGACAAAAAACGCCATACTATAGCATGGCGTCCGAGACTGTGTACTATAGCCCATGGTTTTTCTTCGATTTCGACATTTTTTCGAAAACGCTCAAAAACGACAAAAAACGGCATACTATAGCATGGCGTCCGACACCGTGTACTATAGCCCATGGTTTTTCTTCAATTTCGACATTTTTTCAAAAACGCTCAAAAACGACGTAAAACGCCATACTATAGTATGGCGTCCGACACCGTGTACTATAGCCCATGGTTTTTCTTCAATTTCGACATTTTTTCAAAAACGCTCAAAAACGACGTAAAACACCATACTATAGTATGGCGTCCGAGACCGTGTACTATAGCCCATGGTTTTTCTTCGATTTCGACATTTTTTCAAAACGCTCAAAAATGCTCCGAGACCGTGTGCTATAGCCCATGGTTTTTCTTCGATTTCGACATTTTTTCAAAAACGCTCAAAAACGACAAAAAACACCATACTATAGTATGGCGTCCGAGACCGTGTACTATAGCCCATGGTTTTTCTTCAATTTCGACATTTTTTCAAAACGCTCAAAAACGCTCCGAGACCGTGTACTATAGCCCATGGTTTTTCTTCGATTTCGACATTTTTTCGAAAACGCTCAAAAACTACAAAAAACGCCATACTATAGCATGGCGTCCGAGACCGTGTACTATAGCCCATGGTTTTTCTTCAATTTCGACATTTTTTCAAAACGCTCAAAAACGCTCCGAGACCGTGTACTATAGCCCATGGTTTTTCTTCGATTTCGACATTTTTTCGAAAACGCTCAAAAACGACAAAAAACGGCATACTATAGCATGGCGTCCGAGACCGTGTACTATAGCCCATGGTTTTTCTTCAATTTCGACATTTTTTCAAAAACGCTCAAAAACGACGTAAAACACCATACTATAGTATGGCGTCCGAGACCGTGTACTATAGGCCATGGTTTTTCTTCGATTTCGACATTTTTTCAAAACGCTCAAAAACGCTCCGAGACCGTGTACTATAGCCCATGGTTTTTCTTCGATTTCGACATTTTTTCAAAAACGCTCAAAAACGACAAAAAACGCCATACTATAGCATGGCGTCCGAGACCGTGTACTATAGCCCATGGTTTTTCTTCAATTTCGACATTTTTTCAAAACGCTCAAAAACGCTCCGAGACCGTGTACTATAGCCCATGGTTTTTCTTCGATTTCGACATTTTTTCAAAACGCTCGAAAACGCTCTGAGACTGTGTACTATAGCCCATGGTTTTTC
>CM076969.1:17366864-17567607 GCA_039105355.1 Benthosema pterotum | reverse complement strand
TGGCGTCCGAGACCGTGTACTATAGCCCATGGTTTTTCTTCAATTTCGACATTTTTTCAAAACGCTCAAAAACGCTCCGAGACCGTGTACTATAGCCCATGGTTTTTCTTCGATTACGACATTTTTCGAAAACGCTCAAAAACGACAAAAAACGCCATACTATAGCATGGCGTCCGAGACCGTGTACTATAGCCCATGGTTTTTCTTCAATTTCGACATTTTTTCAAAACGCTCAAAAACGCTCCGAGACCGTGTACTATAGCCCAAGGTTTTTCTTCAATTTCGACATTTTTTCAAAACGCTCAAAAACGCTCCGAGACCATGTACTATAGCCCATGTTTTTTCTTCGATTTCGACATTTTTCAAAAACGCTTAAAAACGACGAAAAAACACCATACTATAGTATGGCGTCCGAGACCGTGTACTATAGCCCATGGTTTTTCTTCGATTTCGACATTTTTTCAAAACGCTCAAAAACGCTCCGAGACCATGTACTATAGCCCATGGTTTTTCTTCGATTTCGACATTTTTTTCAAAAACGCTCAAAAACGACGAAAAACACCATACTAAAGTATGGCGTCCGAGACCGTGTACTATAGCCCATGGTTTTTCTTCGATTTCGACATTTTTTCAAAACGCTCAAAAACGCTCCGAGACCGTGTACTATAGCCCATGGTTTTTCTTCGATTTCGACATTTTTTCAAAACGCTCAAAAACGCTTTGAGACCGTGTATTATAGCCCATGGTTTTTCTTCGATTTTGACATTTTTTCAAAAACGCTCAAAAATGACAAAAAACACCATACTATAGCATGGCGTCCGAGACCGTGGTTTTTCTTCAATTTCGACATTTTTTCAAAACGCTCAAAAACGCTCCGAGAACGTGTACTATAGCCCATGGTTTTTCTTCGATTTCGACATTTTTTCGAAAACGCTCAAAAACGACAAAAAACACCATACTATAGCATGGCGTCCGAGACCGTGTACTATAGCCCATGGTTTTTTTTCAATTTCGACATTTTTTCAAAACGCTCAAAAACGCTCCGAGACCGTGTACTATAGCCCATGGTTTTTCTTCGATTACGACATTTTTTCGAAAACGCTCAAAAACAACAAAAAACGCCATACTATAGCATGGCATCCGAGACCGTGTACTATAGCCCATGGTTTTTCTTCAATTTCGACATTTTTTCAAACCGCTCAAAAACGCTCCGAGACCGTGTACTATAGCCCATGGTTTTTCTTCGATTTCGACATTTTTCGAAAACGCTCAAAAACGACAAAAAACACCATACTATAGCATGGCGTCCGAGACCGTGTACTATAGCCCATGGTTTTTCTTCAATTTCGACATTTTTTCAAAACGCTCAAAAACGCTCCGAGACCGTGTACTATAGCCCATGGTTTTTCTTCGATTTCGACATTTTTTCAAAAACGCTCAAAAACGCCGAAAAACACCATACTATAGTATGGCGTCCGAGACCGTGTACTATAGCCCATGGTTTTTCTTCGATTTCGACATTTTTTCAAAACGCTCAAAAACGCTCCGAGACCGTGTACTATAGCCCATGGTTTTTCTTCGATTTCGACATTTTTTCAAAACGCTCAAAAACGCTTTGAGACCGTGTGTTATAGCCCATGGTTTTTCTTCGATTTTGACATTTTTTCAAAAACGCTCAAAAATGACAAAAAACACCATACTATAGTATGGCGTCCGAGACCGTGGTTTTTCTTCAATTTCGACATTTTTTCAAACCGCTCAAAAACGCTCCGAGACCGTGTACTATAGCCCATGGTTTTTCTTCGATTTCGACATTTTTTCAAAAACGCTCAAAAACGACAAAAAACACCATACTATAGCATGGCGTCCGAGACCGTGTACTATAGCCCATGGTTTTTTTTCAATTTCGACATTTTTTCAAAACGCTCAAAAACGCTCCGAGACCGTGTACTATAGCCCATGGTTTTTCTTCGATTTCGACATTTTTTCGAAAACGCTCAAAAACAACAAAAAACGCCATACTATAGCATGGCATCCGAGACCGTGTACTATAGCCCATGGTTTTTCTTCAATTTCGACATTTTTTCAAACCGCTCAAAAACGCTCCGAGACCGTGTACTATAGCCCATGGTTTTTCTTCGATTTCGACATTTTTCGAAAACGCTCAAAAACGACAAAAAACACCATACTATAGCATGGCGTCCGAGACCGTGTACTATAGCCCATGGTTTTTCTTCAATTTCGACATTTTTTCAAAACGCTCAAAAACGCTCCGAGACCGTGTACTATAGCCCATGGTTTTTCTTCGATTTCGACATTTTTTCAAAAACGCTCAAAAACGACGAAAAACACCATACTATAGTATGGCGTCCGAGACCGTGTACTATAGCCCATGGTTTTTCTTCGATTTCGACATTTTTTCAAAACGCTCAAAAACGCTCCGAGACCGTGTACTATAGCCCATGGTTTTTCTTCGATTTCGACATTTTTTCAAAACGCTCAAAAACGCTCCGAGACGGTGTACTATAGCCCATGGTTTTTCTTCGATTTCGACATTTTTTCAAAACGCTCAAAAACGCTCCGAGACCGTGTACTATAGCCCATGTTTTTTCTTCGATTTCGACATTTTTTCAAAAACGCTTAAAAACGACGAAAAACACCATACTATAGTATGGCGTCCGAGACCGTGTACTATAGCCCATGGTTTTTCTTCAATTTCGACATTTTTTCAAAAACGCTCAAAAACGACAAAAAACACCATACTATAGTATGGCGTCCGAGACCGTGTACTATAGCCCATGGTTTTTCTTCAATTTCGACATTTTTTCAAAACGCTCAAAAACGCTCCGAGACCATGTACTATAGCCCATGGTTTTCTTCGATTACGACATTTTTTGAAAACGCTCAAAAACGACAAAAAACGCCATACTATAGCATGGCGTCCGAGACCGTGTACTATAGCCCATGGTTTTTCTTCGATTTCGACATTTTTTCGAAAACGCTCAAAAACGACAAAAAACGCCATACTATAGCATGGCGTGCGAGACTGTGTACTATAGCCCATGGTTTTTCTTCGATTTCGACATTTTTTCAAAGCGCTCAAAAACGCTCCGAGACCGTGTACTATAGCCCATGGTTTTTCTTCGATTTCGACATTTTTTCGAAAAACGCTCAAAAACAACAAAAAACGCCATACTATAGCATGGCATCCGAGACCGTGTACTATAGCCCATGGTTTTTCTTCAATTTCGACATTTTTTCAAAACGCTCAAAAACGCTCCGAGACCGTGTACTATAGCCCATGGTTTTTCTTCGATTTCGACATTTTTCAAAAACGCTCAAAAACGACGAAAAACACCATACTATAACATGGCGTCCGAGACCGTGTACTATAGCCCATGGTTTTTCTTCAATTTCGACATTTTTTCAAAACGCTCAAAAACGCTCCGAGACCGTGTACTATAGCCCATGGTTTTTCTTCGATTTCGACATTTTTTCGAAAACGCTCAAAAACGACAAAAAACACCATACTATAGTATGGCGTCCGAGACCGCGTACTATAGCCCATGGTTTTTCTTCGATTTCGACATTTTTTCAAAACGCTCAAAAACGCTCCGAGACCGTGTACTATAGCCCATGGTTTTTCTTCGATTTCAACATTTTTTCGAAAACGCTCAAAAACGACCAAAAACGCCATACTATAGCATGGCATCTGAGACCGTGTACTATAGCCCATGGTTTTTCTTCAATTTCGACATTTTTTCAAAACGCTCAAAAACGCTCCGAGACCGTGTACTATAGCCCATGGTTTTTCTTCGATTTCGACATTTTTTCGAAAAACGCTCAAAAACGACAAAAAACACCATACTATAGCATGGCGTCCGAGACCGTGTACTATAGCCCATGGTTTTTCTTCAATTTCGACATTTTTTCAAAACGCTCAAAAACGCTCCGAGACCGTGTACTATAGCCCATGGTTTTTCTTCGATTTCGACATTTTTTCAAAAACGCTCAAAAACGACGAAAAAACACCATACTATAGTATGGCGTCCGAGACCGTGTGGTTTTTCTTCGATTTCGACATTTTTTCAAAACGCTCAAAAACGACAAAAAACACCATACTATAGCATGGCGTCCGAGACCGTGTACTATAGCCCATGGTTTTTCTTCGATTTCGACATTTTTTCAAAAACGCTCAAAAACGACAAAAAACACCATACTATAGTATGGCGTCCGAGACCGTGTACTATAGCCCATGGTTTTTCTTCGATTTCGACATTTTTTCAAAACGCTCAAAAACGCTCCGAGACCGTGTACTATAGCCCATGGTTTTTCTTCGATTTCAACATTTTTTCGAAAACGCTCAAAAACGACCAAAAACGCCATACTATAGCATGGCATCTGAGACCGTGTACTATAGCCCATGGTTTTTCTTCAATTTCGACATTTTTTCAAAACGCTCAAAAACGCTCCGAGACCATGTACTATAGCCCATGGTTTTTCTTCGATTTCGACATTTTTTCAAAAACGCTCAAAAACGACGAAAAACACCATACTATAGTATGGCGTCCGAGACCGTGTACTATAGCCCATGGTTTTTCTTCGATTTCGACATTTTTTCAAAACGCTCAAAAACGCTCCGAGACCGTGTACTATAGCCCATGTTTTTCTTCGATTTCGACATTTTTTCAAAAACGCTCAAAAACGACAAAAAACACCATACTATAGTATGGCGTCCGAGACCGTGTACTATAGCCCATGGTTTTTCTTCGATTTCGACATTTTTTCAAAACGCTCAAAAACGCTCCGAGACCGTGTACTATAGCCCATGTTTTTTCTTCGATTACGACATTTTTTCGAAAACGCTCAAAAACGACAAAAAACGCCATACTATAGCATGGCATCCGAGACCGTGTACTATAGCCCATGGTTTTTCTTCGATTTCGACATTTTTTCAAAACGCTCAAAAACGCTCCGAGATCGTGTACTATAGCCCATGGTTTTTCTTCAATTTCGACATTTTTTCAAAACGCTCAAAAACGCTCCGAGACCGTGTACTATAGCCCATGGTTTTTCTTCAATTTCGACATTTTTTCATAAACGCTCAAAAACGACAAAAAACACCATACTATAGTATGGCGTCCAAGACCGTGTACTATAGCCCATGGTTTTTCTTCGATTTCGACATTTTTTCAAAACGCTCAAAAACGCTCCGAGACCGTGTACTATAGCCCATGGTTTTTCTTCGATTTCGACATTTTTTCAAAACGCTCAAAAACGCTCCGAGACCGTGTACTATAGCCCATGGTTTTTCTTCGATTTAGACATTTTTTCAAAACGCTCAAAAACGCTCCGAGATCGTGTACTATAGCCCATGGTTTTTCTTCGATTTCGACATTTTTTCAAAACGCTCAAAAACGCTCCGAGACCGTGTACTATAGCCCATGGTTTTTCTTCGATTTAGACATTTTTTCAAAACGCTCAAAAACGCTCTGAGACCGTGTACTATAGCCCATGGTTTTTCTTCGATTTCGACATTTTTTCGAAAACGCTCAAAATGACAAAAAACGCCGTACTATATCATGGCGTCCGAGACCGTGTACTATAGCCCATGGTTTTTCTTCAATTTCGACATTTTTTCAAAACACTCAAAAACGCTCCGAGACCATGTACTATAGCCCATGGTTTTTCTTCGATTTCGACATTTTTTCAAAAACGCTTAAAAACGACGAAAAACACCATACTATAGTATGGCGTCCGAGACCGTGTACTATAGCCCATGGTTTTTCTTCGATTTCGACATTTTTTCAAAACGCTCAAAAACGCTCTGAGACCGTGTACTATAGCGCATGGTTTTTCTTCGATTTCGACATTTTTTCAAAAACGCTCAAAAACGACAAAAAACACCATACTATAGTATGGCGTCCGAGACCGTGTACTATAGCCCGTGGTTTTTCTTCGATTTCGACATTTTTTCAAAACGCTCAAAAACGCTCCGAGACCATGTACTATAGCCCATGGTTTTTCTTCGATTTCGACATTTTTTCAAAAACGCTCAAAAACGACGAAAAACACCATACTATAGTATGGCGTCCGAGACCGTGTACTATAGCCCATGGTTTTTCTTCGATTTCGACATTTTTTCGAAAACGCTCAAAAACAACAAAAAACGCCATACTATAGCATGGCGTCCGAGACCGTGTACTATAGCCCATGGTTTTTCTTCAATTTCGACATTTTTTCAAAACGCTCAAAAACGCTCCGAGACCGTGTACTATAGCCCATGGTTTTTCTTCGATTTCGACATTTTTTCAAAAACGCTCAAAAACGACGAAAAACACCATACTATAGTATGGCGTCCGAGACCGTGTACTATAGCCCATGGTTTTTCTTCGATTTTGACATTTTTTCAAAATGCTCAAAAACGCTTTGAGACCGTATACTATAGCCCATGGTTTTTCTTCGATTTCGACATTTTTTCAAAAACGCTCAAAAACGACAAAAAACACCATACTATAGTATGGCGTCCGAGACCGTGTACTATAGCCCATGGTTTTTCTTCGATTTCGACATTTTTTCAAAACGCTCAAAAACGCTCCGAGACCGTGTACTATAGCCCATGTTTTTTCTTCGATTACGACATTTTTTCGAAAACGCTCAAAAACAACAAAAAACGCCATACTATAGCATGGCATCCGAGACCGTGTACTATAGCCCATGGTTTTTCTTCGATTTCGACATTTTTTCAAAACGCTCAAAAACGCTCCGAGATCGTGTACTATAGCCCATGGTTTTTCTTCAATTTCGACATTTTTTCAAAACGCTCAAAAACGCTCCGAGACCGTGTACTATAGCCCATGGTTTTTCTTCGATTTCGACATTTTTCAAAAACGCTCAAAAACGACAAAAAACGCCATACTATAGCACGGCATCCGAGACCGTGTACTATAGCCCCTGGTTTTTCTTCAATTTCAACATTTTTTCAAAACGCTCAAAAACGCTCCGTGACCGTGTACTATAGCCCATGGTTTTTCTTCGATTTCGACATTTTTTCAAAACGCTCAAAAACGCTCCGAGACCGTGTACTATAGCCCATGGTTTTTCTTCGATTTCGACATTTTTTCAAAAACGCTTAAAAACGACGAAAAACACCATACTATAGTATGGCGTCCGAGACCGTGTACTATAGCCCATGGTTTTTCTTCGATTTCGACATTTTTTCAAAATGCTCAAAAACGCTCTGAGACCGTATACTATAGCCCATGGTTTTTCTTCGATTTCGACATTTTTTCAAAACGCTCAAAAACGCTCCGAGACCGTGTACTATAGCCCATGGTTTTTCTTCGATTTCGACATTTTTTCAAAACGCTCAAAAACGCTCCGAGACTGTGTACTATAGCCCATGGTTTTTCTTCGATTTCGACATTTTTTCGAAAACGCTCAAAAACGACAAAAAACGCCGTACTATATCATGGCGTCCGAGACCGTGTACTATAGCCCATAGTTTTTCTTCAATTTCGACATTTTTTCAAAACGCTCAAAAACGCTCCGAGACCGTGTACTATAGCCCATGGTTTTTCTTCGATTTCGACATTTTTTCAAAAACGCTTAAAAAACGACGAAAAACACCATACTATAGTATGGCGTCCGAGACCGTGTACTATAGCCCATGGTTTTTCTTCGATTTCGACATTTTTTCAAATGCTCAAAAACGCTTTGAGACCGTATACTATAGCCCATGGTTTTTCTTCGATTTCGACATTTTTTCAAAAACGCTCAAAAACGACAAAAAACACCATACTATAGTATGGCGTCCGAGACAGTGTACTATAGCCCATGGTTTTTCTTCGATTTCGACATTTTTTCAAAACGCTCAAAAACGCTCCGAGACCGTGTACTATAGCCCATGGTTTTTCTTCGATTTCGACATTTTTTCAAAATGCTCAAAAACGCTCTGAGACCGTATACTATAGCCCATGGTTTTTCTTCGATTTCGACATTTTTTCAAAAACGCTCAAAAACGACAAAAAACACCATACTATAGTATGGCGTCCGAGACAGTGTACTATAGCCCATGGTTTTTCTTCGATTTCGACATTTTTTCAAAACGCTCAAAAACGCTCCGAGACCGTGTACTATAGCCCATGGTTTTTCTTCGATTTCGACATTTTTTCAAAAACGCTCAAAAACGACGAAAAACACCATACTATAGTATGGCGTCCGAGACCGTGTACTATAGCCCATGGTTTTTCTTCGATTTCGACATTTTTTCAAAACGCTCAAAAACGCTCCGAGACCATGTACTATAGCCCATGGTTTTTCTTCGATTTCGACATTTTTTCAAAAACGCTCAAAAACGACGAAAAACACCATACTATAGTATGGCGTCCGAGACCGTGTACTATAGCCCATGGTTTTTCTTCGATTTCGACATTTTTTTCAAAACGCTCAAAAACGCTCTGAGACCGTGTACTATAGCCCATGGTTTTTCTTCGATTTCGACATTTTTTCAAAACGCTCAAAAACGACAAAAAACACCATACTATAGTATGGCGTCCGAGACCGTGTACTATAGCCCATGGTTTTTCTTCAATTTCGACATTTTTTCAAACCGCTCAAAAACGCTCCGAGACCGTGTACTATAGCCCATGGTTTTTCTTCGATTTCGACATTTTTTCGAAAACGCTCAAAAACGACAAAAAACACCATACTATAGCATGGCGTCCGAGACTGTGTACTATAGCCCATGGTTTTTCTTCAATTTCGACATTTTTTCAAAACGCTCAAAAACGCTCCGAGACCGTGTACTATAGCCCATGGTTTTTCTTCGATTTCGACATTTATTCAAAAATGCTCAAAAACGACGAAAAAACACCATACTATAGTATGGCGTCCGAGACCGTGTACTATAGCCCATGGTTTTTCTTCGATTTCGACATTTTTTCAAAACGCTCAAAAACGACAAAAAACGCCATACTATAGCATGGCGTCCGAGACCGTGTACTATAGCCCATGGTTTTTCTTCGATTTCGACATTTTTTCAAAACGCTCAAAAACGCTCCGAGACCGTGTACTATAGCCCATGGTTTTTCTTCGATTTCGACATTTTTTCAAAACGCTCAAAAACGACAAAAAACGCCATACTATAGCATGGCGTCCGAGACCGTGTACTATAGCCCATGGTTTTTCTTCGATTTCGACATTTTTTCAAAAACGCTCAAAAACGACGAAAAACACCATACTATAGTATGGCGTCCGAGACCGTGTACTATAGCCCATGGTTTTTCTTCGATTTCGACATTTTTTCAAAACGCTCAAAAACGCTCCGAGACCGTGTACTATAGCCCATGGTTTTTCTTCGATTTCAACATTTTTCAAAAACGCTCAAAAACGACAAAAAACACCATACTATAGTATGGCGTCCGAGACCGTGTACTATAGCCCATGGTTTTTCTTCGATTTCGACATTTTTTCAAAACGCTCAAAAACGCTCCGAGACCGTGTACTACAGCCCATGGTTTTTCTTCGATTACGACATTTTTTCGAAAACGCTCAAAAACGACAAAAAACGCCATACTATAGCATTGCATCCGAGACCGTGTACTATAGCCCATGGTTTTTCTTCAATTTCGACATTTTTTCAAACCGCTCAAAAACGCTCCGAGACCGTGTACTATAGCCCATGGTTTTTCTTCGATTTCGACATTTTTTCGAAAACGCTCAAAAACGACAAAAAACACCATACTATAGCATGGCGTCCGAGACTGTGTACTATAGCCCATGGTTTTTCTTCAATTTCGACATTTTTTCAAAACGCTCAAAAACGCTCCGAGACCGTGTACTATAGCCCATGGTTTTTCTTCGATTTCGACATTTTTTCAAAAACGCTCAAAAACGACAAAAAACACCATACTAGAGCATGGCGTCCGAGACCGTGTACTATAGCCCATGGTTTTTCTTCAATTTCGACATTTTTTTCAAAACGCTCAAAAACGCTCCGAGACCGTGTACTATAGCCCATGGTTTTTCTTCGATTTCGACATTTTTTCAAAAACGCTCAAAAACGACGAAAAACACCATACTATAGTATGGCGTCCGAGACCGTGTAATATAGCCCATGGTTTTTCTTCGATTTCGACATTTTTTCAAAACGCTCAAAAACGCTCCGAGACCGTGTACTATAGCCCATGGTTTTTCTTCGATTTCGACATTTTTTCAAAACGCTCAAAAACGCTCCGAGACCGTGTACTATAGCCCATGATTTTTCTTCGATTTCGACATTTTTTCAAAAACGCTCAAAAACGACGAAAAACACCATACTATAGTATGGCGTCCGAGACCGTGTACTATAGCCCATGGTTTTTCTTCGATTTCGACATTTTTTCAAAACGCTTCGATTTCGACATTTTTTCAAAACGCTCAAAAACGCTCCGAGACCGTGTACTATAGCCCATGGTTTTTCTTCGATTTCGACATTTTTTCAAAAACGCTCAAAAACGACAAAAAACGCCGTACTATAGCATGGCGTCCGAGACCGTGTACTATAGCCCATGGTTTTTCTTCAATTTCGACATTTTTTCAAAACGCTCAAAAACGCTCCGAGACCGTGTACTATAGCCCATGGTTTTTCTTCGATTTCGACATTTTTTCAAAAATGCTCAAAAACGACGAAAAACACCATACTATAGTATGGCGTCCGAGACCGTGTACTATAGCCCATGGTTTTTCTTCGATTTCGACATTTTTTCAAAACGCTTAAAAACGACAAAAAACGCCATACTATAGCATGGCGTCCGAGACCGTGTACTATAGCCCATGGTTTTTCTTCGATTTCGACATTTTTTCAAAAGCGCTCAAAAACGACAAAAAACACCATACTATAGTATGGCGTCCGAGACCGTGTACTATAGCCCATGGTTTTTCTTCGATTTCGACATTTTTTCAAAACGCTCAAAAACGCTCCGAGACCGTGTACTATAGCCCATGGTTTTTCTTCGATTTCGACATTTTTTCAAAATGCTCAAAAACGACAAAAAACGCCATACTATAGCATGGCGTCCGAGACCGTGTACTATAGCCCATGGTTTTTCTTCGATTTCGACATTTTTTCAAAAACGCTCAAAAACGACGAAAAACACCATACTATAGTATGGCGTCCGAGACCGTGTACTATAGCCCATGGTTTTTCTTCGATTTCGACATTTTTTCAAAACGCTCAAAAACGCTCCGAGACCGTGTACTATAGCCCATGGTTTTTCTTCGATTTCAACATTTTTTCAAAAACGACAAAAAACACCATACTATAGTATGGCGTCCGAGACCGTGTACTATAGCCCATGGCAAAAACGCAAGGCTATAGCCTTACCGTTTTTCATCGTTTTGATGATTTTTGAAGATTTTATAAAAATGACGAAAAATGCCCAAAACGCAAGGCTATAGCCTTACGGTCTTGCACAGCATGCCGTTTTTCATTGTTTGGAGGATTTTCAAAAAATGTCGAAATTTAAAAAAAACGCAAGGCTATAGGCTTACCGTTTTTCATCGTTTTGATGATTTTTGAGGATTCAAGTAAAATTACAAAACCTGGGAAAAACGCAAGGATAGCATTCCGTTTTTCATAGTTTTGAGGATTTGGGGGATTTTCGAAAAATGTTGAAATTCAGAAAAACGCAAGGCTATAGCCTTATGGTTTTTAATCGTTTTGAGGATTTTTGAGGATTTTAGAAAAATGACAAAACCTGGCAAAATGCAAGGCCATAGCCTTGGCTATAGCCTTAGGGTCTTGCACAGCATGCCGCTTTTCATCGTTTTGAGGATTTTTGAGGATTTTAGAAAAATGTCAAAACTTCGAAAAAAAAACTACATTCTATAGTATGACGTTTTCGTTGTTTTTGATGATTTTCGGAAAAAATAGCCAAACCTGGCAAAAATGACAGGCTATAGTACACGGTCTTGCACCGCATGCCATTTTTCATCGTTTTGAGGAATTTTCAAAAATTCTCCAAAATGATGAAAAGCTGCATATATCGCAGGTTGTCTGGGAACATGTGCTATAGCCTGTTGTTTTTGTTCGATTTCGTCATTCTTTGAAAATCCAAAAATAATGAATAAAAACGAAAAACTGCATACTATATAGTATATTGTCTAAACCATGCACTATAGCCTGTTGTTTTTCCTTGATTTCGTCAATTTTTGAAAGTCCTTGAAAAGGATGAAAAGCGGCATAGTATGTCGTTTTTCCTCAATTTCGACATTTTTTGGAAATGTCGAAATGATAAAAAATGGCCTTCTATATTATGTGGACCATGTACAATAAGCTACCAAGATGGAATTGTGTGCACTTTGCACACTTCTATAACTGCCTTGTTTGTTTAAGTCATTTTTTCCCCCCGAAAATAAGAGTGAACAAGTCAAGACGCAAGTGAGGACTGAACAAGATTGTTTCGCTGGGGACTATAAATACATTAACTTCCACAACTACCGTTGATAGTCTCAAAAGCACACCAGATGACTATAACTGGCCATTGGTTTCTCCTCAATTTCACCATTTTTCAAAAATCCTCAAAAAACACTAAAAACCATTGACAATAGCCTTACACTTTTCATCAAATTTGTCTTTTTTAGATAATCCTCAAAAACTAAACAAAAAAAAACTATAAAATAATATGCCGTCCGAGACCATGTGCTATATAGCCTTTTTTTGTTTTATTTCCTCATTTTTCAAAAATCCTCAAAAACAAGTAAAAGCATATATTATATAGCCTTAGCCTATTCCTTGATTATGTAATTTTTCAAAAATCCTCGAAAACGACAAATGCTGTATGCTGTCTGCACCCTGGACTATAGCCTTATGATTCTCGTCGATTTTGTCATTTTTCGAAAAGCCTCGAATATGTCAAAAAAACAACATACTATAGTAGGCCGTCCAAGACATGAACTATAGCCTGACATTTTTTTCCTGTCAACACAATGAACATAATATAATAAGAAACCATGTAAATACAACATATTAGCAGGGCACCGCAGGGAGTTGAACCCTGTTCCGGTAAACCAGAAGTACCACAACCAGTGCC
Organism: Benthosema pterotum; assembly: GCA_039105355.1. NCBI lineage: Eukaryota > Metazoa > Chordata > Actinopteri > Myctophiformes > Myctophidae > Benthosema > Benthosema pterotum. The sequence goes on along the minus strand of CM076969.1, from coordinate 17,554,534 downwards.
TTAGTTTTTGTTTTGTTGACATTTACAGGTTCAACAGCAATTTCATTAATTTAGAATTTGTAAAATGTCCAAAACAAGGAAAAATGACAGGCCATGGTCTTCAAAAATCCTCAAAATTGACTAAAACAATGGACTATACTATAGTATGTCCTCCAAGACTATCCCTTTTCATCATTTTTCAAAAATACTTGAAGTAAACATGGTGAGTACTGTGATGAATTCGTGACATCTTGACTTTGGCCAGATCAAGGCAATCAAGACGAGTCAAATTTGGCTCCGAATATCACCTGATCTAGCTGACCCGCTCTCTGATCGCTCTCACATTCACTAAGTGCACTACATTTCTCACTTTGTAGAAAATACTAGTGTTGCGTGCCTTGTCTGGGTGATCATTTTCATAATAATAATAAAAATAAAAAATAATTTCATAATATCATTTGAGCCATGGTTAAACTATAAGAAAACCCATCCATCCATCCATCATTAACTCACTCATTCACATACACTCAATTCACACTATTGTGTGAACCCCCCTCTTCTCTCAAGGTGGACTGCGCTAGGCATTTTAGTGCCTATTTTGTTTTGTTTCTCCAAAATTATTTTATACATTTAATGTTGAGTGTTGTAGCTTTTTATAACTGTTATAATGTCATTTTATTATCTTCACTATAGCACCCTACATATTACATAGGGTGTTGCTGAAAATTGATCTGCAAGCTTACAGTATATTGGTTATTTCTGACCAGATGATGAAGGTGGCTAAACGTTTGACGCTGTCACTCAATACAGTATCCATCATGTACAGTACATACAGGTCATGATCTATTTGCCCAAAGGTCATGCCTTGCCTTGCTTGAAAAGTAAAAAGAAAAGGGTCATTCTAAAGTTATATTCGTAAAGTACAATTTTAAATACTGTAGGCTAGTGAACAGCCTACACAGCAGCTAAGAATGACTATGGCTTCACACTTGATATTTTCATTAATATATAATATATATCAATGTGTAGCTCCTTGTGAAATTGTTGATGGCCTTAAAATGATATATATTATATATAATTTTATGTCCATCAACAATTTCACAAGGCAGATTGCCCTGGCGTTGTGTTCATAAATGGTTGTCTCCCTCTCAAAAGGCAGTCGCACCACTTCACTTCACACAGGTGTGATTTTTACAGGTATGTACATTTCAAAGTCTGCAAAAATAATACAGCAGCTGCCAATTAATTGGTGTTGCATGAATTCTTCATCGTCATATTTTAATAATACAGACATTTCAATAGATAGCTTTTTCATAGATTTTTCTGGTATGTCTCCATAATTGTTGTCTCCACCGTAAGGTGGTGACTATAAATCGTACCCTGTCCGTCCGCGCGTATGTCCGTCCGTCCGCGTCCGTCCGCATCCGATGACGTCATGATGACGTCACTGACGGACAGGGTACGATTTATAGTCCCCCACCGTAAGGTGGGGAATACGTGCACGTAGTCCCCACCACATCCAATGACGTCATGATGACATCATAGGTTCCGGACGGACAGACATACGCCCTGATGTGCACGGACGGACATACGCGCGGATGGGCAGGGTACGATTTATAGTCTCCACCGTAAGGTCCGTCCGTAAGGTCCGTCCGCATCCAATGACGTCATGATGACGTCATAGATAGATATATAAGGTGCTACCATGGAAAGTAACGTCAAAGAGAGTGAGGAGAAGATGAGGGAAGCGAAGATCGATCGGCTTGTTTCTCAGCTGATGAATGGGAGCGATGAAGTGCCCCATTCAAAGTTGCCACCTTGCTGGAATTTATTCTGTGGGAATCTTTCCCTTATCACCTGATGTATGGCTCATTCTGCTACACTGTAATATGCACATTTATTTTGTCTGTCTGTCAAATGCTTTTGCTATTCTGCACAAATGAAAATAGCTGATCTACAAGCTCACAGAGACACATTGTGAAGTTGCAGATCTGTTATTTAAAAAACACTTTGAGAATATGTTGAATTTTCTTTAAACATTTTAATAAAAAAAAGGCAGGCCTTATTTTCAAAGGGATGTCTGTGGACAGTTTCATATTATTCTGGGGTTCCTTGTTCTGAAGGAGCAAGCCCAATTAAGCAACCGGCAACTACCAATACTTTATTTGCAAGTGACTTTACAGAAATAGAAAAAAAAGTCAATGGTTGCTTATATAAGTTAGCTGAATCATTACCTAGTAATGACCCTAATGACACATAGCAGACAAACTCGATCATAATTGTGTGTAACGTGTAGACATTGACCACTAGTTAAGACACTATGGGCTGCATTTTCGTTACCGCTAACCCCCTTATCCCTTAACTTCTTTGCCTTTTTAAACCATTTAGAAAAAACATTTTTAGTAGTTCAAATAGCCAGTCTACAAGCTCACAACGTGTTAATAGATTGATATGTTGAACTATTCCAAAAAGTTTTTTTCAAAATAGTAAAAAAGAAATAAGGGGTTTGGGATAAGGGGTTTAGCATGTAACGAAAATGGAGCCCAAAATCTCTAAGTGGTGTAAGTAGCCCCTCTTTCTATGCTGGCTATTAGCTACTAGAAGAGGTTTGGTGTAGATGCAGTCCTGCCCTGTTAGAACGGGTGTTGATATAAGCAGTGGATTAAACCCCTTTTGGAGTATTCTTTAAAAAAAAAAAGACTAAACTGCAACCCTTAACATTTTAACAGAGGCATCACAAAAACATTTAACATCAGGCTTGAATTTAAATAATTAAAAAGTCTTTAATCTACTGCTTGTCGACAGGCGCGAGCCCCCGTTCCACCAGCATAGAAAGAGGAGACAACATGAATGTTATATTATATACCTGTATATAAAACCCGATTTAACAGGGTGAGTTTGTCAGATATTTTCAGGGCGACGTTGCCGGACCTTTTGGGGCGACCGCATGACCATGGTGACCATTTTTTCCTGGTTTGAGGTGAGATGGGGAAGGGGCGACTCTGTCTGTTACACCCATACAAGCTAGGGGTGGGACAATTCACTTTACCTCACAATATCAATATTTAGGGTTCTGAATCGATTCTTAATTATGCTGTGAATCAATTTGATATATTGCATTTTTTTGCCACAAATGACTGTGCTTTTATTAATTATACTAGAACATTTTAAAGGGGAATTCCACCCATTTTCAAAAAAAATTCAGAGGGCGTACAAATGGAACCAAATGGACCCTAATGGGTCCATTTGGTTCCATTTGTACACCCTCAGAAAAAAAAAATCCAAAAAATATGGACCATAACAAGTTCAATCAACTAGACAATTTTAAAGCAATTTTGAACAATATAAATAACAAAAGGGTCACTCATACACATCAATGCAGCCTGATAACATCAGTCTTTCCGACATGAATAAATTAATGAATAGACCTAAATGCATATAAAAAATTAACCTGGTCATTTGATATTGATATCATGGCATTAAGAATTGCAGAGTATTGGCATATCGATTTTTTTTTGCTCATCCCTAATACAAGCTACAACATGCCACACTCATCCACGCACAAGAGAGAGAACATTGTAGAACTTAAAAATAGGTTGGTCCCATCCCATCTACTGTGAATGTTACGAAGAGAAGGTGTTTGTGCCAACCATGTCCTTAGCAAAAAAAGACAATCAGTGTTTTGCTTCCACTCAATGAGGATCCATCCATGCGAACTAGGCCACCATCGAGGGGGTAATTGGGCGTGTAATTATGAAAAGTCAAAAATGCAAATTAAGTCATGAATACACCCGCTGCCTGGTCAAGACTGTCTGGACACTTGCCCTATTTTCTGCAAAAAAAGGTGCACTACTTGTAGCCTGGGGCCTTAAACTGGATTAGCATAGCGCATGTGAAATTAATTGCAATATACAGTTCTTAGAAAGGATTATACCAGTAAGACGCCCTGAAGGCGAGAAGCGAGGTCTCGATGAAACAATAGAGCTTCTTAATACGGCAAAGTCAAGAAGCAGTACTTCAACTATTAATCTGCTGTCCAGAAGAGGTGTGCATCCTGCTGTCCGGTGAGAGTTTGCAAGCCGGGATAATGATTAAATAACATTACTCAATAAAAGTTGCTATAGATGTACATGTTTATTATAGTGCAAACCAAACGGACAAATCACTCCAAATCCTTCCTTTTTCACTTATTTAATGCCCTATCTATCAATGTATGTATCACTAAAAAGTGTCAGTACCCCATGCATCGTATTAGGTCTGTTACAAAATGCAGAAAACTGTAATATAAAAGCATTAACACATTTCTACTAAGTATATAGAATTAAACAATACATTTAAATGCACTAAACCGGTCAAATATAAAAATCTAAAAGTATAAATAGAAATTTGGTCCATTGAATTGATTATTTACATTAGATTATTATTATTCCGGGCCCTTGCTCATATTTCCCACTTCAATACCATATTGCAGCTACCATCACAATGGTATTTACACAAAGAAAACAAGTCGTTCAGTACAGTGCATGACTGCTACAAAATATAAGCTAACAAAATATGTCCTTTGATGTAAAAAGTTTTTCCCTTTTACCCCAACATTTTAGCTTTCTGCCAATAAATACAAAGTAACTTAAGAAAAGTTGTTAGGCAAACATCTCAGGGTGGCAGTAAACCATTGACCATATTTACATGGCAGCAGTTCTCGCCAGAGGAAAGCAGAATCCAAGTTTGAGATCTCCTGTACAGCTCCATCTGAGACATACCAATTCTATTTCTCAGGAGAAAACAATGAGAAACAGCTTTGAGATACAACACTTGAGCAATATTTAAGCCATTTTTGAGAGCTACTGTATACTGTAGCTCATCAGAGGATCCACCTGAGATATACAAAGTTTTGAGAGAAACAGGAACCATGAGCTTATCTCCTTCTTGCCTCACATCAATCTCATCTATGGCTTAAATATTGCTCAATTGTTGTATCTCAAAGCTGTTTCTCATGGTTTTCTGCTGAGAAATAGATTTGGTATGTCTCAGATGGAGCTGTACAGGAGATCTCAAACTTGGATTGTGCTTTCCTCTGGGTCATATCAGGTGGCATAATGACGATGCAGAAGAATACAGAATGGCTGCTGTGTGAATATGTTCAATAGGATTGTTAGTCTACAGTTTGTATCAAAGCCGTTAAGAGTTACAGGATAAAGATATAAAAAGGCACACTTTACAAATCAAGGGGGTGACATCATGTTCAGCATGAAATAATCTCCTGCAATTATGCAAGGCCAAGTTAAACATTGAAAAACCTCTTGACCATTGTCTAAATGTAGTCGCAAAGCTCGTACCGAGGTTCCCCAGCCCAGGAGTCTATCCAATTGACTCTCTAACGTCCAACACCAACATTGGCCAACTCAGAAATGGCCAAAGTGGAATTATTGTCATAGTATGGGCCAAGCATGTGTGAAAAAAAAATATACAAATCCACTGATGGCAGAGAGGCGAGGGAGAACAAAAGGCAAAGCGCTGCTTATTTTGCTTATAAAATAGTTCATATTGGAAGAGTTGAGTCTTTTTTTGTTTTCTTACACCAGAGATTCAAGGCTCTCCGCAGCACTAGCAGTGCCCACAACAATCGTACCATTGTTGTCAGATGATTGGCGCGTTCTTTCATCTTCCTGGGTCCCCACAAGACTCAGCATGGCCTTGTACAGGAACTGCAACTGATCCTGAGTGAGGAGAGAGATCGGACAATATGTAAGTTGTGTGTAAGCACAAATCTGAACTACTCTCATGGTCATACCGGGTTTCACAGTGCACACAGTGCAGGAAGGATCATTTAAAGTGCAGCTCTTAACATGCATTACCAATGATGCTAATGAAGGTTCTGCTCCATTTAGAGTAGCACGGTGGTTCCCACACCTTTTCATTCCAAGTACTGTCATAACGGTAAATAGACCCGGTTCTAAACAGTGGGTTATAACTGTAGTTCTCGAAAATAGCAGATATACAGTAGCTTGTACATCTGCTATTTTTTTACATATTTGAAAAAAATCATGAAAGTGGAGATCCCCCCCACCCCCTTTCTTTTCTTCTTCTGGACCCATTTTCGGATGGGGGTCCGCTGTCAAATACACATTCTTTTCGGGGTTCTTTGCACAAGAACTTCTGATTTATAAGGCACTCACGCCCTTTGCTTGTTTATGTCACCGCAATTATCTGCCCCAGATACAGCAAACTCACCAAACTGTGATTTTTCCACGTGTAAATATGTTACTATACTCTCCAGAATGTCAGAAATTCTAATGATGCAATCACAGATTAACATCATGACCACCTGAGTAGCTACAGTATATTAGTAGTTATTAAGGCTCTTTCAGAGTCTGGAATTTCGGTGGCCACCGCGACCACCGCTCAGAGCACCGCACCGCGCGCTATTATATAGTCCACTGTCAGCACCGCACCGCGCTGTGGTTTGTTGTGTGTTTTCTTTTTTTAACCAGCCGTTAAAAACAAGCAACCACCGCGGTTGCGGTGCGGTGCGGTGCGGTGCGGTGCGGTGCGGTGCGGTGCGGTGCGGTGCGGTGCTTAGTAAAATCCGAAAGGAGGGCTGGGAGGTGCGGTGGTTGCGGTGGTATGACGTCATATTGTAGGAAACGGTGGTCGCGGTGGTCGCGGTGGGCACCGAAAATCCATCTCTGAATAGGCCTTAATATTCAGATTAACTTTACTTACACTTTCCTAATACAGTATGCTGTATGTCAGGTGGAAATCTGCTTTTGATACTTTTGTGTGACAGTATAGTATAATCGGCATTAGGGCAGTAACAGCAGAACATTAAATTGGAAAAGAAAAGAGGTTTCTGCCCAACATAGACGATATGATAACTTAAAACAACATTAAACAATTCCCCTTACAATGTCAGTGAAGGTTCCTGGCCTCATGAGGTTGGTCATCCTCGCTACTTGAAACACGTCAACAGAATGTTCTGCCTCCAGGTGACGAGTTAGAGAGGACAGAGCGCAGAACGTTCCAGCTACAGCTCCACCAGCGCTGAAAAGAAAGATAAAACAAAATAAAACATTAAATTATGTTTTTTTCTTTCTATACTGGCCTCTCTGGCCTGAGTAGCATACATTGAACACAAGAGAAATATGAGTGTTGGAATCTTTGCAAAACTTTATGGTACTGAATTCCTCTTGGAACTGGTGAGTAGACAGTTGCGCGACAAAATTCATGAACACAGCAGCTGATACAGGTACCGGTAAGTTTTATACATTTTCTTGAGTCGAAATACAAATGTGCAGTAGTTTTAGAACTTTTTATAGTTCTATGATTGCCGGATAGCACCTGGTTTTGCTGACAAACTAGAGGCTATTTTTAGCACCTTACTATCAGCGATCGTCTCTCAGGTGCATTCAGCTCCTTTTTTTATTCTGTTTGTTGGAGAGCTATCTTAAGCTATAACTAAGCATTACTAATGACAGATGTGAGGCTGAAACGACAGAAGGAGGTCGTACTCATCGTGGACGACCACAGGACAGTCCCTGTTGCCGTTCTCCTCTCTGACCATGGTGAGCAGCTCGAAGGTGTTGCTGATGGGGCTGTCTGGGTTGGGCCAGCGGGGGGAGCGGTAGTGTCGGACCTCCAGGACATAATCGTCCTGTCAACGAACACACAACAACAAAACAAAAACATTTCAGCCATCGGCAAAGAAGCTGGTAGTGGCTGGACTACCAACGGAACATAATGACAGTCTTTACACTTTGACTTCTTCGAGTGGTTTCTCTGTGGTTGGAGAATAGGGAGGTGTATCCGGTTCGGAGAAATGTAAAACTATACCTTGCCTAATGTATTCTGTATTCTGTACCTTAATTGAGACAATTCAACATCACCTGTGCAGCTTCCAGGACATATTCCTGGACCACCAACATCTCCTCGTTGGCCAGACACACATGTGTCTCACTCCTGTGGGTGACGGTGAAGGTCTCACAGCTGATTGGCTGCTCTCTGCGAGGCCAGAAGACACACGGCTCCTCTTCATCCGTCTGACAGAACATGAGGAAGACGAGAAGGAGGCAGCCACGTGATGAGATGGAACAGTGAGAGCAGTATTAAGATGTCTTTATTTATATAGCCAGTCTATAGCATTTGTCCTCTGCTTGTACTGTTGTTGTTAGTAGGAATAAACACATATACGCATACGCACCCAAGGAAGTGGACAGAGTGACTATGACAGAAACAAATCATAGAACAAATTTTTAAATAAGTTTGTACAAAATGCAGATGGCTACTAACCACGCCTTGGGTTTTTCCCATTTCAAGTGTTGTAGGTTGTCCAGGAACCAGACTGCCAGGCAGGGACACAATGACCTGGGCGTTGTGGTCCCAGATCATTCTCCAGAAGTCTTTTATCGTACCAGGGAGTGGACATTGGGTCACAATGAACTCGTGGCTCTGCCGGTAGCCCTGCATCAGCAAATTATAACGTTGCCATTAATTAATCAATGTGTTTTAGTTGAAGGAGAGACACGGCATGTGGGAGGCTTTTTTGGATAGTAAAAACGATAATTAATACAGAATGTTATAATTCATTCTTGTTTGAAGTATGAATCCTCTTACTGTGATGTATGATGCATTAATGTAGTCTGATCCTTCCCCTGCCGTCGTAGAAAGGCTTACCCGCGACCTCTCAACTGCAAACACACAGAATTATCTCGTTTTCTTGCAATGTCATTATAATTATAAATCATTTTATCCACATCAACCATACATTAGATGAGTACAGCAGCTGTTCCTAAACTGTAGTCGACACAGTGATTTTGTGTTTTGCACTTGCATTTGCCTGTGTGCTGAATTATGAACAATGTACGAAAAGTTGAAAACAATTAAAAATATAGAAATAAAGCTTTTGTCAGGTCCAATGGACGGCCTGAGGTGCTGCAATGATGCCTCAAGGTCTCACCAATTAGCATTCATCCATAATGAAAAAACAAGTTTGGAACTCACCAGGTATCAAAGACGTATTTCTGTTCTTGTTTCGGTTGCACTCTTTCAGAGCAGCAGAATAGTCACACTGTTTGGCATTGGATTGGGATATCAACTGCAAAGAAACAATGTTTGTGTTTAGAGCCTTAAAGATTTCAACCATAATTGATTCATCCTCTTAAAGGTCTAGTGACATAAAACTAGTTAGATATATATTGTAGATATCCTATTACCATGATTTTAGGAAAAAAATGTTCCTAAACAAACCTTTTTCGACATGGAAATGATTATAACAATTATGCAAAAACAGCTGCAATTATGTCAACTGTGATTTGGTGATAATGTAATAATGTGGGTTCCATAAATACCTTGAACTGCTTCTCTAAGCGTGTCCTCCCTGATGGTCCAGGGGTCAGGAGGTCATTGACATACTGGTGGAGCTGACAGGACGCCACCTCTGTCTCTGTCCCCAGGATGGCCTCCACTAAGGCATCATGGATGAAAATGTACTGTTCCTGAACAAGACACATTTATCCATAATCAGCAAGGCTTGGATTGTAGTCACTAAGTCATAAAGCTACAAGCAGTGAACAACATCATTAATATGTAGTTAGCATTAACTACATATTGTAGTTAAGGCTACACTGACTGTAATGACATTTGGCCTGAAAAAAAGTACCGGGATGCCACAACTGGACATAAATGTAATTCTCCCATCTATTGTGTAGATATAATGTTTTGTATTTGTTGATGATATGTATTATTGTGTTAATTGTGTATGTTGATGAGCTGAGGACCACAATGGCAACGAGGCCCCAGACTTGTGTTATCCTTTTAGCTAATGCTAATGTCTACCCGGCCTGTGATGTTCACATAGTTGTGCACTAACTAATTAAATATTACTCTACAAGCTAGATTTACAAGCTATCAACAGTAACAACAGAGATGCACTGCAGTTTGTAGATCCTAATACACCACAGCAGTCTGCACACAGGACATACACTACAAGATTGTGTTGTGCAAACAGATTGCGTTGTACATCTCTATTCATTTGCAGGTGGGGGGGGGGGGGGGGGGGGGGGGGGGGGGGGGGGTTGGGCTTGGGAAAGTAATATTGTAATATGTAATATATTATTAATTGATTCTAGTAATAAGTAATGTAATGTTGTTACTTTTTCTAAGGGGTCAAAAGTAAAGTAAAGATATTACTTTCCTAAGTAATGATGCCCAACACTGTTTGCGAGTAATAAAGTTTTCAAAATAAGAATGGGGAAAACTTATGTTAAAAATAAAGATGCTATCATGTACCTCTGTTTGAACCAGGTAGTTCCTCTGTGTACGGATGTGTTTGAGGAAGCCCAGGATGTTGACGCTGCCCTCGTCTCGGATCTGTTTCAACATGCTGTCCAGCACCATGTATGTGCCTGTCCTACCCACACCAGCACTGGGAACAACAATGGCACAGGCATCATTAACAGCGATGTGAACCAAACCGTTATTATAGTGGAACTTATTGGTACCACATCTAAAGTATTTAAAGTCTTGCACAGTGACAAGTAAAGTCTCTGTAATGTTGCGGCTAGCCTGCTAGTAGTGCTAAAAACAATCTAAAATAGAGGGATTTATAAACATTAAAGCTGTGCCGTTGCCTGATGATTGATGCTATATCCTATTATTATTAGAAAACAATCTAAAATAAAGGTAAAGAAGTCTATGTAGAAGAGCCGGACAGATCCCATAACTCTGTCTACACTCAGGGCTGACTTTTATTTGGGATGGGAATTCCTGTTACCGTACCAAATGTTTTGTGGGGTGATACTTGAGTATAAAATGGTTGGGAATCAATGGGTTAGAGATGACCAATGACCAATGACTAGTCTTGTCCGGTCTACAGCAGCACTGTTGCCTCCCACAATTTCCACATGCTTCTGTCATACAGTCTGTCTAGATCAGGGAGCGAACCCAGGACTGTCTGGTATAGGAGACTATCTGGTATGTGCCGTAAGGTCGCCGTTTGGTCGTTATGCCCTAATAATAAGCTAAAACATAACCATGTTATTGATTAACTGAGAACACACGTTCCTGGTTCTGATGACAGTAGCAGGTAGGTCCTCTTGAAGGTACAGTAAGTGATTTTCTTTCCTTCTTGGATAAAATAGCACAATAAATACTGTACCTCTATGTTCTAATACTCTCTGTTAAAGGTAGGGGAAGTGATTTGAAATTCATCGTGTAGTACCAGCCTGGTGCACTAGGGGTGCCCAAGAGTAGCTACACTATGTGAATCTGCAGCTCGATCCTGATTGGAGGAGAATTCACCATCCACCTGGGGAACGTTTATTGGCTCCTCTGCTAACGTGGGAGACGGGGAAACTCCATATATGGTCTGCACACCTTATAATAGAGCATTTTAACAGAAAAAAAATTGGGGGGTGATATCTGACAAAAGTGAAATCACTTCCCCTACCTTTAAATGAAAACACTCTACAACAAGGATTAATAAATAAAAAATAAAACAATAATATACACTGTTTTGACCCAAAAATCCTCAACATCACTTACACCCTACCTTTACTTTGTCCAATTTAATTTGATACCAAAAGGTGCGTAGGAAAATATGCCAGGAGCTTGCTGTCTGGAGCATATATCCATTCTCATCTCATTTTTTTCTGAGTTAAAATGACAAACAAAATTATATATATATATAAAAAATGATGCTCCTCCAACCTGCAGTGGACCACTAGTGGGCCCATGTGTTCAGTACAGGCCTTGGACGACTTGCGTATGAAGGTGAGCAGGGGGAGTGCGTGTTCTGGTACACCCATGTCAGGCCACTGGGTGTAGTGGTACTGGGTCACTGTTAGCTCTGAACTGCGGCCCTTCTGGGACACCTGCAGGTGGAAGAAACAGGCAACCAATCTGTGTGAAACATGTCCATAGTGCAAAATATAGGAATATGGATATGGATATAATTAAGTAAACACAGTGATTTTATCAAACATAGACAATTTATTGTCTACAGTTTTTCCAAATGCCTTATATTTGAAGTAAGGCTGGCAACATTAATTTATTTAGTGCACAATTAACTTGCAGTAAAAACAAATGCCAAGTTGGTCCATTTGGTTCAATAATGCAAAATGCAAGTGAATAATTGTTAAACATTTGCATTACTTAGGTTAATACAAATTACAAGCTGTTTTTGGAAACAGCTTGGAATTTGTAGAATGTCTAAATTGTACATCCTCTAATTGTGGACAAATTCTTTAATTTAGGTCTGGAAGTCTAAATAAAATGTCATCAAATGGTGGTCTGTGGCTCAAATGCAGAATAAATAATGGACCTTGATATGAAAAATCTTGAAAAGCACTAATTCAAGGTAGATTTAGAACCGATAAAAATATGCAATTAAATTGTTATTAATCAAAGATTAAATATGGGCAATCGTGCGGTTAATCGCAATTTAATATTTTAATATACTGACAGGTCTAATTTGAACATGTGGACAAACCCGTACCTTGACATGAACACACGTTTTTCGAGAGACCAAGTGTAGCGATATGGAATGAAATTGGGCTTTCATATGTATACAGTATATGCATTGCTTTGCTTTGTTTTTAGATGATTATGAGTGGTCCAGTCAGTGCAGCTGTGCCTTCTCTCTGACCTTCTTGACAGAGGTGTTCCTCACAGTGAAGGTCCTCAGGGTATAGTGGGCCAACACTTGGGTGTTTTTCACCGTCACCAGGAAGCATCCGTACTCTTCCTGGCTCTCCAGAGGCCAGTACTGGTCACACTTCCTCTGGGGGAGGGGAGACATGTAATCACAACAAAGCATCAACCATCATGAGTCTCCTTGTCAGTGTTCTGACTATACTCTCTTTCAGATATGCATGCAGTATGCAGGGATTAAAGTAAAAAAAAATCTTGAGACTGAAAACTATCTTTTGCAAATAAGCACTAATATAATTAAATGACCCCTGTGAAATCCTCAGGACTGAAATCAGTACCCAGTACTGAGAACTTTAATCCCTGAGTATGCTGTAACAATGCCTCACTCTGCCTTTCTCCACCAGGTTGGTGATCATGACGATGACGCCAACGTTCTGCTCCCAGACCATCCTCCAGAAGTCCTCAGTGCTGGACTTCAGAGGACCCTGAGCTGCGATGTACGACTTGGGCTTGTTGAAGCCCTGAGGAGACAGCGAGACAACACAGAGTTTGGGAATGCTTTATCCCACGTAGATCACACCTGCATCTGCTGGATTTGAATACAGTTCTAGTACTTGAAATGATGGTACCGCCTGGAGAGGCAATTCATAATACAAGCGATTCCTTACATCCACATAGTTTGCGTTAATGTAATCCCCAGCCTTTCCATCTTTGTCACTCAGGGGTGACAGTCTGACTCGACTGTGGTCATCTGTGGGTAGAACAAAAACACAATATATCAGACATATCTGTGGGGGAAAAAATCACAGAGAAACAACATCAATACAGACGTGTGGTGTTAAGTGTGCTACAGGCTTGCAAGCCTTTATTTCACTTACAAGCTAAGATGTTGATGTATCTGTTTTTGCTCTTGTTCTCTGGGTGGTTGGAGCTGTCGGTGGTCATACCCATTTCCACACTGCACGACTGCACTTCCTGTAAACACAGGGAAATGTAGACCCTGGTGTGTGGGTGGGACACCGGTACTGGTGGACCAGTAGCACTGAAATATGCTCATGCAGGACGCTCAAAATTGATCTCTAGTGGCCAACCATGTTACTTTTGTTTATGGCGATAAATGTTCGTTAGCTTTATAAATTGATCAAAACAAAACTAATGTTGCAGCTTTAACAATGACCACTTTATACACACACACACACACACACACACACACACACACACACACACACACACACACACACACACACACACACACACACACACACACACACACACACACACACACACACACACACACACACACACACACACACCTTTGTTAAAATCAACACCACAGTTGTTGTCTTACCTCATAACTCTCTTTCAATATCTAACGGTGGCAGTGAGAATGCAGAAAGCACAGCCATGATGATGATGTTCCCACACACACAGCCAACACAAAAAGGTGCAAAAAGTAAATAAATTACAAGGCAGACAGAAACCACTGCTACAATCAAAGGTGACCATTATTGCCAATCAATCAGTCAATCAATCTAGTTTTGATATTTAGTTGGGTTTCTATCTCAAATTCCAATTGTTTGTGTCTCTCTTAGTGGAATCAGTGAAGCGCAAATGTTTCATAAAAAGACATCATCCATTATGAAAAGACAATATGCATTTCCAATGCAACAGATAAGCATTATATTTTAGGTAGATCTTTCCCCTTCAAAGCAGGTTTGAAATGAAATGTGTGTCAAATTGTCCTCAGAACAATCACCACATATCAATGCAACAAATAAAAAACTTTACCATGCAGACTATGAAAATGCACACAGAGCTCAAAGCATTTAAAAGCCCAACATATATTAAAATCACACTTGTGTGAAGTGAGGCACTCTCATCACACGTCAAAAATGTGGTACACGCAAACACACAAATCTGGGGATAGGAGGGCTAGAACACCCTCAATATATACGTCAGGCCGTGGGGCTGTCAAGGTTTGTGTACACACAAACATTGGGTGCCATTGACAATGGATGTCTAGCTTTGAGTGTATATGTAAACAAACATTACAGACGAAGGTGAGGACGAAAAATTGTGATTGGCCAGAATGATGTATGACACTCGATTCATACAGGTGTGATTCATACAGGTTGTTTTTGTTTTTACAAATAACACACCTTTGGAGATGTGTACAGTCCTGAGTCCTGACATTACAGTGTTATGTTTTGGAGTAAAATGGCCAACACCCTGTGGTTAACTTACATTTGGTAACATCTGTCTTACTATTTCAGCATCAGTTGATGCTTCATATCCACATGAGTAAAATCACTGGGGTGTTTTTCTTAGAACACAGTTCTTATAAGACACAATCTAAGATTTCCCCTAGTCCAATACATAAATATTTGCCGTGCACTATAAGTAGCATTCACTAACGGTTAGCTGTGAGTGAATGTTTAAGAGAAAGCAGTCACATGTAGTAAGTATTTATGTAGGACCTCAAACTCTTGTGTGAAGCCGTTGGTCTGGTGAAGTTCTGCAACGTGTCTGACAAACTCCTTCACAGGAATGGCCATGTGATTGTCTGATAGACAGAGAGAGAGAGAGAGTACAGAACATGTGATTATCTGATAGACAGATAGAGTACAGAACATGTGATTATCTGATAGACAGAGAGAGTACAGAACATGTGATTATCTGATAGACAGAGAGAGTACAGAACATGTGATTATCTGATAGACAGAGAGAGTACAGAACATGTGATTATCTGATAGACAGAGAGAGTACAGAACATGTGATTATCTGATAGACAGAGAGAGTACAGAACATGTGATTATCGGATAGACAGAGAGAGTACAGAACATGTGATTATCTGATAGACAGAGAGAGTACAGAACATGTGATTATCGGATAGACAGAGAGAGAGAGAGAGAGAGAGAGAGAGAGAGAGAGAGAGAGAGAGAGAGAGAGAGAGAGAGAGTACAGAACATGTGATTATCTGATAGACAGATAGAGTACAGAACATGTGATTATCTGATAGACAGATAGAGTACAGAACATGTGATTGTCTTCTTCCTGTCTTGATAGAGCAGTGATTATTGAGGGGGCTCCTGGAGGTCCTCAGATGGGACCAAATGGATCCTTAGGGTCAAAGGGGTCCCCTTTGTACAACCATTTGAGTTAAATTAACTAACTAAAATAATCTTCTCTTATGGGCAGTCCCTGGCATATCTCCTCAACTGGAGGTCTAATTAGTGTCAATGTGAGGATCCTTGACATGAAAAGGTTTGGGAACCCCTGGGATAAGAGTACAGGGGAAATATTTACGTAAATATTTAAATAAATATATATTTTAACGAAATATTTCTGTACAAGTAATATGACATAAGGTGCTATAAAGTAAGAATGTAATTCAGGGGTGCCTGGATGAATATGCTATTACCAGCTGTGAACATGGCTGCTGGGGGAGAAGATATGACTCTGGGTGAAGTGCTGTCCTCAATGTAAAAGTGGGCAGTCTGGAAACAGTTCCTGTACAGAAAATTAAAGTAATTAATCATAATGCATGTACAGGATAATAAGAATCAAAAAGCCAAAATTAATGTTGTCGGGTTAAAGGGGAACTTCACCCATTTTCTACATTTTAACTCATTGACCGCGATCGGATCTTCTTTGTTTCCTCTCCATTGCCGCGGCTCAAACCAGTTCGATCGGTAAAAAAGCCCTTATTTTGAAGCTCAGATCTCCTAAACAGGATGTGCTGTTTCTGTTATGCTGTGTCTGTTGTCTTGCCTAATCGATCATCTGGCGATGTACCCAAAAACATCCGGTTCACAAGTCAGGAAGAGCTGTGTAGCCCTGGCTGCTTAACCCATGCGCCAGCGACATTGAGGGGGCAAACCGGAGGAGAGCCGTTTGAATGCATTGGGTTGAATGCATGTCAATGGGACGGAAAAAAAAAAAGTTGTCCCCAATTCTGTCCCAAATGAAAGTCAGCAACGGGATGATCATCAGACGATGCGCACGGACTAATAGTTGGATTAAAGAATGAAATCTACATCTCGTCGTGATACGAGCCGTCGTCGTGACCGGCGGGGGTATTCTAACGGGATGTCCACGAGCAGCGCGTGGACGGCAGAAAAACTATTAATATGTCATTAATATACTGTACCTTAGACATGTTGTGTGGACATGATGAAAAAGTTACCCCAATTCTGTACTTCCTAAAAATGGAGGTCTGAAAAAAATCATTAACATGGTGAAATACATCTATTGACATCATCAAGTTGTATTTCACCATGTTAATGATTTTTCTTTCAGACCCCTTTTTCCTGAGAGGGTACAAATGGAACCAAATGGACCCGCTAGGGTCCATTTGGTTCACATTTGTATTCTCTCAGGATTTTTTTTGAAAATGGGTGGAATTCCCCTTTAATAATGCTAACAACAACTTCAATGATACTTGTGAAACGTGGCTCTGCCTCGTCCATAACTGTCATTGTACTGCCGATAATCACAGTAACTCACAGCCTCTCATGTACGTTGTAAAATTGGTTAACTGCGGGGATGGGAGATCAATATTAATGCCATATACAGTATGGAGATCCCTGGTGTCATCAATAATGGCCAGCAACTCTATGGTACATCTGACCTCGAACTTCAAAACCTTACTGTCCTAACATTCCACCAATGTCTCCCTTTGGACTGATACTGTACCTGTCCAATTAAAATCTAGACAGGTTGGTTCTCTACAGTCCTGAAAAATGAAGGCCCAGCCCTAACTAGGCTCTTAAAACCCTTAATACACTTAACTGCCCCCGACAATCGGTTCAGTCAGTCACACTCACTATACAGATACACTTTACAATACAAGTCATTTAGATCAACAACTTATGCTATCTGTAATATGACTAGAGCTTAAACAGTTAAACAACAAAAACAATTGCTTTATTTACATTACACTACTACACTACTATAGTGTTCTTCAAATAGCGCTGTAAAAATGGCTGTGTTTTTTACTGTGGGTTAAATCTCCCATTTGTAATTTTATGGTCAAAATAATAATTACATTGTTTTTTGTTGATTTTATGTTTTCATTAAATCTTCCTTTAGTTAAATCATATCCAAAAAAATCTAGTCTTTTTGATGCCTCTATGGCTGCAGAGGCCTCCAAAGAAATCCCTATAAGCTTTGTCATTGGCTAACAAATAGTCCTGGAGGGATAATTTCTTAGCCAATCAGGAAGAGCCTCACTGAGCTTCCTTTGATTAAGGAAAAAGGGAGAGCTGGAGGAGTCAAATGTGGAGGTGGCGGAGGACTAGGATTTTTAAAGGGCTGCTGCAGCTCCTATGGTTGTCATAGATTATTTTCAGGAAGTGATCTAATAATCAAACGGTCTGAGATAAAGAAGGAAAAAATGTAATTAGAATTCTGAGATTTATTGCTAATATACTGTACACTTTATCATATATACTTTAAGTTATGTAATATGTGTTTTACATGCTTTTAACGTCAAGATAGCTGTCACCTACATAGCTGCTATAGAGCTGAGCAGTACCGCCCCTTTCTTGGCTTCGCCCGTGTTCCAGATATGGAAAACAAGCAGAGCTGCCGGAGCAACAACCCGCAACACTCCATGTTAAAAAATATTCTTCCAGGTGCAAGGCTCAAAGATATACGTAGAAAACAGAAAAAAATGCCAGCACTCATTAAATGTCCTTTCTAATGTTCTTTATTTACCTACCAGCGAGCAGCAGGGTGCTGCTTGGTGCTGCTTGCTGGCATTTTTGCTGCTTGCTAGCATTTTTCTCTGTTTTCTCCAGATATGCAATCCTCATTCATTTTCCTCATAGACTTTTCGAAAATTGTTCATACAGTATAAAGATGATTATGCCACGGACAAAGCCAACTGGGGTAGTGACAAATCATGACAACAAACACAATATTATCATACAATATGTAATTAGCAAGAAGTAAAAAAACAGCAGGATACAAAACTTTTTTTGTTTTGTTTTTCTTCTCACAAATTATTTGATTGGCCCAAACCATTGTGTGTGTTGTCATGATTTATCACAAGGCTTTGTCTGCGGAGCAAACGCCTTCATATCAACCAGTTTCGAAAAGTCTATGAGAGGGGAATCCATTTCTGGAACAAGGCCGACGTCATGAGGGGGTGGGACTGCTCAGCCCTATAGCTGCAAACAGCCCTCCCCCTCGGCCCCTAGCTGACCCCAAAATGCACAGCATGTGTGGTGGTCAAATGAGCACCGTGACACAGCCAGTCGGGGAGGGAAGTAAAAGGACTCGACATCACCAGGATTAGTGAAGACACTCGGCCGGCCTCCTGCCACCACCCATCTTACAAGACACTTAAGACACTGACATAATTTCCTCCTAAGGCGTGCGTCTCTTCTCAATCTCCTAAAACCCCCAACAACAGCCCCAAGACGACCCCTCAGTCAGCACAAGGTTAATTAATTCAAAGCCCCAGCCAAAGTTTTTATTGTTCACTAAGACGTGTCGTAATCCTTCCGCGTCAAAGATTCAAATCTTTAGCAGCGTTTCAATCTTCTGATGTTGCACACAAAGAGCACAGCACACTTTCGTCTTGTCCACAATCAGACTTAAGGATACCCGTATTCTCAAAATGTATTTAAAGCAGTGGTGGATTTAAAGCGGTGGTCGTTGAAAGAGTTCCAAAATCTCGAGAGTATTTTAGAAACCAAATGGACCATTTTACACTCTGAAGAGTTAGACTATATTTAAACATCTGAATTACTTCATTTTCAAAAATCTACCCAATTTGAAAATGTAGAAGAATTGTTATTTTTGACCAACATTTTGCCAGTTATCTCTCCTAAATTGTAGACAAATACTGAAAAATCCTTGCTTTTGGGTCAGAGAGATTAAACATGAATGGTGGCTAAAATGCTTAATAAATAGTGGGCCCTGTTATGAAAAAGGTTGAAAACCACTTATAATACAAACATCTAATTATAATATAATACAAACATCTAATTATAATATAATATAAACATCTAATTATAACTAGAAACCCCTCAGGTCCTCAATTGTTAATAAAAAGCACAATGAAGCAGCATTCTGTTTCAACACCCTGGCGGTTGGGAATGAACTCCCTTTACAAAGCCAGGCAGCCCCTGTAAAAAAATCTCTGTAAAATTTCTTCACACTTGCTTTGAGCTGAATTCTAATTAAAAAGCTACGTTTTTTGTTTCTTGTATTTTTAACTAAAGATGACATTGTGAAACTCTTAGTCTCGGACACTGCAGCTGCTTTGTTGTGTTTTTAGTGCCCTGTGAATTTCACCTTTTACTGACTTTTAATCTGTTGAACCTTCAAATAAAACAGACCCAAGGCATTGTCATGGATCATCATTTTATTATGAAAAAAGAACCGTGTGTCATGTCTCCACCTGGTGGATGAGAGATGCATGTACAGTCTTTATATTGCCTGTGCCAGTGTGTCCTTGATTGCATGTACTGTATCTGTCATCTATCCATCTATCTATACATCTATCTAAAACAGTGGTTTTCAACCTTTTTGATAGCAGGGCCCACTATTTATTCAGCATTTGAGCCACGGACCACCATTTTAAGACATTTTCACTCCATAGACCCAAAACTAAAGATTTCTTTTGGTTTTGTTCATAATTTGAGGATGGATTTTCACAAACAAAACAGGCAAACATTAGATCAAAATGACAATTAATCTTTAACATTCTCTTAATTTTTTAGACTTTTCAGATGATGAATATTTTAACTCTTGACAGCGTAAAAATGACAAACGCCAAGGACAAAAGGCAGCACAAAAGGCCGTTCCTGAAAGAACTGTTTCCAAAAGAAATTCCCAACAACATCATGCAACCATAATACATCAGCAAGAGAGTAATAGTTTGTCACAGAATGTGTGTAAAGGCACAAAGAAAAATCAGCGCAGTCATGCACAAAACATAACATCTGCGTAGACCTGTCTCCTGCTTCTACAATAAGAAAACTACTGTTCACCTGCTCATCACTGAACGTCTAATAAGATTCAATGAATGATAAAACACATTGAAATGCACATTGTAGAACTGCAGATATAGGTACTGCAGATATAATACAGATATACAAGCTAGCATGAGGCCACTTCATGTCATGCTGTGAGCTTGTAAATTATTTTTAAGCTTTTTAATTATTATTGTTATGATTATTATTATTATTATTATTATTACGCTTATTATTATTTATAATTTTGATGTTTCTCTTCTGAGGAGACCCTGGCACAAGACAAAACATTTTCAAACAAGGCTCTGCGGCCAAATACATATCAATTTGGGGGTCCTTGGCACGAACAAGTGTGAGAACACATTTAGAATGCATTTATAGAATGGGCCTCAGGTCTTAATGGGTTATGATGAGTGGAGGCTTACCTCCAGTAGATGAGGATGCCAACCAACACGATGAGGCCCAGGAACGTGAGGGTAGAGACCACTGCCAGGGGCACCACGGCCTTCTTTTCTCTCTCCCACACCATGCCAACCCTGGACTCATGGCTGCTGTTACTGGCCTCTGGATGTATAGTGGGAAGAAAGGCTGAATTATCAAAGGTTATCGTGGCACAAACATATCTCACGTTGACAAGACTCGAGAGTGGAGACCCACAGTGCACACGAGTCACAACCCCTCCGAATTCAGCCACCTTACTACACAAACAGAAGAAAAAAAACGTCAAAAGCACTCCAAGGCAGCAGTGCACTGAGAAACTCAAAGACTTAAGCCGTGGCAGAAGCAGCAAAAAGCAAAAGGTAAAGCAAGAAGCACACATTCATTCTTAGCTGAACGCGACCTCATTGAACACATTGATTGTTGTTCGTAAAAGCAACAAGAGGAAAAGTACAGTAAATATGGATTAACCTTGACTGATGTGCTTGTTTGTGGAAACTTGCCGTTTCTGTGCAAGGTTCGGTCATGCCCTTTGACTAGTACTCTGACTTGTTTTGCTGTGCTCTTTCTACTGTAGCCTTGCTATTGAATTTCATCCGAAACCATCTTTGACTGCATCTGACACACAAAAATGAGAATGAAGGGCAGAAACCATAATGGCACTTTAGAAGCTAGTTGCTTTCCAGAACAAAAACTATAGCTTTTGTCCATGCCCTGGGTGTCAAACACTGGAGAATACACAGTTTTTCATTGACAGAAAACAGTAGACAATAGACATTGTACACAGTATACTATACAGCATGAGAGATTAGTCATCCATCCATAGACAATCAGGGAATATGCCATCATAGCAGAAGCTGTGAGAAAAGGTATATGACCTTTTGTGGGTCTGAGAAGTCAGTGTTTAGCTGAAGACCCAAAAGAGAAATGAGATGTTTTCCCAGGACCTAAACAAAACAGCTTTTCACTAGTAATCTATTCATGTAATTCTTCTCATTATTTATGAAATGGTTAAAAAATATATATATTGTAATTTAGGTCACAAAGTCATTAGTTCACAAAGTAGTTGCATTCATGGTTTGGGTTAGCCATAAAGGACAATCAGAGGAACAAAGACATGATAAGGCGGATGAAGCTTCTTTTGTAGTCCCAGTTTCCCAGTTGAGGTTAAACACTTTTGACGCAGATGTGTGACAGTAATACTGTAAATTTATTAGCCGTCACTGTATGGGTGTGCCATATAGGCTTAAAGGAGTATTTCAAAACAACTTTTATTTTTGTCTAGGGTTTGAACATCCTAGACAGTTTTACAATACTTAATTCAGTATTTAGATATTTGATGTTCATTTTAGCTGCCCTGCCCCCTTCCTATACAAAGCCATTATACCGGTGAAATAAAACTCAATTTTAACCATAATAGATTCATAAAAAACACCTAATCTTTTTTCTGGTAACTCATATCGTCCTCCCCAATATGTGAGAGGGCCATGGAATGTCATTTACTGTTTTCATTCATTTTTAAAATATCATTTTGGAGAACCTCCTGTTGCATGCTGGTCGTGGCCAAATGAATAAAACAATATTTTAAAAATCAATGAAAACAGTAAATGAAATTCCACTGCCCTCTCAATTATTGGGAGGACGATATGAGTTACCAGAAAAAAAAATTATGGGTGTTTTTGATGAATCTATTATGGTTAAAATGAAGTTTTAAGTTATAGTTATATAGGAAAGGGGCCGGGCAGCTAAAATGAACATCAAATATCTAAATACTGAATCTAGTAATGTAAAAACTGTCTGGGGTGTTCACATAAGAATGTAAGACTGTAGTATATGATAACAGTTGTTGTGAACATTGTCAAGTGAATTACTCCTTTATTTACAGCAGAAAATACACCCCTTCCTGCTGTAGTTTCTAACTTGAACTGGAAAGCAAAATGAGTGATGGTAGGTATTATTTATCTATAACAGATATCTAAATAATGAATTATGAATCATACCAGTGACTTATGTATGATTTAATGGCATGGCCTTTGCAATAATCCCAAAAGGTGAACGCATGCACTATGATCCAATTCTCTCAAGCAAGCCCCTCAGACACGCACAGAAACCCACAGACAGACACAGATGAAATGTAGTTGTTTCACAGACAGGTGCACAGATGGTGGATTAGTCGTCTTTTGGACCTCTGATTATGTTTGTGGTTCAATGGCATTCCTGGAGTTGAGTGATGATGCATTTTCCCATCAACTTGGCTTTGGGGGCATACATGTAGTTCCCCATCATGATACGGCCGTTCTCTTTACCTTCAACTAGCTCCTCCTCAGATTCTCTCTCCGCACGCTCGGGTATACTGAAGTCAGACGAGGTCTCATTGTCGTACGGGCTCTCACCCTGCCCTGAGCCGCTCTCCTCCTCGCCGGCCAGTGACCAGGGCGCCGTGGAGGTCGCGGACGCGGTCGTCGGCGCGGGACCTCCCGCTTCCTCCATGGAGAAGGCGCTGCCACTCTCGCTCTCAAAATAGAAAGCCGAGGAGCGCTCGTCAGACTCATCCGGGGTGGAGGAGGAGGACGCCGCAGTGGTCGCATCGGGGAGGGCGCTTTCCCCCGAGGCCCCCGAACTTTGAACCCTGTCCCACTCCTGATCTACACCCTCCTGAAACTCTACGAACTGGGCCGAACCGGAGGCGCTACTGCTGCTGCTGGGGTCGCCTGTCACCTGTTCTTCCGGGGTGGGCGTGAAGGGAGAGGCTGTGGGTGAGGAAGGGGTCAAGGTTTGGAGGACAAGGCTGCTGTCTGGCGACGAGCGCCAGCGGTCCGCCAGGCCGGATACGGTGGCTGCAACAGAAACGGGCAGGTCACTATGGGGGGCTGGGAGAAAGGAGGGGTCATGTGAGGATGATGAAGGTGGAGAAAAAGCGGTATAGGACAGCAGAGAGTGATCTATAGAGAGGCCGTGGGAGCCCACCACAGATGGGGAAAAAACAAGAAGGTCATCATCTACACCACTACCGGAGCCCGAAGGAAGGCCCATTCTAGGCGAAGGTTCTAAGCTAGACGTTCCCCTGAGAGCTGACGATGGCAGAGGAACAGGAGAGGCATGCAACCAAGTTGAGGAGGATGTGGAGGGTTCAAGAGAACAGGCGCACAGGGTGTCCAGCACGCTGCTAGCTAACGGAAACCCATCACCACTGACTTCAGAGACAAAGGAGTCTATTACGCTTCCGGTGGCGTAACTCGACTCCTCAAACCCACCTGAGATGTCAGTGTCAGTTAGACCAGGGGTGGATCCGGAGAGAGAGAAGTCACTAGACAGCAGAACCGACGGCTGAAGACTTGTTCTAGAGAGCTCCGACGGGTCCCAGGGGGACCCCGGCGGCACCACAGAGGCGGACGCACCGTCCGGCACGCCCCGGAGGCGGGGGGTGTCGCTGAACAGCGCGGGGAAGTCGCCCGAAGTCGCGCCGGACGACAAATCACCATCATTATCATTGTTATACCCAGCACCGCGAGAGACGAGGGCAGTCTCCCACTCAGACACGGAGGGTGCGGGGTGTGAGGGGGAGTGAGACAGGGTGGGCAACACGCCAGAGGTACTGGGGGCGGACGTGGGGGTAGGAGAAACAGCCAGGAGGAGTGGTGGGTGGTCGCTAGACGCCGGCAGCGAGGCAGCAGCAGCAGCGGCATGCGGTGGATCTCCCGCAGAGGAGATCGCAGACAACAGTGGAGACGAGGAGGAGGAGGGGGGGCGGGCATGCAGGCAGGCAGAGGGACCAGGGGTGGCACTGGGGGGTAGGTGGGCAGGGTCCGTAGTGTCACACACAGGGGAGGCAGAGGGGGGCGAGGAGGGGAGGACAGAGGGGCTCTCACCGTTCAACAGCGGCTGGGTAGTCTGCGAGTGGATGCCGCTGAACGGGGCAGAGGTGGTTGTGGAGGAGAACACCGGCATGCTGGGACTCGGTGAATGAAAAGGGATTGTTCCCACCGTGCCTCTCTCCGGGAGAGGCCCAGCGTCGGTGGACTCACTTCGCTTGCCGTCGGCGCCAGTGACGGGACGCGTCACTTCTCCATTATTGGCCCTAGTCTGAACGGACGGAGTTGTGCTGCTGATGTCACCAGCAGCATGAGGCATCCCGGGGAGTGATGCAGACATGTATATTGTGGGAGGGAGCACTGGTGTGGTTTGGATCATAGGAGTACTGTCAGCATCGTCATCACCACTAAATAAACCCTGGGTGCTGTCCAGTGGAGCGGTGCTTGAAGTAACGCTGGTGTTGGTTGAGACGCTGCCTTCCCTGACTCTGCTCCCTGGTGAGACGCTGACCTCTACTGGTGCTCTGGCGGTAGTGTGAGGTTTCATGCCGGCTTCAGTGGTGGTATGAGGCTGACCCCTAACTGGTGATTCTGCTGCCTCTGTTCTGGTTCTGATACCAGGCCTTGTTAGACCCGGTGGGCCAGTAGTTGTGGTCGTCGGGGGGCTTGAAGTCCTGTCTTGATCATAATCCACGGTTTGATCCGGTTCATTCCACAATGGATAGTCGTCCTGTGAGGAAACATACATACATACATACATTTTAACTAAAAAGGAGACCAAACAATGTGAAATGTAAACAATGTACAGCACAGCATCATCATGCTTAGTTAACTTAGTTAACTTACTTCTGACTCAAATTCATTTGAATCTGGATCCAGTGCAATTTCTGGAAACAAGCACAGGTTGGAATATTAGAAGCACAAAATAGATGCACAACCCAATCGTGTTGCTTAAGCAACACTTTCAAATGTTGTGGAATAAGTCATGAGGTTTCTAACCCATTGGAATTAGTAGAACTCGTAAGTCGTAATATACCATAGGTAGAATCATTCACTGACATTAACAATGTCAGTGAGTTATAATTATTACAGAAATAACCATTCCAACATAAAATTAAAACATTTGACCGGGAGGGATTTTTGAAGGATGGAGGTAAAAACAAAATGGAGAAGTTGAGTTACAAGCTATTGTTTAAATTAAGTATGCATTCTGTGTTTCTAAACATTTGAATTCAAATCAGTCACAAGATCAATCAGATCAGTCAGACACTGTAGGTGCACATGTCTGTTCTCTTTCTTTGACCATATAAACTTGATCAAAACCAATATTATGAATGATGTTGCCTTTGTTCATATCAAGGGGATGAAATGACAGGTTAAGAAAGTGAAAAGAAATGAGGAAAGATTTCCCACACCACGAAAAGGAGATTTTTGAGCAATAGTCACATCCACAGATGCATGCACATGTTAACGCTGTTAGGTCTCATGCAGCTCATGCACCCACCACCAACTTCAAGCAGAGAGACCCAGAGCCAAAACACACACACATTCACGCATGTGCACACGCACGCACACACACACAGGTAATTTGGGACAAATGGTAGGGTGGCTCTTACCTGGTTGAGGCCAAGTCACACATCATGGAAACCAGATCACACTGGTTTATGAAGCATGAGGTGGTGAGTTTAATGAAGGAGTGAGTGAATGAATGGAGGAATGAATGGCCCACAGTAAAGTGACTCTTATGTTGTCTCTACAGTATCACACGTCTGCTAAACAGAACATACTATGGTCATTCATACGTCATGCAGAAAAAAACAACCCAACGTCGCACCCAACTACCCACTCTCATCCATGCAAGCTGACACTGAAATACGATGCAGAGCATTTGTTTTTGTTTTTAAAGCAAGGCTTGTTACTTTATTATCAACTTTCAGTTCATGAAATAATACAAAGTGCCATTCCAATCCATGTTTCACAAGGTGCTGCGCACACACATGCATGCAGACATTCTCTTACTTTGTGTGACAGGTGGAAAGGGAGGGACGCCATTTAAAAAAAGGCTTTTGTCTTTTTCTTTGTGACATGGTGTGTGGGACACAGGAAATGTCCCCAATGACCCCCAAACCCAACATGTTCTCTTTCATCATCTTAGAACTATAGAGGAAAGCACATTTGAATAGAGAGCACAGAAACACATATAGAACCGTGAGAAACCGTGGAAAAGGATGTATATATATATATGTACTGTATATACAGTAGAGAGAGAGACAGAACAGAGAGAGTATGTGTGTGACAACATGCTCACAGGACACCCCAGAGAAAAGATGGGACGGTCAGGTCAGGAGGTCAAAGACCACATACACATACCTATTACGTGTGAATTCAAAACATAGTTCACATTCACAAGATTCCCTAAAGTGCTGGAGGTTGTGGAAAACATTTGTATACATATAGTGTATATATAAAAATGGAATTTATGTTGTAAAATAGTGACCACACAAGAGTAACAGTTGTTACAGTCGTATGTACGTTATTTAAGTTAGACATTTTGTTTTCAGATTCAGCCCTTTCCTTATAGAGGTGTATATCATCTAGCCAGTGACTCTGCTATAGTATACTGTACTGTAAATATTTTAGAAACTTTTGTTAGCAGGTGCTAAGAGCGTTGTGACTCTTTTACTACTTTTGCTTTTATGTCCTACCACTAGACCTAGTCGATTACGCACGGGGGGGTTCAGCCTACAAAGAACGCAGTTCAGTATAATATGAAACCTGTGAGGAAGAGGAGGAGGAGGAGGAGTATGTACATCTCTAAGCTGGGTCTCCGTAGAGACGGGAAGGGCCGCCACCGCGGACGCTCTTACCGGGGTCGTGGAGGGGCATATCGACCGCCACTCGATCGCTCACGCGTCCGTACAGACCGTTAGCACACACCGCCACCACCTGAACCATGTAGCTGGTGTTGGCCAACATGTCCTGGAGGATCGCCCCCTGGTGACGAGGAGGAGATAAATGTTAGTATAGCATTAATATAACATTAATATCATCCTCATGAGGGACGTGCACACATAGACACAAGGAGGCTTCAACGCCTGCTCTTTTTACCTGTCTGTAAAACAACTGCCATTTCCAAAGCATGAATGCAGCATTACACGCTGAACAATTTTTGGGGGGGAAATCCATGTCCAACACCCCATCTCCACTAACTAAAATTGTGTCCAAAAAAACCAAGCCCTTACCACATCCTGGTCCCCGTCGGTGAAATACTGGAAGATGGGAGGCTGGGCGGCGCCCTGGGGGGCCACCTGGTAGGTGACAGAGTACTTCTCTATGACAGAGTCATACACAGCCCTGGGCCGCTCCCACACCACCAACAGGCTGGTCCGGTTATGGGGGAAAGCCTGGACGTTTTCTGGTTCCGAACTGCACACTGAAAGAGGATGAACAAAAGGGACAGGCGGGTTGAAATAAAAAAACTCACAGACCTCGCAAAACAAAGTGATCAGACTCACACCCAGGAGTCACCTACCGCCCTGCTCATTACGCTATTTTAACTGTAATGTTGCTGGTGGTGACCCACGTGATATTATATACACTACCACTAAATTTGTGTTATACTATTGGCATTATTAACTGTACCTCTGCACTTTTTGCAAAGTGTTAATATAGTAACCGATCAATACATTGATGCTTTACTTGCTGAATATACAGGTAAGTCCTGTAACCAAAAATGGTATGGGTGCGACTAGCCCGTACCAGTATGGGTGCGACTGGCCCTGCACACAAATGGTTCAATAACATGGTAGAGGCCGCCCCCATTACCATTTTCTCCTGCCCCCAATAGGGAAATGTTACATCCGCCCCTGCCTGTGACCAAAGGAGATTTGTATATACACATTCCAATGTGAAACACCAAAACAAAAATGCGTGACAATTAATCGTCATGAACGGGGCAGTCCTAAGGGGTCAGGATGGAGTTCAAACCCCTGGGATTAGTACTGCTGTGATAATAGACACAGACACTGTGTGAGTCAGGGATTTGAACAGATTAGAGATTCCTAGACAATAGACAGGGATTGACACGTGTACTGTATGCCCTACTGTACTGTATATCTATGTTAAACCCTCACTGACTTGACTTATCCTCTTTGTAGAAGTGGCTAAGCAGGGTTTGGTTTGAAAGGGACGAAATTTTAAATCTTGTGGTGTGAACAATTTGGAGTTTTTGTTTAAATTAATGAACAGAAACATAATGATGCATAACACATATTACTTCAATGGTAAATGGTTGCATCCATATAGCACTTTTAACCAGGACGCTTTTCCATAGATTGTGTAACACATTCACCCATTCACACACACACATTCATACACTGATGCGGAAACCATGCAAAGCACAGCCAGCACATCAGATGCAATTAAACTAAGTTGCTCCCCAATCCAGCCTTGTCCAATAGGCACGTTAGAAGAGGAAAGCTTGACCAGGAAAGCTTGACCTGCATAGCAACAGTTGCTAAACTATTTGTATTGGCATCGGACAGTGACTAAACCCCACCCCAAAGGGTGGGGTTTTTAGAAGGGAGACTTCGACAGTGACTCTGGGGGAGCCCGGGTTTGAACCGGCCTCCTTGCGGTTACCATCCGGTGACTCTACC
Organism: Benthosema pterotum; assembly: GCA_039105355.1. NCBI lineage: Eukaryota > Metazoa > Chordata > Actinopteri > Myctophiformes > Myctophidae > Benthosema > Benthosema pterotum. The sequence continues at coordinate 17,525,017 of CM076969.1, read as the reverse complement.
CCTGAGCAACCACCTCAAAATATGGAAGGTGCCTGGTGAATTACTTGAACACACTGACAAGGGAACAAAACTCCTACTGGCACAGTTGACAGAAATAGTGCTGCCTAGCTTTCGCCACAAGGGGGTAGGGGAGAACAGTGCAAAGCATGAACAGAGCACTCACCTCTTGCACATAAAACACTTCAAACATCACAAGCTGGACTGATTAGACTCTATGCACAGCATCTGTATTGTAAGGAAACTAGCCACTTCCTTACTTCCTTCAAATATCTAAACAATTACAACTTACTTAGGCCCTGGTCCATTCTGGTGAAACAAGACGCTGGGGTGCAGATATGCTGGCTCACATGTGCAATATCAGACTTAATGTATATAGTGAAATTAAAATGTTTGCTCACCACTGTGCTACACAAAAGAGAACAGAGCTATGTAATAGTCTATTAAGATGGTTTTATGAGAGAAAACACGGAACCATTACGTTACTTTGAATGTTCATCCATCCACTGTAACAAATATTTGACACTGGCTGATGTAGCTACGGTCCCTGTTTTCTCTTAGATCAGTGATTGGTTTAGAGACCTGTGATTTGGCATCGTTAGTTTGAGTGTTTTAAGCGGCCACATTACTGATACATAAACTACAACAAAACACACAGTCAAATCAGCGCAACATGCCATTTTTGCTAAGGGTGGAATGAGCACAAACTCAAAAAACAGAAACACAATAATGCAAACCTGCCAACCTAAGACAAGTGGAACCAAACAAAACCAAACATAGTTTATGTTGCGGGATAACAAAAACTACCGGTAAATGAATGGACTTTGTGGTTTTAGCACTAGGCAGGCAATTTAACGTCTCTGGTGACACACACACACACACACACGCACTCACGCATCCACACACACGTGCGCACGCAAGCACACACACACACACACACACACACACACACATACACACACACACACACACACGGCTCAATAACTTGATGACATCATTAACTCTATGAGAGCTATCCATTCTGGGAAAACAGGTGGAAGTACTGTGCTAAGCATTTTGAGTGATGTCACTAGGGATGTCACTAATTTAAAACAAGGCCAATAAAAAACAAAGTCCTATAGCGACATTTACATGCCATATACCGTCTGAAAGAGCACACTGGCTGCTTTCACAAGAAAAAAAAAAGCATTCATACCACCTATTGTTCAGGACTTATTGCCATTTGAATGCAATAGAGACATGAGCAGTCTTGTAAAAATACATTGTATAGAGACATTGACAGACAAATATATATATGAACCAAATAAAGATATTGTACATGCTATACACCGATTGACAGCCCTTTTTGTCCATTTTTAGGGGGAAAAAAAATTACATTCCTCCCATCTTCCGTTCGTCTGTAATTGTCATTTGAATTCAACTTGCGTTGTGGGCCAACACCATATCATTTATGGAATAATATTTTTCAGGTCTATATAATATAATTATGTTGACAGTAATATATAAAAAAACATATACCATATGAAAGGGCACACCCTCTGCTCCAATAAGAAAAAAGAAAAAAAAAAATATGCCATCTATAGTTCACCAATTATTGGGGATTTTATGTCAGAATCCCTGCAATAGTCAGAGAAATGCCTCAGATCTGTTGCGTGTGCGCACGTGTGTGTGCGCACGTGTGTGTGCGCACGTGTGTGTGTGTGTGCGCGTGTGTGTGCGTGTGTGTGCGCACGCGTGTGTGTGTGTGTGTGTGTGTGTGTGTGGGAGGGGGGGGGCTGTTGTGCTTTCTTTGCAAAGACGTTTAGCGTAGCATAACTTGAAGACCACACACATGCACACGCACACACACACACACACACACACACACACACACACACACACACACACACACACACACACACACCCAACACACACGCGCGAACGACCCAGATTTTCCTAACGATCATTAGCGAGCTGCAGGTGCCTGCCTGACTGCTCTTCCATAACGCCCCTCTGCCTCCGACAGAGAGAGAGAGAGAGAGAGAGAGAAATAGAGAAAGAAAGAATGCAATCCCCATGCGAGTGCAGTCACACTGTGTCCAGATGACTAAAGTAAAATAGCCTCTTGCATTTGATGAAAAAAAAAACAAGCGATCGCTTCACAATGCTGTTTTGCTAAGAGCAGAGAGAGAGAGAGAGTGCAGGGGACTGACGAGTGCTAAGGCTCTGCTACGTCCAGCTGTCTCTCCTTGTGTTTACTTCCTCAAAGCAGGGAAAAAAATGGGTAGGGGGGCGGAGTATTGGTTGTGACGTCGTCAGGGCCTTAAAGCAACAGTATACTACAGCTCCATTAGGGATTTAATGCATACAGCTTGGGTTTTAATTGAAAAAAATATGATTGAATGATAAATGTCTGAACGACGTATATGTATGGACTTAGCCTCCAGGTGGCGCTGTTCTACAACGACGTATATATACCCACTCAGCAATTAAACAGTTAATTGAACATGGGACCAGCGTAAGGTCAGCGCAAAATCAATTGCTCAACAAGTTGTCCTGATCTAGGTCAGTCAAGGTCTATTCTTGTACTCCCATCAACTGTGATCTACAGTACTTCTCTGGGATCCATTTAGACAGTCTGGACTGCGGCCAGTAAGTAAGTAAATAATTAAGTAAATAAGTAAGTAAGTAAGAGAACCAGTTGTACTGGTGTTTCCACCTCAGCCCAGTTTGGTTGTAATCTAAACTTAACAGTGCTGAATCACGCCTCAATGATGATATGAAGGATCAGGATGGATGGGAGGTTTGATTGGTTAAATAACACATGGAAATGTTGAGTTGTTCACCAGTGACAGTCTATCAGTTAGATTAATAGCTATAGTAGCTACACAACACAATCGTTCCTGATTCAAGTCAAGTCACCATTATTTATTTAAGAGATTTTAAAAGAAAATAAGTTGACACAAGCCGAGGCAGGTGGCCAGATAGGGGAAACATTTTAAATCCAATATAGAGTAAAATGGAAAACACATACATCATGATGAAATTATGTTAGTGTGTGTGCGGGCATGCGTGCGGGTCTGCGGGTCAAGCTGGTTGACCACATGCGATTTATAAATGACATGAATAATGGTCAGTTGAGTGTGTGCTCATGGTAGGTCTTGCACTATAATATTATAACACTGTTATGTATTAGTTGGTATTATTATGGTCTGTAAGGTTGCAGTAGTTACCATACCTGGTGTGAGGACCTCCTCTGTGCCAGTGTAGGAGGAGAACACCTGGCCCATGAACTGCTCCTGCTGCTCCCTGAAGTTGTTCTGCAGGTAGTCCATCAGCATCACGTAGCCGGCCTGCTGCATGGTCATCACCTCGCAGAACATCTCCAGCTAGAAGGCCATCAAAAACACCTCAACAATTAGCCTTAACAAGAGCATCTATATTCTATAATGACAAGATGTTACAGATTAACAAAGACGGCTATTGGCTGAAAAGCACACGTGACAATGGCTACTGTAGTTCCAAGCAAACTACTCTCGCCCATCCACTTGCATTGACAGCAGGACTCTAGCACAGGCGGAAAGCGCGAGACACAAGATCAAAGCGTGTCGCCACTCTCTTTTAACAGTTACTCTAGCCTTAACCACATGAAGCCTATCGTCCACTCCCTGTATTCTGGGGGCAGACATTCATACAAAATAGCCTGTCTGCAAGCTTGTAGATCATACAATGCATTAGATGACAAAAAAAGAAGAGGACCAAATAGGGCTTATAGACCACTAGGGATTCAATGGAGTACTATGAATGTAATAAATTCAGACTATAATAAAACATTACCAACCATTTTAAATGTTTTGTTGGAGGTAAAATTAAAGAGCATAAATGTGAAATAAAATATTGTTTCTACAAAAATAAAAAAAATAAAACACTGAAAAACAAGCCCAGCTACTGTGGGTCATTGTAATGAGCTGTGACTTTAGACCATTATGCTTTGGCAGCCAAATTGCATTAGTGGAATGTAAACCAGTCAGGACATGTTTGTTTTAAATAACATAGAAATCTGTTCAGCACATGAAGCATGATGCAAATGAGTGGAATAGGCTTTCACAATTTAGTACTAATTGAATTACTATATTTAACCAAACTGTTCAACCGATGTTTCTATCATACTGTTTCAGTAACTGATATCAGATCTAAAATGTAAAAATTCAATGGATAGGCCTAATAATAGAAATGCCTATATAGATAGAAACCCATTGAACCATAGCCTCAAATGTTTTGACGACATGTTATAACACAAGCAAACATTCAGCAAAAGATAGTTGAACTTTCAACAAACATAGGACCAAAAGGTTAGGTATAATGGGGGAAAAAGGGGGATTAATTATAGTCTATGGGGTTTACAATATTTTAATTATTCACTGAATAACAATACTAAACTACTTGATTGACCCATTGAAATCTGTCTGATAATTTAAAAGCCCTCTAAATCAGTAATTTTCAAACATCCAAGATACAAAAATAACAATAATAATAATAAAAAAAGAAACACATGTACAAGCTTACAGTGCTGCGCGGAGGGACGGTGTGTGTGTGGATATCTACTATTTTATTTTGGATTTGCCAGTGCAAAACCTAAAATGTCACAGCATTTGGTTAGTTGTTTCAAAAGAAGTCAATAAAAACCTATGAAAAACAACATAACATTCCTCATACTATCACGCCGGAGGCGGACAGGAACCTCTGTGAGTTAGTCGGGGTGGGCGAGGCGTCCCCACAGACAACAGGCTGTCAACAGGCAAACATCCCAAACGTGTCATTACGCGTCGCCCCAAGGGCACCACGTGATTGACAGGTATATTCAGGCGGTCATTAAATAAAACATTAAAACACGCGGTCACGCACAGACGCACGTGCACAAAGAAAAAAAAAGCGCAAGCCAAAGGACTCGTCGGACAAAAAGACCACAGCGACATAAAGCCGCAGTCATGCGCAGGCTTGTTAACGCCGTCTTATGCAACAGGTCCTTTTGCCTTGTGTACAATAGATCAACCGTATGTTAGGATCCCACCCAGGACATTCACTCTGTAAAAAGACAGCTGTCATCAGGCAGGAAATGAAAAGAGAGGAAAGGAGCAGGGCCTCCTATTTACACACACACATGTATACACGCACATGCACGTGCTAACATACACATGCTCACACGCACACGCACGCACGCCCACATTCAGCTTTTGGAAATACATTCATTCAACACACTGAGGCAGCAGTGCATCAGGAGGTAGACTTGTTTTTATTTTAATTGCAAGGGTTTCCGGCTCAATCCTCCGATCTCACATTGCTGAAGTGTCCTTGAGTAAGAACACCGTTCCAACCTCGGGAACAGGGCTTACTTTTGTCGATTGAAGCTATGACGAAAAATGTGACTAAAACTCAACTAAAACCAAACTAAAAATTTGCTGTGAAAGTCAACACTTTTGGCGAGCTGGTTGGTTATTGGTTGGACAGATAGATAGTGAGTATCTCTGTTCCTTTCCCATGGAATTATAGTGGTAAAACCGTTGATCATCCCTCCTGTCAATCACACTGATTAGACTAATCCTAACGTTTAACAAAGCTAATTTGCATTGAAACGACAATTGGTAAATAATACGGTATAATTGTAATCCTAATAATATGTATCTCTTAGCTGTTTGAGTTCCCTGCTCTAGATGCCCATTGCCCTCCCCTATTTTCTCACCCTGAAAAAAAGTGAAATATAATCATTTCATCCACTTCACACATCAAATAAAATTGATTCTGATCACATCTAATTAGACCTCTTTCATACCAGGGGAAATTTGGTTTTCAGCTTCACCCAGCTGAGTTCTTATTAGATCATACAAAAGCTTTATTACACGCACATGCACAAACGCACACATGCACATGCATGCGCACGCGCGCGCACACACACACACACACACACACACACACACACACACACACACACACACACACACACACACACACACACACACCTGTGTGTCAGAGATGGCCACGGGCTCCTTGAAGACGAACCATTCCACCGTCTCGGTGCAGGGTGGGCTGGTCAATGAGCCGTTATACACAAAGTACTTCTGGGTGGAGTTTGGCAGCAGACCCTGCAGTGTGAACGGTGCCACCTCTGAACTCTTACCTGGAGATAAACACATTGTCACTTTAGTAAGTATAATGTCCTGGTCTGGCTCGCACTGTCCCTAATTGGTATTTTGGTGCAGCATTACTCGCCAAAACGTTATTTGTGCCTAAAGGTATGTGTGACTGTGTTGGCACATTTTGCGTGATTCCATTGACTCATTGATTTCTAATCAACTGAATGGTATTCAATGTTGTAACGCCCAAACCACACCTATGCATAATATAACGGGTAGCCGAGGGGTTTTATGGATTCACGCTCTTCCCGCGGTGGAACAACACCTCCCCAATGGTAAATCCCCAAATAGTGGATTTAGGGACTTCGAACACAAATAGAGCCCAAAGAGTCCTGACTCCTGTCATGTTCAATTTCGCTCTGTGTGGGACTATGTGCACAGCTGCATGTGCAGAGAGAGAGAGAGAGAGAGAGAGAGAGAGAGAGAGAGAGAGAGAGAGAGAGAGAGAGAGAGAGAGAGAGAGATGGAGTTAGGGAGAGACTTCCTGTTTACATAAAACAACATACATACGACTACATTTTTGCCCATCATTTCTGTTTATACTACTGCAGTCAATCAACAGATCAATCATGCTATATACGGAAATAAAGGGGTAATGTATTTCATCGTTTCATTATGTAAACACGTATTAAATTACTATGCTGTTAAGTCAAAGGAAACATAAAGTGGAATAGCAAACAGGGAAAAAATCACTACGGACTTGTAAAAATTCACAACCACAACTTAAGGCTAAAACAAGTTAGTTGAATTAATTCAATCTTTTTTTCCACAATACATGTTAAATAATTCCAGGTCAGGGCTGACATACCGTATCTGCTGACAGTATTGATGGCATCAATAAGGGCCACGTAGTTCTCATTGTCTTCAATGCTTGTCTGTGAGGAGAGTAAAGGTACACGTTATTCATGACGACATTCTACTCAAAAGGGACTTGGTGATGTTTGATTCTCAAACCCAACCAAATGCAATACCTTTAAACCTTTTTCATTTGGTTTTATGTGGTTTTATTTGTCCAAAATGTATAGACTGAGAGATGATAGACTGATGATGGATGATGATGGTCTTAGAAGGGGAACTTTCTGAAAGCTTCATGGACAAAGATAAACAGCTTCAAAAAACGGTCAGAATAACCTGTCGGGCATTCTAGTGCTAGACACAGGACCTGACAAGAATTTTGACCTGATGGTCAAGATTCTTTTTTTTTTCCTTTGGGCAAGCAGTCAGGCTTAGCTCAATGGTAAAAATGTCAGTGCAGGAAACCATTTTCATGTCCAGGCTAGAAGAGGAAAGTTACAGTACATAGTAAAGCTTTATGTTCATAATTACATGTCTCCATACAACATACAGATCAACCAGTCGTCTCCACTCCCCACAGAGCTTGAGAATGCAAGTTAAAGCAGCATAATACTTTTGGTAATGCTTTCGATGTGTGTGCATTTACAGTACTGTACCTTGATGTGATGTAATGCTCACAATGTACTGTCTTGAGAATGCATTGCAATTTACCGATAATGTTAAGATGACAAATTCACAAAACATAACAACGTTTGCATAAACAGTTCTAAACTAAGTGTTTAAGTAGTTTATGGTGTTATTGTCGGTCTGCAATCTCAGACTCCCAGCACACTTTCAGACTTGCTCCCACATGTTTATTGCCAGAAGAACTTTGCAGTAAACATAGTGGGAGGATGTCTTTAACAATGTTATGCTGATCTTCTGCTTGTCCTGCATCTGATTACCAGAGAGAAGGTGGTGCATGGTATACTTTTATCATTTACTGTCAGACTACATTAAGTTGTTTACTTTTTACTTATTCTTAATCTTCTCACAATATCCTCAATTATAGCTAAGCGATTTTAATAAGACCAGTGAATGTAATTAATACTTAATCAATTTAAAATATATATAAAAATAAAACGATTAACAATAAATGATTAATTAGTGTTAACAAATAGATTTTATGGTAAAATATAGTGGGAAACAATGCGCAGTGTTATATACTGTATTTATTTTAAATCTATTTATTGTGTGGGACTTAAGTAGTTCTACTGTATATTCTACAGCAGCAGCAGCAGCAGCAACAACATTGGTGAGCCTAATTGGTTAATCAATTATTTATTTTAGTCATCATAATGATGAATCTATTAGAATTTCTCTGCTGTTGAAAATAAAAACAGAATATTAACAAAATAAGAAATTCTCTGCCTTCATTTTGTTTATATATACCGAATTATCAAAGAGTTGTTTTTATATGCATCATTAGATAATATACCGGTACAGCCACTAATCCCTTTGACTGTGTGCATACTGTACAGTACCACACAGACTATAAACTGTCAGTAACAGTTCAGCAGATGTATTTGGTTCAAGATTTTTAGAGGACACAGTGTTCCATTATAATTCCTAACCTTTCACAGCTAAAAAGTCACAGACTGCCCATGCTGTAGCTTGCCATGTACCATAGACGTACATGTGTGCACAACATGGTGATCATGTGTGCACATGTTGAACACTCACACATGTCTGCTGCCTCCTTACATATACAGCAACTGCATACCTGTATGACACAGTCATCTGTGACACCCTCTCCACCTAATCCCGCTAAAGTACACATAATTTGCATGCGTGTGGTATAGAATCTGCTTGGGTTCCCATCACTGCACTCCCTGTGATGACTCCAGAAATGCAAGTGTAAGCAATAAAACCAGAAATATAGGGATGGTAAAGATGTCTCCAAGACACTCCCATGGGTTTAGATTCAGAACACTTCTCTGGTGTGGGTTTCAACATGCCAGCATATTGCCAGAGGCAAACCCACTAAATGAGCAAAGTTCACCAAAAAACAAGTCATTATGGCTTAACGTCAAATAACTTTCCAAATGGCATCAACAGTTAGTTCTTGACCCTGATCCATGATTTGAATAATAAAACTCTCACTCGCTCATTCTCGCCTACTCACACACAAACGCGTGTGTGTGTGCGTGCGTGCGTCTGTGCATGCAGACACACACACAAACAAAGGTTGTTATTATTTATCATACTTGTGAGGATGTTTGGCTAACTTTTAATGAGTCAACACACACACACACACACACACACACACACACGCACACACACACACGCACACACGCGCGCGTGCATACCTCAAACAACACGGCGAGCGCTGTGATCCTGCCTCCTTCCTTGATGGCTTCATCTAAGGAGTCGAATTGATGTGCTTCATAACAATAGATTTGCATCTGCAAAAGAGGAAAGATTACAGTTAGTAGATTCCTATCACCTCAACAAGAATCACCATGTCTTAGTCAACTCCCAGAATCATCGCATAAAACATGTGGGTCTGGGAAGTTTGAATATCACCACTAAAGCTTTTATTTTGGAATCACATTCACGGGAAACTCAGATCCAAATCCCCTTGGTTGCCGTTTACTAACATCCAAGCTGAGTACTCTTGTCAGCAGAGCTACTTACAAAAACAAGGACAGACCTTGTTCTTCAGAAATCGTATCTCAATCATGGCATTTGAAGGTCTCACCGACCTCATGGCACCTATAAGCCACACTTTAGGCCTGAGGCTCACACGAAAGGTTACTATGGTTGAGGCCCGGCTCCATTACCTCCAGAGGGTACTTGACTCCGTCCAGGCTGTGTTCGGAGCCATCAGAGGAGGCGTTGCAGTGACCCCAATGGAAGGTGATACGAGCCGCCTTGAACTTTGACCTGAGACCCCCTCCGCTGATGAAGAAATCTCCATGTAAATTCACTGCCACTGAGAGAGGAAAAAAGACGATGCATCAGAGCACTTGAACGCTACACATACAGTACTACTATCCATGCATGGTGTTTGCTGTTCAATAGCAACATGCACCAGACACATAACAGGGGCATACATAGAACTCTAATCTCGTTGTATTCCTATCTAGGTTTATAGCATTCTGTCAGGCTAGTAAAATGCTAAATAAAAAAAATATGTGTGTTAAATTTACACATGCCAGCGTGCAAGCATTGACAACTACAAAATCAGCCTCGGGTTTCTTGTCTGTTTAAATTAAGAGTGATGGACAAATTGAACGAGACCAACGTGACTTGGCTTGATGTTTTGTGAGTAAAAACACATTTGCCTGGTGAAGTGACAGTCACGAAGAGTGTGAATGTTGGATCATACTAAAAATCTCTTGTGCTGTGTTCAATTTAACAGCAACATGATACAAGTCGAATCATCAACAAATAATGTCTTTCCTCCACCAGTTATTTCTACTTCTCATCACTCTCTCCACACAACACCCAGTGTTCAATTAAACCCTCCACCATCTCCATGAACAATACCAAACTGGTCTTGAGAGACTAGAACACTTGAATAATGACTCAACATTCTAGCTACCATCATAAATGGACCCGTATGCTGCCTTTTGCGCACTCAAGAGGTAAGTGTCCATTTGGTTTACCAATTCTCCAGCACTTAGTGTAATTGTAAACATCCTGGAGAAATCCTGGATCTCCGGACCAGTGGTCCGGGGACCACCAGTTGAAAACCACTGGCCTATAGGGAATGTTAAAGGGAACCGTTTACAGAATCTGAACTGTTAATAATAGGAAGTCGTTAAGCAACCACTGAACACCGGACAATTATGATTGATGAAGCTCCCTACATAGTAACTTACTATTGATTGGTAAAGCTTGCGCAGGGAGGCCAACCCACATTAGTAGACTCTATATGGGCCCTATTTGGGATCAGGTGGCCTGGGTCGAGACATACGCAGCACATGGGCGGATGTAACATTTCCCAATTTGGGGGGGACAGAAGAAAATGGCATGGGGGCGGCTTCATTGCCGTGGCGCGAAGCCGGCCAAAAAAAAAAAAAAAAAAAAACACTGGCCTATAGGGAATGTTCAATGGAACCGTTACGGAACCTTACGTTATGGTATGCTGCGAGTCATGGCTCTATGCCTCAGAATGGATGTAAGGGAGAAACAATGCACTGATGGTATTGTTTTTAACGGGAGCAAATGGAGAGGAACAATACTCAACAAACAGTCACAGGAGACCAGTAATGTGACGAGCGACCAAAGGAAGGCTACAAGGTAAACAAAGCGTAACTAGCATGAGGCTCTATAGATTAGCTACCTTCAGAACTGTAGGGGGGAGCAAAGAACCTAAGCAGCATGCTAAGCAACATCCGGGAAAGCCCACACAGGTACTATCCACTCTGACCAGCACTTTGTGGGAGTTGAGGTATTATAATTTGTTTGACTTGGTTCCACAGGTGAAATGTGTGAAAATAGCAGATCTATGCCTTGTAAATCCAGACATTGTGAGCTTCTACATTGGGTACACAGGCTTGAGAACCTCCTGATCTATCTATACTCTTCAGTATAAAAAAGGGGTAAACCGACCTGAATGTATCAATGATATCTCATTGCAGACTTTAAAACACTGGTCTTGCCTGGTGGCTTTAGCCATCTCAACAAGCAAGCTCTTCTGCGGTATACAATTACACTGAACAATTACCTTGAACGCACATTGTTGGCTATTGTATTTCACGCCACTTAAGAGAAGAATCCACAAAAGGCCTTGAACTCTCACAGATAAAGAGCCGGTAATGGTATATCCCAGAGTAGACTAGCATGCTACTGTATGTGTGCATGATTGACCCGAGGTATTCCAATCTAGGCCAAAACGGTCTTACTACACAACTGAAAGATAACACTTTGGGATGCAATGGATGGAGGAAAAGAAAGAACAAAATGGACAAAAAGGTAGTGTGGGTTATTTGGGTGGAAGAATGCACTATACAGGTTGACAATGTAGTCACTGAAGGAAGCCATTTGTTCATTCTGAATGAATGCGCATACAAATTTGAACTGCTTGTGTTTGCTTTTGTTTTCTCCTATTCTAAACTCCCCACCACTCATGCATAGATGCACAGACTAACTTTGCATTGACACTGTCATTTACGTACTGGTACACACTTACATATTTGAATATGCTAACTCCTAAGTGATGTCTGCCTGAGGGCACGTCTGAGGTCTATATCTCAGGGTAATGATTGCAATGACATCATTAATATGATCTGTTGTCAGTGTCCAACAAATGCCAAGCTGTGGCAAATAGACACGTCGACTTTTGGGTGTTGCCGCACCCCAGGAGTGCTGAAGTCCACTTCTCAGTGTTTTTGACAGTCCGACTATAAAAACAGAAACCAACAGTGGCAAGCCGTCTCAAGCAGACACGAGCCACAGGAGGCACCGCCGAGCACACTTAGATAAGAGAGTCACATAGGGGGCAGATCTAGGCATGGGCATGGGGGGGCAATACCCCCCTAAATGCCCCCCAAACACAATGGCATGCAACCCAAGATATTTAAAAAAGTGTTTATATTTTGAATTATGTATATACTACTCCTGCTACTAACTAACGACAGCTGTGTCACCAGTAAACCAACAGCATTTCATCACTGAAAACAGAAAACTCTCTGAATCAGACCTTTAGCTTTATGCATGCTGCGTGTCTGTTGCAACTTCAACAACAACTGATGTTATTATGAATGCTTAATTGCCTAATAAAAGTCCTGTAACCAAAATGCTATGGGTGCGGCTTCGGATGATGAAGCCATACCCATACCATTTTCTCCTGCCCCCTCATTTTTCCCCCTTTGGAAATGTGACATTGTTGCGCCCCTCTTCGAGTCACATGTTGCTATTTGCTCACGTTTGTTTCAGTACAACATGATTTGTTGGTCTCTTACCCGTCTTCCCGTCGTTCTTCATGGTGGTTCTATCGGACGTCTCGTTCTCCCAGCCATCGAACGTTAACGCTTTGTACTGCAGCTTCACCTGAGCCAGGTCCTCCTCGATGTTGATGGGCGACTGCTTGGCATTGCTGCAAGACGGATACTTCTTAGCCCAGTGGTTTTGGTTTAGGGTTCCTGGCAAAAAAAAAATCATGGTAAGTTAAAGAGGCCTCGATTGTGTGATTGCTGCATTCTGAGGTACAGACAGACTGGTCTCTGTAAAAAATAAAAAATAAAAGATGATTACCGTACTTTCTTTATATGATGATTTCTGATTTACACATTTTTGTGTGTACATTTGTTTTTAGATGTTCTGATGAGTGATGAACTGCAAATGGTGGATCCCCTAAATAACTGTAATGTGTCATGGATTATCATGGATTACCCACAAAGTAACTAACTACTAGGAAACAGCAGCTGTTTAGCAGCTCCCAGAGGTAGTTTTATACTGTATTGGAGTAGGATGACAACGCCTCAACTCCAAACGGACCTTCCTCAGAAATGGTTATACAGAGGCATGTTATATACAGTACATATAGGGTGGAGTTTGACAATGAACAACACACGCCAGTAAGGCTGAGTAGAGTGGTGTCAAGCCAAGAACCAAACTGCACAACCAATGTAAATTTTAGGTTATGATTCATCAGTTCATCAGATAATACAACCAAATCTCGATTTCACAAAATAAACATAGCCATACACTAAAACGGTACAATCTCCATATTCCAATTTGTATTTGTATCATGTATGCATGCATATTCCCATATAGAAAGAAGGCGTCATTCAGTGTTTTCTCTTTTGTGCACGTCGCCAGGACTTTTGCATGTTATCCCTTTAATATGAATGTCTGTCTGTATTAGGCTATGTGATGTTTATATTATTACTGTCTAAGAAAGTATTCTATAAATCAATCAATGTTATCCTATTTCTTTTTTGTCAGGCTTTTGTGAGACTTTATTTGGGATTTGCTGGCATAGAGACAACATGGGACAAGCTCTAACTAAAGCACTCGGCTGTCAAAACCACATAATTTCCCGTTTCACTCCATCATGAATATCATCTAACATCAAACACCTTGCAGTTACCCTGAATCATTTTGGCACAAAGGCACTTGTTACTTAGCAACTCGAGAACTAAAGCAATAAAAGAACAAATGAATATCCGCCTAGCTTCTTTTTTTTCTGTTCTTTTGTAACAGCTGATCCATAACCAGTTTACCTACTAAGCAAGCCAGGCCTTTCCTACATTCTGACACGCAAGAAAGGTCACTGTTTTTACACACTCCAACACAATGTTCAAAACAGCAGGGTGACATTGGGTCAAAAAACGCCCCCCACATCTCTCCTTTTAAACACAGAAAGGTTGCAGGTGTGCTACTTTGGCTAACAAGCAAATAAGCTAACCACCTCCAGGTGGGTCTACCCTGTAGCATTATTAGAAACAAATGCTCATGTATTTTTTAACTAGCGTCTTAAACAGTGCCACCACCCAAATATAGCCCAGGGCTATATTCAACCATGTACTGTACTGTTACACTGATCCCAAAAAAAGAAAGTGTCATTTGTTCTTATTTTTACAGAATATTGGATGTAGGAACCACAACATATTGTGGAAAGTGTTACAGTGAACTTGTCTCACATAATAAAAGATTGAATTCATGCTCTAGCTTTTCCTAGAGTCAGTTTCCCTTCAAAGGGGGCTAAACAATGGCACTCATTCATCAGCCCATTGACTTGCGAAAATGATCTAATCTTAGTCCACTATTGGCATTTGGCATGCTGCTGAAAAAGCAATCTGGAAAACATGCAGGCCAGGGTTATGTCTGAAGCACTTCCTGTTCTGCTCATATTTTCTGCTCATATTTTCTCATAATTTGAATGAACACCTGGAAGACTAGTGATTTTGGGTTTCATACCCCTTTAAATGTAATATGACAGTCATGTACACTGGTTGTAGCAGACAAGCTCACAAAGGTTGAAGGCTTGTAGCTCAGAGCCTGCACAGTCCAATAATACAGTCTGTATAGTGCAGAAAATATTTGGTGCTATAGACCCCTGTACCAGGGACCTTTTTTTTTTTTTTTTTTTACACTTTTTGAAGATAACAGATCTACAAGCACACAACACATCACCTCACAACTAGTAGACCTGCCATTTTGTATACCGTACATTGTATATTCATGTGATATTATTTTGCTCACTTTTTATGCAGAATGCATCGGAGGGGGACACCTTCTCCTCTCTCCTTTGTTCTGTTTGACTATGAGGAAGACAAAAGTCAAAACATCAGCCACCGCTGCAAAACGATAAACACCGCCCGGTCGAGTGCTCCACTATATTTTATCCAAGTACTCCCTCCTGACGGCTGAAGTGTCCAGATATTCAGTAGGTGCAAAATCATTTCCTCAGTGGCCGCGATTTCGATGTCTCTAGATATTTGGTGCAAGTTGTCCCTGTTGAGCACCTGACAAGCCCTTCTACAACACTTTCTGGAGTTCTCTTCACCTATATGGTGCTCATAATAACATGGTGCTTTTTCATAGACCTGAATCTGGCAACAATATGTGCTACCATCTGCTTGTGATTTTGTCCCGTCAGTCAGAGTTGACGCTTGGCTGTCAACACATCATGAGATTAATGGTCACATGGGGGCGCTACCATTTGCAGGGCATAGTGTGTACCACCTCACCCCGTGGGTTCCCACGCAGTGTTGGACATGTAGCAACCAGGTCATGAAAACAATTTCAAAAGGAGCAAGTAATCAACCTGCAACTACCATTATTTACTGCCGACTATACGTTTGTAATATACGGACATGGCAACACCATTGTAGGCTACATGTGGTTCCTTTTAGCCCAGTATCCAAGCGATAATTTGCCTCTAGTTTCCTTGTCTGCCACACTGAACCAGACCACTCGGGAAATTGCCCAAAGTAAAAGCTCACCATGAGGCTAATTTTGTACAATTTGGGCAATTGTCCCACAGCTCTCTTTTTTCCCCCTCCATGGAACATGGCTGTACTGTGTAGGTGTATGGATTTCCTATGGAAATGTTATTTGTATGTGGTACAGTTGTGCGCTCTAGAGGGGACAGAATGTATCACAACAGCTATTCACCTTGCGCTATATTACGTTTATTTACCTGTTGCATCATCTAGTGTGTAATTGCATTATTTATGTGAGATGTAATTATGTATATATGCATGGGTAATTCTATTGGGATCATAGTATAGTGTATTTAAGATCTAGCTATCAGGATTCATTTGTAAATGTGTAATAAGGATTGGAATGTGCAGTACAGACTTGGATGTGCGCATGCGCAAAGACCCGACTGTTGTTCAGTACTGGAGTTGCTGTTGACTTCGATGGTCTGTCGGTATGTACACAAAGTGCAAAGTTATTAATATACTGTGAAATATCCTTATTTTGCACATTGTCCCTTTAGTTGTTCGTATTCTTCTATTGATTGCATGTTTTCTATTTTTCTATTCCTTTGCAGTAAAATTACCTGCTACTACTACTACTGCTGCTGTTACTCCACTACAATAGGCTACCGTGTGTGCTACAATGGCGAATGCTAGTCGTTCTTTGTTAGCTTGTATCGTGCGGACTGGCCTAGTATAGAGTATAGGTTAGTGTGTGTATGTACGTGTATGAGTGTGATTTTATATAAACGATAAAAAGCCATTTCCGTTGTCGTGTGATTGCTTATTGTTTTGCTGAAGCTGAGTAATTTGCACAGAGTACGAAGTTAACAGTAAACCCTTTCAGAGGGAAATCATTTGGTAAAATTCTAATCAAGTGATATCTGAACAGTAATTTTACGCACAGTAATTTTACAGCTCAGCTTGTTGTTGTAAATCCAATCCATGTGATCAAGTGGTCACGGCGAAGTTAGGGTATATTATATTGGCCAGTCCGTGAGTAGCCAGTGTTATATACCAGTGGGCAAGCCATTAGCCACTGATGAAGAGGAGCGGGACTGGCGACGTCGCCTAAAAGTGCCATTACAACCCCGTGCCTGCCCGTATTGGAGACGGAGTTTGGGTCGGGACGAAGAGGGACTTCCCCACTCATAATCCAGAAGCAAGAGGCTACCCATCCGTGTCGCTGCCGTGGCGGATCGGCGACGACAACGAGGACAACGAGGAAGGACGCTACCACTGCTGCTGCTTCGAGAGAAGGATCCGTGGCACAGTGGAGCGCCGTGCGTAATTGCGCACACACGATTGTTTAGGGGGTCGGACGTTCTGATGAGCCGATCCTTGTTATAAAACTGTGTCTCCATTATTGACTGTGCGTTCACCACCCATGTGCTTTGTTTACTGGCTGCGCATCAAGACGGAGTAGTGATTCTCTGCGGACTTTAGGTATCGTTTCTCTGACGTCACAAGGAGGGAACGAGGGGTCTGCAAGGAGTGTGTTGTCAGTGAATGGCCACTTGGTGTCACTATTGACTTTGGAAATTGACACTTGTATTTTTCCATAAAGACTAGTGCATAGACCGCAGTGTACAGCCATGGCATCACTAACAGACTTAAAGCAGAAACGCACCAACGCACAAAGGGAGTTTACAAAGAGAGTCAATAAAATAAATGACAATTTGGACAT
Organism: Benthosema pterotum; assembly: GCA_039105355.1. Lineage (NCBI taxonomy): Eukaryota > Metazoa > Chordata > Actinopteri > Myctophiformes > Myctophidae > Benthosema > Benthosema pterotum. Next base: position 17,507,450 of record CM076969.1, on the reverse strand, counting down.
GTTTGGTGGGGATGAGCTGCGTGATGAGCAGATAGCACTTCAGAGAGCATATGATGATCTCTGGGGTCTTAATGATGACCTCATTGATGCAATGGAGAGCGATAAAGACATTGACCACCAAACAGACATTGAGGGCATTAAAACAAAAGGTGAGGGCTCTCGGAAAAAATACAGGGACACCATGCAGCAACTAAAAACTATAACATGGAGAGACATTGTTTCAGTCCAATTTGACAAAGCCAAAACTAGACTGGAGGGTGAATTTGACAAAGCCAAAGTCCCAGAAGAAGGTGTGATCACCTCAAATCAGTGTGAGGAAATGTGTCATCAGTTGGATGCTGCTCTCACTGAACTTGGTGCGATCGTGAAAAAGTGGGCTCCTTTTGTCCCGAAAGCAGAGGGTGCAACCATACGGGAGAGCATCAAAGACTTTGATCGTGCTTTCCGGATGCAGAGCCGCACATTAAAACGTCACGTCCCTCAGGCAAAGAGTGATGGAAGTGACATTTTTGTGGACACAGAGACATTTGCGGAGGGTCCAGATTTCTCCTCACCTGCTCATGGAGAGCAGGATAAAGACAAATACTCCACCAGCGAAAGCAAGCCACCAGTGGCCGCCGTGACTTCAGGTGGGCAGGACGGCCAGCCTGGCGGTGTGCTGGGGGGAGGGGCCATGTTGAGCGACCCCTCTGCCCTGTCACTGCAGCAGGAGGCGAGCAACCATCCAACCAGCCTACAGTTGCCACCGCAGCACGACGCGAGCGTGAAAAGAGAGGCCGGCATGCTGGGTACATCGAGCGGCGGCGGTGGCGGTGGTGGGAGGTGGAGAAGTTTCGTGCCTGGAGTCATGCCAGTCGCTTCAGGAGGGTATGGAGCTGTGCCAGGCGTTTCCGGTGTGCATGGAGGCATGCCAGTTGCTTCATTCCCGGCTGTGGGCGTGGCGGCGCCAAAACTGACATTGGCCCCGCTGAGCCTGCCTAGATTTCACGGGGAGAGGAGGAACTATTTTCGGTGGAGAGAGAACTGGATTAAACTGCAGAGACTAGCCGAGCCATCGGGCTTACCGGAGTTGCAGCTTTTTCACTTGCTGGACAGTCTCGATAAATCAGTAAAGACTGAACTCAGGCTGGAGTACTACCGCAACGTGGCTGACGTTTTCCAGGCGCTGGACGATCGCTATGGAGACGTTTCGTTGATCGCCGACGACATCGTCGTGGAGCTGCAGGAGATGCCTGCAGTGCGGGGAAACCAGCCGAGGGAGACTCTACAGTTGATTCAGCGTGTGGAGCGTGCGCTTGATGATCTGACAGACTTGCAGTGTGCGGGGGTCATTAACAACCCGCTAGTTGTGCGTGCACTGGAGAGCAAGTTGCCACATGACCTGCAGACACGGTGGCTTGTTTTCCAGTCCGATCCAACAAACCGGATTAATGCTTTGAACCGGTTCAGTGGACTGCTGTACTTTTTGCGTGCCCAAAAGACAGTCCTGACACGGCAGGAGCAACTGCAGGCAAAAAAAGGTCCAGATAATGCCAAGGCGAGTGAGCCACAACCTCGCAGTAAGCAGAAGGACAAAGTGCAAGAACGGCGTGCATTCACAAAAGCTACTGTGAGTGCGGAAAATACCAGCTCTACGCAGGGCGCCTGTATGGCCTGCGGAGAGGAAGGACATGCGCTGCAGTTGTACCGGTGCAAGACATTTCGCAAAGCCACCGCTCCAGAGAAAAAAGCTTTTGCAAAGAAAGCTAAGGCATGCTTTAAGTGTCTGCATCCCCATGAGGGGAAGTGTAAGAGAAACTTTTTATGCAACAATGAAGAGTGCAAAAAGGGAGATAATCCTTCAGACCACCACTTCCTTTTGTGCTCCAAACCACGGCCCGCCAAAGACGCTGGTTCCAGAGACAATGCGAGAGCGGATGGACATGGAGGCGGTCAAGACAGAGAGCCTCGGAGCCCGGCTGCACCGCAAGACAGTGTCTCCGATAAGATCAGCGCATTGGAGAAGCAGTTGGCTGAACTCAAGCAGGCGCACACGAACCAGGTGAAGACGACCGTCTGCGTGGGGAAAAAGAAGGCAGAAATGCACCCTGCGCTCATGATGTTAATCAACGTCGAGACCAAGCGAGGGGACTGGGTCGGTTCGTTAATTGATCTGGCTTCGGACACTAACTACATAACCCACCAGGCTGCTGAGAGACTGGGGTTGTGTGGTGAGCCGGTCACACTGGCTGTACATGGTGTGGCTGGAATGAAGACCACAGTGAAAACGAGGAAGTACACTGTGGAGTTGAATGTGGCAACAAGAAAAGGGTCTCGCCCTAGTCACAAAATGGACTGCTACGGACTCGATGAGATTGCCAAGATCAGCTGTGCAGTAGATGTGAGCCGTTTGGAGAAGCTTTTCCCGCGGGCTGGAGATCTCAAGCGTCCACACAAAGTGGAGCTGCTAATCAGTGCCAGGGAGGGTCGACTCGCTCCTCAACGTCTGAGGCGGCGGGGAGATCTGGTGCTGTGGGATGGACCCCTGGGAAAGACTGTTACAGGCGTGCATCCTGACCTGGCCGAGGACGTGGAGGTGTCTGCACAGGTGTCCACGCACTGTGCTGTGACTATGAGAGCGGAGGCTGTGGTGGTGGAAAGACCTCGTAGCTGTTCGGTGCAGAGCTGTGAGGAAGGCTCGACTGCCGCTTGCAATGCTGATGTCCTTGAGTGGCTGCGGTGGGACAGCATTGGAGCTGCCTGCAATCCTGTTTGTGGGGGCTGTCGATGTGGCAAGTGTGCACCAGGCGGAAAGGAAATGACTCTTGCAGACGAGAGAGAACTCGAGGTGATCAAGAGAGGCCTGACCTACAAAGTGAGCGACGCACACAGTGACAAGCCGCATTGGGATGCTAGCTATCCGTGGAAGGAGGACCCGTCTACCCTGCCTAACAACCGCAGTGCTGTCGAGGCCACATTCCGGAGTTCCGAGAGGCGGCTTGGTCGCAACCCGGAGTGGAAGGACATTTATGCAAAGCAGGTGCATGACATGGTCGAGAGAGGAGCTGCAGTCAAGCTGTCAAAGACTGAAATGGAGGAGTGGGACGGTGCTGTGTGGTACATCAATCACCTCATGGCACCCAACCCTCATTCCACTTCAACGCCGGTGAGGATCGTGTGGGACTCAAGCCAGGAGTTTCGTGGCGTGAGTTTGAACAGCATCCTTCTCAAAGGCCCAGACGTGTTGAACCCCATCCGCGCGGTGTTGCTGCGGTTCCGGGAGGGGGAGTACGCTGCCATCGGTGACATCTCCAAGATGTACAATTCTGTCTGGTTGGAGCCACGAGAAGTACACTTGCATCGCTTCTTGTGGAGGGACTCACCAGAAGAAGACATCAAGGATTATGCGGTGGTGCGCGTGAACATGGGCGATAAACCTGCGGGGTGCATCGCGCAGGTTGCCATGCGTGAGACTGCTTGTTTGCCGCAGTTCAGCAGCATGGAGAAGGAGAGGAGTGTCATAATGGAGGGGGCGTATGTCGATGATTTAATGGAGTCTAATAACGACCCCAAGAGACTGAATGACATTTTGGCGGGGGTCGAGACCATTTTGGCCGCGGGAGGATTTCACCTGAAGCCTTGGGTGCGGTCTGGCCAAAGTGGGAGGCAGGAGATTCGCGAGGGCAAACGAGAGACTGTTGTGTTGCCGAATCAAATGCGTGAGGAGGACAACAAGGCACTGGGGGTTGGTTATCACGTGGGGGAGGACAGCCTCTTCCTCATGGTGGCAATCAACTTCTCAGCGCGCAAGAGAAAGATGCGCACTGGGCTTGACCTCACTGTGTGTGAGGTGGAAGAAAAGACACCGGACCCTCTCACTCGTCGTGAGCTACTAAGTCAGGTGGCTGGGCTGTATGATCCGCTTGGCCTGGCGACTCCTCTAAAGCAGAAGGGAGTCATCCTGGTGAGGAGGGCGTTCCAGGAAGCAGGAACGCTGACAAAGGACACCTGGGACATGCCTCTGTCCGACGAGCTGCGAGGGAGAGCGGTTGAACTTTTTAAGGAGTACGCTCAGTTGAGCTCTGTGACGTTTCCCAGGTCTCTTACTCCGCCCGGCTGGGTGGGTAAGCCCTGGGGAATAACTTTCTCTGACGGGAGCTCAGAGTCGTATGGAGCAGTGCTATACATGCGCTGGGAGACCACAGATGGAGTCGGCGTCCGGCTGGTGGAATCCAAAGCAAAGCTGGCTCCTCTAGATCAAAAGGGGGACCCAGTGAAAGCGGAAGTCTGCGGAGCCGTCTTTGCTTCCAGGTTGAAAGGGCACATGCTGAAGTATGGTCGTGTGGAGGTGGAGAGATGGTTTCACTTCGTGGACAGCCAGACGGTGCTGGGTGCCATACAGCGGGACAGTTACGGGTTCCAGACCTTTTTCGCCAACCGTATTGGAGAGATTCAGAAGGCTGGACCTGTGACAGACTGGTGGTGGATCCCTGGGGAGGAGAACATTGCGGACATTGTCACGAGGGGGAGCACTCTTGATCAGCTTGGCAGTGGCTCTCTGTGGCAGCAAGGCCCCAGGTTCCTCACGGCACCAGTGGAGGAGTGGCCAATGAAGTCCGCTGCGGAGGTGGCGGCTGGATCCAGAGAGGCTGTTGCAGCACTTCGCAGGAAGGCGTTCTCGGCCGTCACTACGAGGGCTCAAGCTAAACGGCAGAGTCCTGCGTCGAGTGGTGATGGCGACTCGTCTCTGAGCAGTGATGGGACGACCCCGCCAGCCAACGACAGTGGCGCGGCGGCTGCTGCTGGTGGGCAGTCTGTGTCAGACTCGGGTGTGCAACCTGCGGTGGCAGCCGTGGACTGGATGAAGAAGCTGTGGGGGACAGCCCTCATAGACCAAATAGACTTGACGCGTAGTAGCACACTGACAAAGCTTTGCGGTGCTGTGGGCTACTGCCGCCGTTTCATACAGAACTTGATGGATCGGGAAGCCAGGCGAAGAGAGCAAGAAGTTGTTCTCTCTGTCAAAGAGCGCGAGACCGCGTTCCTTGACTTGTGTTTTGCAGCCCAGGCACGTGCGTCTTTTGCCACGACGACACTCAATCGTCTGGTGGTGAGCAAGGACAGAGAGACTGGACTGCTGCTGTGTCACGGTCGTGTGCAGGCCGTGAATGAGAGGAGAGACGGAGTCCCAGTCATTCCCTATGGTGAGCGGGTTGGTGTTCTTCTGGGAGGAGAAGCTCATCAGGCGAACCACGAGGGGATAGCCGGGACTCTCCTGCGAATGAGGAAGAAAGCCTGGGTGGTGCAAGGATCGAGGGTCGCACGCAAAGTATGTGACTCGTGCCTGCTCTGCCGGAAGAAGAGAGCTAAGCTGGGCTCTCAGGTCATGGGCGAGCTTCCCACAGAACGAACAACACCGGCGGCGCCTTTCGAGTACACGACGCTGGACTTGTTCGGCCCCTACACGGTCAGAGACACTGTGAAGAGGCGCTCAAAGAAGAAGGTCTGGGGTATCGTTTTCAGTTGTATGGCCTCGCGCGCCATTCACGCCGACCTTGTAGAAGATCTGTCTACTGAGGGGTTCCTGAAAACGTACCTGCGCTTCACTGCACTGAGGGGCCATCCGCGGAAACTTTGGTCTGACATGGGGACTAATTTTGTGGGAGCTAAGCCCGCTCTAGAAGCTCTCTACAGTTTCCTGGCGGAGGTCGACAAGGAGGATGTCCAGAGGAAAGCAGCAGTGGCTGGAACGGACTGGGTGTGGGTGTTCAGTCCACCTGACTCGCCGCATCGGAACGGGGCAGCCGAGGCAGCAGTCAGGGTCCTGAAGAAAGCCATGAGCAGCGTAGGAGAGGATGAGAGTCTGACTGCGCTGGAATTTCAAACACTTCTTTACCTCGCGGCCAATCTGACCAATGAGAGGCCGATCGGCGCCAGAGCTCAGGTCCAGGAGGAGTCGGTGGACATTATAACTCCAAACTCCCTGCTGTTGGGGCGAGTAGGACCCAGGAGTGATGTCCTGGAGTTTGATTTCCCCTCCTATCCCTTCAGTCGACTTCGAGCGGTCCAGATCGAGGTAGACAAGTTTTGGAGGAGGTGGAGTCAGTTGGCGGGGCCTCAACTATTTGTGAGGCAGAAGTGGCACGTCGCAGTCCGGAACGTTGCTGTCGGCGATCTCGTGTGGGTGGCGGACCAGAACGCTCTTCGTGGCCGTTTCCGGTTGGGTCGCGTCGAGGAGGTGTTTCCGGATGGACAAGGCGTCGTGCGAGATGTCATGGTGCGGACGTGTCCGTGCCAACCCATCAGCTGGTCGCAGGTGCGGAAGGACGGTGCATCGGGGCCGTCGAGCTTGCTGCGGAGAGATGTGCGACGGCTGGTGGTCCTGATCCCAGTGGAGGATCAACAGTAAAGTCCTCTCTGAGTAACACCCAAAAAGAGACTAATTGACTCTGTGTGTGTTTTGTTTTAGTAAGTGGGTGTTCCTCTTTGAGGTGGCTGTGAGTTGGGTATACTGACTTTCAGTCAAGGAGTTAGGTCCTCGTACCGACCTCCTTTAGTTAGTTTTGTATTTACCAGTTATTGCTTTTATAGTAAAGCATTCTTTATCTGCGTGTTCTTTTTCTCTTTTTACCCTGTTGGGGAACAGTTCGACACTGTTTATTTTGTTTTCCAATATATGTAAACATTTGTTAAGAAGTGATGTGTGACCTACTTCGTTTTATCACTCGTAGATCAAGTGGGAGGTGTATGGATTTCCTATGGAAATGTTATTTGTATGTGGTACAGTAGTGCGCTCTAGAGGGGACAGAATGTATCACAACAGTTATTCACCTTGCGCTATATTACGTTTATTTACCTGTTGCATCATCTAGTGTGTAATTGCATTATTTATGTGAGATGTAACTATGTATATATGCATGGGTAATTCTATTGGGATCATAGTATAGTGTATTTAAGATCTAGCTATCAGGATTCATTTGTAAATGTGTAATAAGGATTGGAATGTGCAGTACAGACTTGGATGTGCGCATGCGCAAAGACCCGACTGTTGTTCAGTACTGGAGTTGCTGTTGACTTCGATGGTCTGTCGGTATGTACACAAAGTGCAAAGTTATTAATATACTGTGAAATATCCTTATTTTGCACATTGTCCCTTTAGTTGTTCGTATTCTTCTATTGATTGCATGTTTTCTATTTTTCTATTCCTTTGCAGTAAAATTACCTGCTACTACTACTACTGCTGCTGTTACTCCACTACAATAGGCTACCGTGTGTGCTACAATGGCGAATGCTAGTCGTTCTTTGTTAGCTTGTATCGTGCGGACTGGCCTAGTATAGAGTATAGGTTAGTGTGTGTATGTACGTGTATGAGTGTGATTTTATATAAACGATAAAAAGCCATTTCCGTTGTCGTGTGATTGCTTATTGTTTTGCTGAAGCTGAGTAATTTGCACAGAGTACGAAGTTAACAGTAAACCCTTTCAGAGGGAAATCATTTGGTAAAATTCTAATCAAGTGATATCTGAACAGTAGGCCTACAGCCATGTTGTTGCACTGGTATACAAGAACATGTAGACTACTACAGTATATGTCACAGCCAAAGGAAAATGTGCCAAAAAACTAAAGCTATAACTGTTTTTGTGTTAATAGAATGTGATCTAGATTATGTGAATACATGGTACCTAGTACAACTGTGCCAGGTTTATTTGAGCTCCATGCTTTTCTATTGCTTTTTCTACATTATTGTAGATCTTTTGCTCAGCTAGGATCAACACCAGTTGACATGGTATTGCATAATTTACTTTTTGTTTTTTAACCCTCTGATTTTTGCAACCCATTTTGTTCACCCAGTGCCAATCATCCAATGTGGTCCTGGTCTCTACAAGCTTCCACCAACCTGGGGAGTCAGTGGACAGGCCTCATGCTTCCTTCAATGCATGAGGAGTCAGAAGCTTCCTTCTTTTCACCTGACAGGTGGTTGGACATAGCGCGTGGAAGGAACACGTTATTCTAACCGGTTCCCGTCCCCTCAGAGTCAAGGCAGTTTGGAGACCAGGATTACTGCTTGTTTTTGCGAGGGTATCTACCCTATGATTTCTGCCTGTACAACGGGGTCCCCGTAGTAAAAAGGGCCTGGGTCTGCCAGTATACACGTTTCCCCAAGGAGGATGGCCTGGCGGTTCTGCTTCAAGGGCGGAACCCGCCAACGCCACGGGTGATGAAGCCGCACCCACACCATTTTCGGTTACAGGACTTATATTAGGCAATTAACCATCAATAATAACATCAGTTGTTGTTGCAACAGACACGCAGCATGCATAAAGCTAAAGGTCTGACTCAGAGAGTTTTCTGTTTTCAATGATGAAATAGTGACACAGTTGCAGTAGTTACTGTAGTACAGGGGTGCCCAACCTTTTTTGACCCAAGATCTACTTTTCAGCAGCCAACCCCTCTGGGATCTACCAGTCCAATATCAACATTTCAAACCACACGCATCGTTGCCAGCCTGCAGTAACTTCACAACAACACAACACTACTACTAAAGTACAACAGACTTGTCATAAATAGGCCTACAACAGTACAACATAAGTACAACAGACATGGACAAACACTGCCATTGCAAATGCATCACACACACAGACGAAAATCGCTCTTTTTTCTTTTCCACCCCATTTTTTTTCTTTCCTCCCCCCACATCTCCCGAGATCTACTTGAGATCAGGCCGAGATCTACCGGTAGATCCCGATCTACTGGTTGGGCTCCCCTGCTGTAGTAGGAGTAGTAATAGTAGTTCAAATCATTTTAAATATAAGCACTTTAATTTGAAATATCAGGGATTGTTTTGCATGTCCTCATGTATGGTGGGGCAGTCTGGGCATTTAGGGGGCATTGCCCCCTAAATGCCCATGCCTAGATCCACAAATGGAGGGCTGAGAAGGTTCTCAGTTGTATCCATGGGGGGGTTGTGCATCACAGCTGATGCTGTGATGCACGTGATTCTGTACGCACTTCACTGTGTTTTGTAGCTTTACAGAGTCAGACGGTGTGCCAGTGTGCGTGACGAGGTTGTGTTGCCAGGCTGTCCCGTTGCCCAGAGACAACCACCAATCAGCAATCAGCAATCAGAACTACTCTTCAGCAGAGTTGTAGTAGTACTTTTAGAAGTGCGGGGACACCTCTTAATTTTTTTTCTGTGAGTGTACAAATGTGAACCAAATGGACCCTAGCGGGTCCATTTGGTTCCATCTGTACACTCTCAGAAAAAGGAACACATTAACATGGTGAAACACAAGATGTATTTCATCATACTAATGATTTTTTTTCAGACCTCCATTTCTAGGAAACACAGATTCGGGGGAACTTTTTATCATGTCCACACACCATAGTAAAATATTGAAAATGAGTGGAATTAGCCTTTAAGACACATGCATGCACACACTTGCATTTGCATGTGAATTTGCGTGCACCTGCGCAACACACATAGTATAGCAGATTGAGAAAGATTGTTTACAATGCCTAATTGTATCCATAGTATCCAAGTAAATGACAAGACAAAAAACATAGGCCTCCTTTTGCCCCAAAAATATCTTAGATGTGAGTGGGGGGACGCCGTCACTACACCCCTGCTCTTCAGTAAGAGTATCAAGTCGTTCTAGGTGTCGACGTTTCTGACCAGACGCTTTTACAAAGCAGCTGGCAGAAATGAAATAAAAAAAGAAAACACAACAATGTGATCCTTGATCTTCCATCTTAAGTGGAGTAGGAAGAAATTACTCCTGCCCCCTTCAACTATTCATACTGATATAGATAGGCTACTATTGTACCATCATCTACATCTGTATATTCCGGCACTAACTACTGTATGCATATGCATACTGTATATAAAAAAGATTATGTTTGGGGAAATATCTAGACTCTTTCTTCTATAAAGACACACTGTACCCAAAACAGGGACCAGATCAGGTCAAAAACCAGTAACCAACGTCCAGCCTGAGTACAAAAGAGACTAAATGAGGCCATATAGGCTTTTAGGTCAGGGCCATTATTAGCATGTCAATGGCTGATGGAAACATGGAAAACACATGCTGACTGACTGCACACTTTACCACCTCATCTCTTTCAGCTGGCACGACAACAGTGCGAAATCACGCACACGTGCACATGTACACACACACACACACACACACACACACACACACACACATACACACACACACACACACACACACACACACACACACACACACGTACACACACACACACACACACACACGTACACACACCCACACACCCACACACCCACACACACACACACACACGCACACACACACACACACACACACACACAGCTTTGTGCCAGGAAAGGTTCCCCGAGCCGGCAGAGGAGAACATTTGTGTTCAAAATGATTGATAAATATTCAAGAACAGGACAGCAGATGTACAAGCTCATGTGACATACCACAATATACACTATAAAAACTAACAAAAAAAAAAACAGATGCTATTCTGCTTATAGTGTGTTAAAACTTCAGGCAGCGCTAGGTGTTGTCAATATCAACCAGCCCAATAGAAGTCCTATATTGTACATTGAGGCCTAACCCTCAAATTTGTTTTAAAAATGTTATGATGCTGTGGCAATCGCCACACCTATAGTATTTGTTTTTACTTTCTTACTTATTCTCCACTACGAACATTTCACATCAGAATCAGATTTTAAATCTACACATTAATCCATGTGATATGTATGATGTGATTAGGGGTGTAACTATACATTTTAACTGTTGACGATACAATACATGGACAACATTGGGTCATTCTTGAGATACAATCTGATACGATTGACAATGTCAAACAAATACTTTGACATTCTCTTAAACTAAGTAATTAAACCACTCTGAACCACTTCTTTTTTCTTTTAAATGCAATACAATGCAATACTACATCAAACTAAAGTAACTAAACCAAATTAAAGTAATTAAAGCACTCTTTACTTTTTTTTAATGCTAAATTTCATGTAGTATTAATGCAATCGATTATCTGCAAAGAAAACGATTCCATATCAATTATCTGCGTTGTAAATCAATGCAATACGATACATAGTCAATGTTGCTGTTTTCATATCGACATATTTCAATTAAAAATTGATTTTTCAATGCAGTTAATATATTGTTACACCCCTAGATGTGATCCACGCTATAGCTAATACTGTAGATATCTGTTCTCACATATTTTCATTAACCACATACAGGCAATTCAATTCAATTAACCAAATAATGTCTTAATGTCTCCATTAAGAATCACTTAGTGGACTTGTTTGGACAGTAACTGGTCTCAACTGTACAGATGTCAGTACAGGATAACATGTTTTTACTGAGCTATTGCCAAATCAAATGGCACACACACCGCAGGAAAGTGAAAATAAAACAATTACTCATTCCTCCTGCTATTGTTCACAGGTATTACCCCAGAGGCGTTCACTGGCTGAAGGATGAACACATTATTGTGCGGCGCTGTAAATAAAAGCCAAGAAAAAGAAGAAGCACATGTTTAAGCTCATCTCTGACAGTTCAAAGGTTCAGAGAGATCCATTCATTCTGCCATGATAAGCCGTTTACACTTTTCCCTTCCAGACTGTTGCTCCCTGACATGCAGACCTCCTACTGCAGGTATGCGAGGTAGCAGGGAGAGGGTTTTACTGTATTATCTGGCCAAAGTTTATTTTGGAGGCAAGGAGATAAAGTGATAGACTAGTGGCTCATAGCCAGATGAGAGGAGGTTAGTATCCATAGGGGTCTGGAACAGAGATTAACATCCTGAAATAGATCAGCCTTTATTTTATTGTGGAATAAACAAAGGTGTGTGTGTGTGTGTGTGTGTGTGTGTGTGTGTGTGTGTGTGTGTGTGTGTGTGTGTGTGTGTGTGTGTGTGTGTGTGTGTGTGTGTGTGTGTGTGTGTGTGTGCGTGCGCGCGTGCGTGTGTGTGTACTTTTTGTGGTGTTTATCTTTTATCTCCCCCTGCCACCCCTTTCTTCCGTTTCTTGAATTTATTGGAAAAAATGACTCACAAAACCAAATCTGACACACTTTTTGTCAGCTGTGTGTGTGTGTGTGTGTGTGTGTGTGTGTGTGTGTGTGTGTGTGTGTGTGTGTGTGTGTGTGTGTGTGTGTGTGTGTGTGTGTGTGTGTGTGTGTGTGTGTGTGTGTGTGTGTGTGTATGCCCCACGCCTGTTTTTGGAATTGTTGGAGTAGAAACCGTTTGGTCAAAACTTGCTGATTACTTCTGATTCCATTTCCTTATAGTGTTTTGTTTCATTCTCCTTCAAGGAATTAAAAACTACACCCGTGTGTGAAGCGGATGCCTGCTGCCCCGTGTTTCACCACGTTAATATTATTTTCAGACCTCCATTTCTAGGAAAAAATCCCACCTAGTGGGAAGTGAGTCCGGCTGCTCTTGCAGACATGTATTGCATCCATGCACCTGGTTGAGTTACAGTATTATGCATGTGTATGGGGCTGGTAGAGGTGGGATCAATGTGGGACTGATGAGATTTTTAAGCTATGGCACTGCTGTAATGATGATAACAACCTAACAATACTACAACTCCTAATTATTTTGGAGATATCATATTTTTGTTCTGCTGTTGTACCACATAGTTTGTGTTTGAGAGTTTCCAGATTAAGGCAGGTGGAGGGAATTTATGAGATCAATACTATTGCAATCTGGCAGAGTCAGGTTATCATTTAGCTGGTCGTGAGTGTATTATTAGCGTTATTACGGTCAGAAGTCAACGTTGGCTAACATGTTAATTTGTCATGACCAAAGTCAGTATGCAGCAGATTTTACATAAGTGTGATTAATGAGGAAAGTAGCGATGGGATAGCGCGACTTGATATACATGGTAGATCAAAGTCTGTTTGTAAATGAAGTGGATAGCAAACCCTAGCCCCACCCGGCACAGATGGAAAAGGGCAATTATGATCACGCACATCCAAAAAAGACCTAATGTGGGTAGGGTGCTAGATTAAACAATGGAACATGACTATATGAAAGAAGAAAATCTGCACACCATTTGATGCTCCCGAATATTGCTTTACTTATATGGTGACGTTTCGGGCCGGAGCCCTTCCTCAGACCTTTACCCTGAGGGGGTCTGAGGAAGGGCTTTCGGCCCGAAACGTCACCATATAAGTAAAGCAATATTCGGGAGCATCAAATGGTGTGCAGATTTTCTTTCTTTCACATGGTGAATATGTCCCCTATACATGTATTGCACTTCACTGTACTGTGATATACTTTAATTGACTATTGTATTCCGTTGTACTCTGATGCAGTGGGTTTCAACCTTTTTCATACCAGGGCCCACAATTTGATACATTTTAGCCCCACAGACCCCAAAACTAAAGATTTATTTTGTTTTTATCCACAATTTCAGGCTGGATTTGGGCAAACAAAACAGTCAAACATACAGATCAAAATGACCATTAATCTTCTACATTCTCTAGTTCTCTAGATTTGGGCTAATTCACATGATGAATATTTTAACTCTTGAGACTGTTAACATGAAACCAAATGGATCCGCAAGGGTCCATTTGCTTTCATTTTACCCTCTCTGGTTAACCGATTTCCACCATTTAGCTGGGGACCACCTGGACCAGTAGGAGGGAAGCAACTGGTCCAGGGGACATGTTCAAGCAAGCGGCCACCCACTCTGGCCACACGGACATTAACGAATACACTGAGACTGTCACTGCTTACATCAGCAAATGCATCGATGATGTCACAGAGACCAAGACCATCACAGTACGGGCCAATCAGAAGCCATGGCTGACAACGGAAGTCCATAGGCTACTGAGGGTCCGAAACGCCGCCTTCAAAGCAGGTGACGACGAGGGCCTGAGAACAGCAAGGGCCAACTTGGACCGTGGCATCAAAGAAGCAAAGAGACAGTACAGCAAGAAAATAGCTGACCGTTTCAGCGACAGCAGAGACACCAGGAGCCTGTGGCAGGGGATCCAGACCGTCACGGACTACAAACCCCGGCCACGGACCTGCGACAACGACATCACCCTGCTGAACAATCTCAACAACTTCTTCGGGCGCTTTGAAGCCCAAAACAGCACCCCTGCACGAAAGTCACCCCCTCCCCCGGACGACCAGGTGCTGCTACTGTCCCAACACAGTGTGCGGCGCTCTCTCTCCAGGATCAATGCCCGCAAGGCACCGGGCCCTGACAACATTCCCGGTCGGGTGTGGAAGGACTGTGCAGGAGAACTGGCTCATGTCATCACAGACATCTTTAACATCTCCTTGAGCCAGGCTGCTGTCCCTACATGCTTCAAAGAGACCACCATCATCCCCATCCCGAAGAAACCTTCTCCAACCTGCTACAATGACTACCGCCCTGTTGCACTGACTCCAATCATCATGAAGTGCTTCGAGCGTTTAGTCATGCATCACATCAAAGGTGTCCTCCCTCCTAACCTGGATCCCTACCAGTTTGCATATCGGGCCAACAGATCAACCGACGATGCAATCTCCACCGTTCTTCACTCTGCCCTCACCCACCTGGACACCAAGGACGCACACGTACGGATGCTGTTCATCGACTTCAGCTCAGCATTCAACACCATCATCCCCCAGCAGCTCATTCACAAGCTGGACCACCTGGGAGTGAACACCTCAATGTGCAACTGGCTGCTGGACTTCCTGACTGGGAGACCGCAGGCAGTCCGAGTCAGCGGGAACACATCCAGCACCATCACCCTGAACACGGGGGCCCCCCAGGGATGCGTGCTCAGCCCCCTCCTCTTCACCCTGCTGACCCACGACTGCACACCAAAGCACAGCAACAACATCTTTGTCAAGTTTGCGGACGACACAACTGTGGTCGGTCTCATCCATAACAACGATGAGTCCAACTACAGGGATGAGGTGAGCCAACTGACCACGTGGTGTGGAAACAACAACCTCCTTCTCAACGTGGAGAAGACGAAGGAGATCATCGTTGACTTCCGGAGAGCGCATACCCAGCACTCCCCACTGAGCATCAACGGAACTGCGGTGGAGAGAGTGAAGAGCACCAAATTCCTCGGTGTGCACATCACAGAGGACCTCTCCTGGAACACCAACACCACAGCACTGGCCAAGAAGGCACAGCAGCGCCTCTACTTCCTCCGCAGACTGAGAAGAGCCGGAGCCACCGTCCCCATCATGTGCTCCTTCTACCGCGGCACGATCGAGAGCATCCTGACCAGCTGCATAACTGTGTGGTTTGGCGGGTGCACGGCATCCTGCAGAAAGACCTTGCAGCGCACAGTGAGAGCAGCTGAGAGGATCGTGGGTGTCCCCCTCCTGTCCCTGCAGGACATCTACACCACACGTGTGACCCGCAGGGCGCTACAGATTGCAGGTGACACCACCCACCCTACGCACGGCTTCTTCAATCTTCTCCCATCGGGGAAGAGACTGAGGAGCCTCCGGGCAAGGACTTGTAGACTGAACGACAGTTTCGTTCACCAAGCCGTCAGGATGCTGAATTCCCTGCCGCTGCTATCTCGCACTGAGCACCTGCCGCTACCCCCTCCCACGGCACACGCACAGGCACGCACACGCTGAAAGCCAGAACAAGAACACTTGTACGCACACTCTGGCTTGTACGCCCACTTCGTACACACACGCTGGACTCAACTACCCCCCCACACACACATGCACACACATACACTCATATGCACAACTCACACACAACCAGAAGGACTGTACCGAATCCGCTGCTATCCCCCCCTGCACATGTACAGCGATACCCCTACAGTAATACCCCTACTGTCATAGTTGTCATAACCTAGCCGTTAGTATAGTAGTGCGTAGTTGTAGTATGCTTAGTTTTAGTAGTATGTCTTAGTATGTTTAGTGTTTTAGTATATTTAGTATGTCTTAGTATGTTTAGTATGTTAGATGTTTTTTTTTTAGTCTTAGTTTTCAACTCTCACTACTTGCCACTTTATTAGTATATTTATACCTGGTCGTAGCTTAGTGAGAGAGTAGGTCGTAGTGAGAGAGTAGCTTAGCACCTTCACCCCACTTTATACTGCTACAGTTGCACCTTAATACTCTAGTCTGTTGCACTATACGTCACTTACTGTTCTTGTATTGTTTGTAGTCGTCATTTTTCTTATTGCACTGTCTATTGTCTATTGTCTTATTGCACTGAGGAACAATGGAAACGTTATTTCATCCCTGTTTATGTCTCGACATACACTGGAGTGACAAATAAAGAAACTTGAACTTGAACTTGAACTCTGATGATGGAGAAGGCCACTGTATTTCCACAGTCACTCCAGAGGGACACATTGCATATATTCTTTTTTTTATATTTTTTATCCCACGATTTTGTAACCCATTTTCACCCAGTGCCAATTCCTAAAGTGATCCTGCTTCCTTCAATCCAAGCTGCCTTCTTTTCACCTGACGGGGGGAGTTTACCTGGTTGGACGTAGCGTGTGGAAGGAACACGTTATTCCAACCAGTTCCTGTCCCCTCCATCAGCGCCCCGGCTGGCCAGGGGGAGGCAGTCTAGAGCACAGGATTACTGCATGTTTTTGTGAGGGTATCTAGCCTATAGGGGACACAGGGAGATCATGCAAACTCCACACAGAAAGGCCCTTTCGCCAACCCCACCTCGGGTATGGCACTGATGACGCAGGGGAGGAGACAAACAGCCAGCAACCACAGCAGCATCCCTAGCGGGAATCGAACCCAGGACCTTCTAGCTGTGAGGCGACAGCACTAACTACTGTGCCACCGTGCCCCAATTGCATATGCATATTCTTACCTCTATTTTACAAAACTTTATACTAGGGCTGGGACTTTAACTGATTGAGATTAATTAATTACAGAAAAATAACACAATTAAAAAATTAACTCATTTTAATTGCACATAGAATTTGCACCACAGAACCTTTTTCACTGGGCGAATTTCAGGGGTACCGGTCATAGCGGTGCACGGAATGGAAGAAGAAGCAAATCAGGGTAACTAAAAAGGGCTGCCAATACAAACTCCCACTGTTTTATCCTCCCATTGGTTCGAAATTACTAACGCTATCTCTAACCCTCACCCTCTACATAATACTGTATGTTACAGTATGGACACAGTATTGATTTAGAAAAACTCACTCACACATGCACTACCAACCTGTTTTAGTTGACACAAAAATGCCTCTCCGATCAAATATTAGTATGTGATTAATTGAGATTAATTAATTACAAATTAGATCAACAATTTTAATCGAGTCCCACCCCTACTTTATACGTTTTGTAAGTTAATACCCTTGTGTCACACAAAAAATGTTTACTTCACATTCTATTCTTGCTGGGGTAAAGTACAATTAAAACATTTATAATGCAAATAGAAAACATAGCAATACAAAGATAGCAAAAGAAAGAGTTCATGTAAATTGATGCCCTACTCCGTCATTCTGTCACACAAAAGTAGCAAAAAAAAACAGTAGTTGATCTACAAGCTCAATGAGGGTGATATTTGTCATGGCATGCACACTCATGGGATGGGTGGCAGGAGGGAGTGTTGGGTGGTCATAGTTCTCCCAGTGGGTGCTCCTCAATGACCGGGAGTGACAGCACACACAGACGTGTGTGTGGGGAGGCACAATGATAAAAAACAAACACAAAAGCACAAAGATGAAAAGAGAAAGGATCAGGAAATGGATTTGGTAAAAGTAAACAATGGGATAAAAGGTCATTGATGGAATGAAGGTGTCTAAAAGACCAGAGCTTAAAGGCTCCAAATGAGATCTCTCCCTGTGGCTGTCAAAGCCCCTGAATGAGGACATGGTAAAAGTCAAAGTGCTCCATTTTTGTTACATGCTAAACCCCTTATCCCTTTTAAAAAAAAAAACTTTTGGGAGTAGTTCAATGTGCCAATCTATTGGCACATTGTAAACTAAATAGTTTAAAAAGGCAGTTAAAGGCAAGTTAAGGGATAAGGGGTTTAGCAGTGATGAAAATCTCTCTCTCTCTCTCTCTGTCCGTCCGTCTGAATGAATGAATGAATGTCTGAAACACAAATAACTCCGCGATGACACCAACAATCGCTGTAAGTTTTCACACAGCCGTTCACCATAATATCAGGAGGAGAGTGACGAAGCCCTTTTGCCAAATTGACACACCGTTGATTTATAATGAATTTATTTGTGCATGAAAATTTCCCCATTAAGTTTATATGGGAAAGTCCGACGGGGCCCCCTAACGTTACACAATTCACAGGCCACCGTCATTGCTGTTACCCCACTGCCTTATTTCCACTGCTACACCAGCAACACAGCTAATAGTGGCCGCGGTGTTGTTGTCGGGGAGGAGGAGGAGGAGGAGGAGGAGGAACACCCCCGCTCAGGGTTCTACAGTCGAATGGGAATCGCATTTGTGACTACATCGTACAGCGGCGGTGTTCGCTAAAAACACACAGATCTACAAGCTAACAGCAGCCGACTCTTGCATGGAAGAGAGACCAGGCGCACAAGTACAGGTTGCATGCGACGACAGCTTGAGGACAGCCTAACTTCTTCGGAATTCCCTGCACGGGGCATATCGTATTGTGTCACTCCCAGCACGGACCCCCCCCCCCCCCACACACACACACACACACACACACACACACACACACACACATATATAGTTATTACACCCCCCTTTGCCAGTGGCTTCATGATGACTGTCCACAGAAACAGCTACTTTAATGCAACAAAAGTGAAATCAGATTCATCAACACCTTCCTGGCCACCTTACTTTGCCACAATTGTTTTCCCATTCCCCCATGATCAAGTATACTCACAGTCACAATTACATTAAAGCAAGGAGAAATTTACATGACCATTGGTATAATCTATTAAATCAGGGGTTTTCAACAGGTGGTCCGGGGACCACCAGTGGTCCTTGAAAGGTTCCAGGTGGTCCCCAGGTAAGTTGTTTAACCAAATTAACTCTTGAGAACGTAAAAATGAAACCAAATGGATCCATTTGGTTTCATAAATATTCATCATGTCAATTAGCCCAAATCTACACAACTAGAATTAATGGTCATGGACAGAAGCAAAAAGAAAATCATTAGTTTTGGGATCCTCAATTGGTGGTCCATGGCTCAAATGCTGAATAAATGGTGGGCCCTGGGATGAAAAAGGTTGAAAGCCCCTGTATTAAATCACTACCCACACTGTTATGATCTATTCATTCACATTAGGGCTTGTTATACATAGTGGCCAATGCATGTGTTCAAGAAGTGTTATGAAGTAAGGCCGGCTTCCATGTGGACATAGTGACATAGTGATGAGGATGACAGTGTTATGACAAACCTAAGCACATCAGTCTAGATCAGTGGCCCGCATGGGCTGTGCTACTATGTGGCTCAGTACAAAGTCAATGAGGGTGGTTTGATGCAATATTTTATATAATAGAATATTTTTGGGAAGGAGTAAAGGACTATTTAAAGCAAAAAACATGATCCAGGCAAAAACACATCGACACTCCGCTCCAGGTAATCATTATTTAAAGTGTATGAGCAGCATGGTTATTAAGCAACAAAGAAAGATACTGTAGACCTTAACAGGGATATTTAGACCCCTTGGCAATGTATATAGAAGAATGCCAATACTTCATTGCCACAGACAGACATAGAGACAGAAAAGGCATGCATGCAGAGTGTCAGATGCTACAGTATGTACTTTCCATCTGTTGTTGGACAGAAAGGATATAACAAAACTGAATCTGAGCTGCTGGGCACACGCCACTGTTTACCAGCCATTGCCTGTTTTTATAGCACTCTCTCCATACAATGCCAAACCAGCGTGGCAAAACTTCTTCAAATTCATGAAGATCAAACGCATTTGCTTGGGGAGAACATATTCAGATGCAAATCCTAACATGAGGCCACAAGGGGGAAAACATGAGAAATTTGAAATGGGTTCAATCGAAGCTGAAGAGGAGGCAGAAAGAAACGCTTGCATGTTTTCCTAAATTATATTTACAAATGGGACATTAATAATCCTGCTGCATCTTTAACCTCCCACCCGCACGCCACTCAACAAATCACCATCTCAATAGGTAAGAGCTTTGTGAAGCCTGCATGATTTCAACGTTTATATGTAAAACCATTGTTTCCCGAGAGGCATTTACTAAATCTGTTTTAGATGCATGTTGCAGTTAAATGTGTATGATGTGTGCATCAAGCCTGCCTGCATTACACTGTGTTGTTGCCAGAAATTACACATTAATGAGCCGCCAGCATGCTGGGTGATCTCATAAATAGTCTATTTACTGTCCACTGCACTGTGCGATCATAAATCAGGCATTATACACACAGCCAGGCGGCCACAAACGTACACACAGGTCAGATCAGATTTAATTGAATGACCACACAGCAACAACACGTTAAATAAAATATTATAACTGAATCCTCACCTCACATATACTGTACATAAAACAAAAACATACCGGTAGATATGGCACTAGTTAAGCCAACTGACCTGATTCTGATTCAACATAATAACTTCTATTAACTATTTTATGTCAAGGATAACCCCTAAATTATTACAAAAATGTTCAAACAATTCAAGATTCTTACAAAAATATTTAACAAATCAGATGTACAAATTTTACAACATCGAAGCACAGCTGAGAGCTTGTATATCTGCTATATTTGCCGGGCCGTATCTATTGCGTCCTGCTCACCCAAACAAAGGTCTTTCTTTTATCTCGCCTAACACTGAACGCATGCTGCAAAGGTTGTGGCTGTTTCACATTATGTCATAGACAATACAAAACATACAATATCTCTCTGCCACCCATGTCATGTGTTCATTTACCGTCAGTCGTAGGTACAGACAATATTTAATGCGCTTGGCCTCCTTTATGACAGTGATTCCCAAAGTGTGGTCCAGGGACCCCCAGGGGTCCTTGAGGGAACTGCAGGGGATCCCAAGCTAAATGATAGCTTGGAACCGAATGGACCCTTATGGGTCTTAACTTGGGTCCATTTGGTTCATTTTGTACACTCTCAACAGTTAACACAATGAATAGTAGCATGTAGACACAGTATCAACCAATAAAAACTGTTTGGGGCAGCGAAATCACGCTCAACTATGAGAGCGAGTGTAGGAGAGGAAGATAACGTTGTTATATGGTGCGTTGTTGTTCGCGGTCCGTCAGGGCGGTCTCATTGAGAAGCATATATTCTACAACTTCATCGCTGGGTCATGACTCACATCGCTTGCAGTGCAGATTTGATGTAAGAAACCTTGAAATGAAAATGGTTTAGAATCACTCCTAGAGTCGTGCAGATCTTCTCTTATTGCAGGCAGGGGCGGATCTAAGCATGGGCATGGGGGGGAAATGCCCCCCTAAATGCCCAGTCTGCCCCACCAAACACGATGGCATGCAAAACAACCCAAGATATTTCAAATTAAAGTGCCTATATTTAAATTTAAAATGATTTCAAACACTAGTACTGCTACTAAGTAACTACAGTTGTGGCACCTCTAAACCAACAGCATTTCATCACAGAAAACTCGTTTGAGTCAGACCTTTAGCTTTATGCATGCTGTCTGTCTGTTGCAAATTCAACAACAACTGATGTTATTATTGATGCTTAATTGCCTAATAAAAGTCTTGTAACCAAAAATGGTGTGGGTGCGATTTCATCGCCCGTGGCTGAAGCGACAAGATAAAGCTGCGCCCATACCATTTTCTCCTGCCCTCCCAATTGTAAAATGTTACATCCGCCCCTGATTGCGGGTCAGGTATGTCTCCATGGAACAGTAAGGAGACTTCTTCCAACCACAGCACTAATGGTAATAACATTTGATAGTCTAGAGAAGATAAAATAATAAAATAAAATAACATTAAACAGTATGGCCATACTGTAGTAGGGTCAGGGAAGGTCACTCAATGCTATCCCATTACAGTAAGATCAAAGTGCAAGACTTGGAGCCTCGTAGTCCATACAGTATGATCATTTTTTCTATGGTAGTCATCATCTGTGAGTCACACGCATATACGCAATGTATATTATTGATACATTATCTATAAATGTCTTGTCTTTACACTTAAATGCATGCATGGACTGAGAGCATAATAAACTATGTATAATACACGCATTGCAGGCATACACACCCATACACATGCATGGCTTGCAAGCATGCACGCACACTCACACATACAAACATAAGCAAGCACACACACACACACACACACACACACACACACACACACACACACACACACACACACACACACACACACACTTGGAATCAGTCTTTGAAGTAGAGTGCAACCACACACACGCACACGCGCACACACACACACACACACACACACACACACACACACACACACACACACACACACACACACACACACACACTTGAACTTCATAGGACAGCTTTTTTGAGGACAGTGTTCTTCAGCTCTACGTCAGTACATCAAAGCTGTGTTCTTCAAGTGCATCTACTGACAACCTGTTGTGCCACTGGCCAGAAGGTAACGGAAAATAACATGCTAATGAAATCAAAGAACAACATTTGCTCTTGAGACAAAACCTCACTCCACTACTATGGCCTCCTTTTGTCCTTATTATTCCTACCTGTTTAAGTATATACAGTATAGAGACAGGTGAGACGTGATAGCTGCATAGCCTAATTCTCTCTGTACTGTACTTGGCTGACTGGAAGTCTGGAAGACCTTAGTGCTACATATAAAATGAATTATAGGCGAGAAGCGACCATAGGTGTTCTATTATCATTATTAATATTAGGCTGTGTCTCAGTGCATAAACATCAGATTTCGGATCATGAAAAACACACTAGCAGCATTGTGTGTGGCGGTGGAAAAACAACACAATATCAGTTTATAAAGATAATGTGTGTGTGCGTGTGTGGTGGTAAATAAACAACAGTAACAGTAAGCGTTACAGTGTATGTTCACAGTGTAGCATCACAGCATGACGAACTTCCTCCTGGTTTACATACTAACTGCACCCTGTGGTTGCAATAAGTAAGGACCTTCATCCAAAATATCTTAGCAAAACATTGCCAATCTACCAGTACACTAGGCGATGTGTTGTGACATGTTGTGGTGTGTTGCAGCACATTGTGACATGTCGGGAGCTCTCAGATTTATTCATTTCCATATAAAAAAGCTTGCCTCAGCTTAGAGACGCAGCATTGACATACCTGCATAGGACCAGTCAATGTCCTCTGAGAATTTCCGCTGATTTCGGTAGCCATAACCTTGTACCACTTGAGCTGTAAGAAGAACAGAATGGTGGGGTTTAATTAGAACAAGTTCACAATCATAAACTTCATATTAGTAACAAAATAACTTTGCTGTGATGCTGTGGGTAATGGCATACGCCTGCAGCAAGTCTCTAATAAAAACGGATTTGGAATGGTCAATGCAATATCAATGCAAGCATGAAACGCCATAGGTATATGCAATTCAGTGCAATTGAATTTTATTAGTGTCAAATCACAACAAGTTGTCTCAAGACATTTTACAGAAAGAGAAAAAAAAGAGAAAAAAGAAGAGAAGGTAACCGACAAAGATCCATCACTGAACACCGGAGTGACGTTAGAAATCAAAATATGCAAAGCCCAGTGGCAGTGCATTTTGTACAGGCAGGACATAATGTGTCGGCCTTAAATATATTGGTATAGAAAAAGTGGAAAAAACACGTAGGGGAGGAGACTAGGAGTCTCCCTGCTGAAAAGAGAAGCATTTTGGATCTATGAATTAAGAACTCTTAAACCTTGAATTTGGAATGGATCAAACCATTTCTGTACCCGTGTTCTGTTTCCTTTGTATACTCTCTCTATGTAGTATGAATTGAATTAATTTTGGTATATATCCGTATGTATATGTAGATTGTGATTTTTAACCTATGTATTAATTAATGTATGGCTCCTTAGTGGATATATTATAATCTACTGTGGGTTGTCACATACGACATACAGCCTATTGGCTAATGATCTGATTGAATGACAACACCCAAAAGACACCTTGCTCTACTTAAGGAGTGCAAGCCTGTGTTCATTCATATACTTGAAAAAGCCCGGAGGGGCGCAACGTTGTTAGGTTAATAAAGACGGGGGGCAGACAAATATCGTGTGCAGACTATTCACCGAAAAAGATCCACCCAGAGAAAGCAGAGGATGCAACAGTGGTAATGAAAAACTCCCCCATAGGAAGAAATGTAAGGCAGAACCAGACTCTGGGATGGGGGGGTATCTGCCTTGACCGGGTCAGGGTAGAGAAGGAGGGCTGGGGAAGACAAAGGGTGGAGGAGAGGGGGGACAGAGATGGTGTGTGCACTGTGTGAACTGTTCACTCAAATATAATGTATCTAATCAAGTGCAGGACCCTGCAACACAATCCCCCAAGGACCTCCAAGGTCCTCCCCAAGGTCCCCTTTGCAGAGGCTGCTGTGGAAAAGAAAACAATACAAATACCTGTAGTATCACAAATCACAGGAAGCTGAAGAAATGCAAGTTCTTAAAGAAGGTTGTGGAAATCTGTCTATTCTACAAACACATGGCAGAGCATTCTGCCAGGGGCTCGTCTCTGAAAGGTATTATGGAAAGAGCTCTTCTATCCTAGGATGTGTTGTGGTAGCTGAGGTGGGCTGAGCAGCAGCACAGGGAGATTTCTCTTGATGCCTGCAGACATTTACCACAACAACAGGTTCTTCAGAGGAGCAAAAAGGAATATGAAGGACAAATCGCATCCTAGTCTCCACTGAGACTTTTCAGACCATTTGATCAGTTGACATAGTGTAGTATAGTTTGTTGACTACTTTGCAGTAATGCAGTAATAAATAATGTAATTGTCACTATGCCATGCATGAGCCCCAGGGCTCATGGCACCAAAATAGTTCTTTCCCTGCGGCTGTCTGAAGAAAAGGTTTGAAAGAAATAATACAACTGTTATCAGAACAATCTGGGAATATATTCCATGTCACTAAACATCTTCTCCAATGTGTTTGTAAAGGTGTCTACCGTCTGTGACACACCTCACAAAGATTGTAATTCCCCTCGAAGCAAGCATTACACTTGCATTACGCGCGAAAAGTTAAATTAAATTTGTTATGACGGTTATGTCCATTTTTAGCCAAAGGAGTATTTGTAGAAGTAATAGCTAACGGATATTTGGGTTATGGTCAAATATTTAACCATTTAAGTACAAAAACAAAACAAAACAAAACAAAAAACAATCAAAAAAGAATCAAAATTAGCAGATCTACAAGCTCATCCCGCAATTTTTGAAAACTAGTTTTAGCAAGCTTTTCAGGTGGCCACTAAAATGCTTGGAATCCTGCTTACAAGCTAACACAGTTATTAAATAATACCTCCGGAGGGCTATTGCTTTCCGGTGCCTCTGGCTAAACAAACTCTAGCAGAGCGTAATTAGAAAAAGTGTTTGAGGTGGTGCATGTCTGTCTGAGTTTTCAGGAGTGCTTTGACAGGTCTGCCTGCTGTGACATAAGTAGATGCAGCTACACTAGTACTAGTACTACTTTCATTATTAAAGGAAGCCAAATGACTAACCAGGGGGTTTCAACCTCTTTCATACCAGGGCCCACTATTTATTCAGAATTTCAGCCACAGACCACCAATTGATGACATTTTAGACCCACAGACCCCAAAACTAAAGATTTCATTTAGTTTTGTCCACAATACCAGGCTGGATTTCAGAGAAAACAAAACCATGAAATACAGATCAAAATGGCCATTAATCTTCTACATTCTCTAGTTGTGTAGACTTGGGCTAATTCAGATGGTGAATATTTTAACTCTTGAGAGTGTAAAATGCATCTGATTAACCAACTTTCCAAATTCCATCATTTAGCCTGGGGACCTCCTGGAATCCTCTCAGTGTCCACTGCTGGTCCCCGGACCACATGTTGAAAACCAATGCTATAGACACGAGCTGCTCTTCGCGTTAGCTACGCTATCTAGTTGCTAAGCTAACTACTAGTTACTCTGATTCTTGTGCATAGATACAGACAACACCACCACCATCCAGAGATACAGTATACCACGTTGTCCCGTGGTGGAGAATAAGATTTAAAAGGCCATGGATGTGAATGGAAGCACAGATGTGTGCAATTATGCAATAAAGTTGAGTAAAGCTGTCGGTCCCGACAGATCAGCTCAGATGATCATCTGTTTGTCAGATCTAGCCACTTGTTGCGCTTTGTTGACTGAGGAGTAGAGTATAGAGAGTTGACATTAAGGGGACAGAAAACAGCCCGGTCACTTGGTTCAAGTACTCGCGCAAGCTCAAAACTCAAATGCATTCCGTAATTTCAGCTGTCCCTATTTTGTTGTCCACTACCACAATTTCTCTGTTCGCCGATACCAATACCGATATCAGATAAGGATATATATAATAATATAAAAAACAAAAAAGACCTTAAATGATATCCACCAACCAAGAATAGCTCCTCTTTTTTCAATACTGATGCAGTATTTGCTGATACCAATATGACAAAAAAAGGGACAAAAAGGGCCAAACTGATAATTTTCCCGATACTAATACAGTATCGGGACATCCTAAGTTAAAATGTGTAAGAGTAATCTCCCGGAAGTGAGTCAGTCAATTATTATTCAGCTAGCAGGCTATGGTTTTCTGGTTGGATGTGGGGGTATTTAAAATTAAAATAGTGAAAATAACAGTTCTACAAGTTAGGGGTTAAGTGTCTTGCTCAAAATAATGAAGCACACCTCGGAACATTCCTGGGATGCTGTGTTTCTCTAGGCAGCTTCCCCATTCAGTTCCAAGAAGTACAGAGTCACATCTGACGATTCACACTGTCATCAAAATGTGTGGTGTAAAACACAACAGGTGCTGAGTCATCATAACACTGCATGTATGAACTGTTTATTAGTAGTAAACACACAAAGCAACCACAGCCATCTGAGGCTTAAAGGACCTCAGATTGTTGCCATTTAAATGAAGAGAAAGCAATCCTGTAGAGCTGTTGCATTTGTGATGTATTATAGTGATACTGTGTTGAACTGTGTAGTAACTTTACCATAACATTAACCATAACCATTCTCAACAGAAAACTGTAGAGCCGGTTCTATAGCAAACACATGACATACTGATATCTCGGCGACCTTCTGCTAAAGGCCTTTGGCAAATTGTAATTCATACTAAAATAGTAATATTCCCACGAGGAGCTTCTCCTGTGACAGTGTTGGGAATTCACTGTTCCAACTCGGGCTTTCAAGGGTTTTTGTTGGAGTCACAACCTCACTCGGGCAAACCATAGTTGAGAACCCTAAACTATACTGTAGAGCCCAAGTCCCTATTCTTGGGTGCTACTGGTTGCCACTATACTAACGAGGCCGTTCAGACTTGTGCCCCAAAAACTGACATCCAAACGTTCGCTGAGTTTATAATAAATTATATTTATTTGCTTAAAGTCCTATACTTTTCTACAAAATAAACAACATAAAATAAACCGACGCATACAGGATACAGCTCATCAGAACACAGTCTAAAAACTGTTTGCCTCTGTCACTGACAACACCTGAACCTGATTAGGGGCAGGGTTAAATACCCACCCCTCCCTGTAACCATGACAACCTAGATAGGTGACAATTGACAATAAATCAGGGAAATATATGATGGGTCAAACGGCTCTTACATATACTATGATAACATCACAATATGTCAAACTATTCAAATGATCAAACATTTATCTATGAGTGTTTAACTGCATAACACTAGAATGATTGCCTCCTTTGAATCCCACTGCATGCCTTTGCCATGATTCAATGTGGTTTAGCCGGTTAACTTTATACGTAGTCATGGTGTGCCAATATCTGTGTAAAGTTGCCTTTGGGCTACATGCTTCTGGGCTTGATCCCAGGGAACTGGGTGTACGGCTAGCATGGCTTGGGTAACTAAAGGTGCGTGGTAAGTGCTGGGAAATGATGGTAGGTGTGGTGCTCCGTCAGTAATCCATCTCCCAGGGGTCTGACACCTTGTAAAGGAGATGCCCTCGGTGCTCAGCTGATACAGACAATTAAACCACTACGACCTACTTACATACTAACTTACATGACATGCCAAGTCTCACAACAGGATGTTAATAAAGGAACATTAAAGGGGAATTCCACACCAAAACACATTGGGCATCCATCTACCTTGGTTGCTGTGACATGATGCATAATGCCCTTGATCTTTGTCATAAATGCCCCCTTTTCTACATTTCACCCTGAGCCGCAGGTTGTCTTTATTCTAGCTTTCTACACATCACATAAAATCACACACTACAAGATAATTGGGCCACTATATGATTTTTTTTTTAAACTCAGTTGGCACCCTTGCAACAGGAGTTTCTACCGGAGTGATTAGAGAGGAGAGTGGCAGAATGGAGGGGAGGAGAGGTGGAGGAATAGATCTCTAGTACTGCATGTAAAGGCTGCCCCCAGAGTGATGTAAAACTCATGCATGAGTATTATATCAGTATACTATTAAAAATGATGAGTGAAAAAAAAATGTTTGGAGCTACTAAAATGACCGCAGTAGAATAAAGACAACCTGCACCAATGCAAACTGTAGGAAGGGAAAAAGCATCTATGGCAAAAATCAAGGACACTATATTTTGTCACAGCGATCAAGGTAGATGGATGCCAATTCCAATGAAGTTGGGACGTTGTGAAAAATGTCAATAAAACCAGAATGCATTGATTTACAAATCGTTTTCAACTTATATTCAGTTGAATAGACCACAAAGACAATATATTTAATGTTCAAACTGATAAACTTTATTGTTTTTTGAAATTATACAATCTTTTGTAAATTGATCCCTGCAACACGTACCAAAAAAGTTGGGACGCCTTCAAAAAAAGTTGGGACAGGGGTATGTTTACCACTGCTTTACA
Organism: Benthosema pterotum; assembly: GCA_039105355.1. Taxonomy (NCBI): domain Eukaryota; kingdom Metazoa; phylum Chordata; class Actinopteri; order Myctophiformes; family Myctophidae; genus Benthosema; species Benthosema pterotum. Next base: position 17,478,519 of record CM076969.1, on the reverse strand, counting down.
TAACCGTTCCTTTTAACAACACTCAATAACTGAGGACACTAATTTTTGAAGGTTTGTAGGCGGAATTCTTTACCATTCTTGCTTGATTTTTTACCATTCTTGTATGACCTAAGTTGTTCGATATTTTGGGGTCTCGAATGTCATAATTTTTGCTTCATAATGCGCCATACACTTTCAATTGGTGACCGTCTGGACTGCAGGCAGGTCAGTCTGGTAGCCGCACTCTTTTACTATGAAATCTCGCTGTTGTATCACGTGCAGAATGTGCGGCTTGGCATTGTCTTGGTGAAATAATCAGGGACGTCCCTGAAAAAGATGTTGCTTGGATACCTGCGTGTGTTCCGAACTGGCTCCAAAACCTGGATGTGCCTTTCAGCATTGATGGTGGCAGTCACAGATGAGTAAGTGACCCATGCCATGGCCACTAACACACCCCCATATCATCACAGATGCTGGCTTTTGAACTTTGCGCTGGTAACAGTCTCTTTATTCTTTTGCCCAGAGGACATGACATCCATAATTTCCCCCCCAAAAAGTTGAAATGTGGACTCATCAGACCACAGCACACTTTTCCACTTTGTGTCTAATCATTTCAAATGATATTGGACCCAGAGAAGGCATTTCTGGCTGTTTTTTCTGGTTGTTTTTCAAACCAACCTTTCTGATGTATGGCTTTGCTTTGCATTGTAGAGTTTTAACTTGCACTTGCAGGTATAGCGACAAATTATGTAAACTGACAATGGTTTTCTGAGTGTTCCTGAGTCCACACAGTAATATCCCTTACACAATGATGTCAGTTTTTAATGCAGAGCCACCAGAGGGATCAAAGGTCACAAGTATTCGGTGTTGGTTTTCGGCCTTGTCGCTTTAGTATAGCAAGTTCTTCAGATTCTTTGAACTTTTTGATTATATTATGGACTGTAGATGATGAAATCACCAAATTCCTTGCAATTGAATGTTGAGAAACATTGTTTTTAAACCGTTGAATGATTTTCTCACAGAATTGTTCACAAAGTGGTGAACCTCACCCCATCTTTGATTCTGAACAACTGGGATGGTCCTGTTATACCCAATCACGATATTAAACTGTTTAAAATTAACCTGTTTACCTGTGGAATGTTCCAAACTGGCGTTATTTGTGGTTTCATGACCTTTCCCAGTCTTTTGTTGCCCCTGTCCCAACTTTTTTGGTACGTGTTGCAGGGATCAATTTACAAAAGATTGTATAATTTCAAAAAACAATAAAGTTTATCAGTATGAACATTAAATATATTATCTTTGTGGTGTATTCAACTGAATATAGGTTGAAAACGATTTGCAAATAAATGCATTCTGGTTTTATTGACATTTTTCACAACGTCCCAACTTCATTGGAATTGGGGTTGTAGATGGATGCCAAATGTGTTTTAGTGTGGAATCCTCCTTTAAGCTATCCAGAAGCAAATGACAAATACTTTATTTCCTTGTTTGTTTTCAATCTCTTCCATATGCTGGAATGGTTGGTCTTCATTGAATCATGAAACACCAACACTGTGATCACACTAAGGCCGTGACCTCTTGTCAGGGGTTGGAAGTTCAAGTCTTTTCTTTCTTTTCTTTTTTGGTGGAGAGGGGTTTGAGAGGGGATTTGTTAACATTGTCTGTTACTGGTGAATATCAGCAATAATAATGAAAAGCAGCTGTCTCACAGTGACTTGGAATTGAATGCAATGTCTTCAGAAATGAAGGGATTTAGTCAGTGAGATAACTGTGTTGGCTCAGTCCAGGGATCAAATCAGCATTCAAAATTGATTAAAGTGCTGAACTTATTTCTAGACTGAAACTAATAAGTTAAGTCTATAATTCCCTTCAGTAGAAAACTCTGACATTCATAATTGCACTCATCAATCGTCTCAATAAACCGCTTTCAAATAACATGTGTTTACATTTTGTCCTTGCCGATTATATCTCTCCTCCTTCCTTTCTCACACTACATCCATTCAGATTCAGACAGTTATCTAATGACCCACCGCGATGACTTCTACTGTAAACTACGCCAGCCAGACAGTCAGTCATCAGGATATCTGTTATATCAATCTAATGCCAGCACTGCATGGCCCCTCACTCCAAGAGAGTCAGACAGTAGTTGTGGTTGGCAGTAAACGGATGCAACTAAATTAAGCCCCTACGCTTTAAAGTGGAAATGGAAACTAATACAGTGTAAACAATATCCCTGGCATGAAACACCTGTCAGCTAAACAACCAGGCGGATCAACAGGATTCAATTACAGCATGCGTGTGTACTGTACGTGTGTGTGTGTGTGTGTGTGTGTGTGTGTGTGTGTGTGTGTGTGTGTGTGTGTGTGTGTGTGTGTGTGTGTGTGTGTGTGTGTGTGCATGTGTTTTGAGTGCAGTGAAGTGCACGGCCAGCGTCTGTATTTAGTACCAACAAAGGGATTATCATACTGAGGTCGTCTAGTCTTTCCTGGCTGAATGATCATAGTCTGCCTGATATGTAGTTTGTTACAATCGGTGAGGCACACAGACCGGTAATAGGCAATTTACAAGCTCATAATGTGCCGTGGTGTGACACGCTATGAGTTTGTAGATCGGCTATTTTTAGTTCAATGAGTGCGTCTGCAAGAGTGAGGCGAGATGTCCCGGTGATCAGCAGCCGTATGGCAATCTGGACATCGAGTCTTTAATTAGAAATGGATATATCAAAATCTCCCAAATGAAAACATTTCGTAAGGCCTATTCCTTATATGTGATGTATGTAATGAATAACCAGAAATAGGCTTTTATTGTCTATTCTTGGCACATGCATGGAATGGAATGCTTCAATATAAGGCGGACTTCTACGGAAACCAAATTGACTGACATTATTCGTGGTGACCGACTTTAATCCATGCTTTTGTTATCTGTTGCTATGTTAATAGCATGGTGTGTCAAGCCAGAGGCAACTCTTCCAGTCTGTAACTATTACAACTCATAAAAGTCACAAACAGGAAACTGTGATCTGCTGAAGCCATGCACATCAACCAAACATACCATACCATGAATATTTGTATATATATAGTGTATATGCAACTTTAGATAGGCTTTGACTAATTTAATTTACAGTATGACTGCACAGGAGAAACAGAAGTGTGTTTGTGTGTGTACTGGGGGGGCACTTCTGATGTAAATGGCAGTATTACCAGCTGACTATGCACATCGCACTTGTACATCTGACCTTACAGGGCCTGACATTCTTGAGGTGGAAGTGTGTGCCTCACGTGTGAGGCAACATTCTGTCTCTCTACTAAAGACGACTAACAAATATCTGTGCAAACGTCAAACGTATAACCAACACTGCTGATTGGTCTCCCCACACCCACCCAAACCACAAAGGCGCATTGCATGCATTGTAAACTCAATAGTACCCAGGTATCCCACACACACACCCACTCAAACACCACCTTACCCTATAATGCCCCGGCACCACTCCGGCCACTATAGAACATTGAGATGAAAAAGGCTCTAAACCTGCAGTCACAGCCACCTGAAAACAACAGGCGTCGCTGGCATGTACAGTATACTGCTGTCTGTCATTTTGTGTTGCTGTTGTTGTTGAATTGTTGGCAAGTGTGCAGTTGTTGTTGCGTGATAATTACATTACCACACATGCAAAGGAATTTCCCCCTGAGGTACAACATCTTAAGTCCCAGTTTGAAAAAGTACTGGAAATACACATAGACATGAATCTAACATACATTGTGCTCTCACACAATCAAAGAAGCCATCTATGAAATAGTTTAATCTTCAACAATCTGTCTTTCAGCTGGGGATCCAATTTACCTGAAAAACGCTGACAGTATAATTGCATCAGTCAGAATCTGAAAGTTACAGTATTTAGATCCCATGCGTCTGTTTATTTAAGAAGTATATTTCACAGCCTACCTAACCCCATCATTATCGCATCTCTCTTTCTTGTATTTCATGTCGCTGACTTCTATTAGAGACACACAAAACATGTGGCATTTCCAAGTCATATTGCTATAGGGCAGGAGTCTATATACAGTTTCTGTAGCCTGAGGCAGCTTGACGTATACTGTATGAGTTCCCCAGGACGTCACGAAGCTAGTAAGTCAAATGGACTTACTACCATCTTTTATAGTCTTTGGTATGACTGAGGATCGAACACCCAACCCTGCAAACACAACAACATGGACAGTCTAACCATAGGGGCCACTGTGTTGGTGATTCCACATATAGACAGATTCCAGACACATGCTGTCCCTTTGAACGTCTGACAGTCTGTATGACATGTCGGTTCAGTTTCACTTAATTAGCTGTGGCTTTTTTCCCCCTGCCAGGTCTGTACAGCAGCGCCCAAGGTCTCTCCCCTCTTGTTGGCCGTGTGGCCCTTGAGTGAATAGTGGACGCGGACAAACAATTACTCACAAGCACACACACACAGATACATCAAACACACTCGAAGGTTGAGTTACAGACCACAGCGAGACCGTAACAATAAAGGACAGAGGAGTCGACTAGGAGGTCTATTGTCTGCGGTGACTACAAAGGGCACACCTGCAGCTCAGACTTTTAATATATACCGGAACACCTAATTTAATTTAGTGTGTGACAAATATTCAAACTAAACGGAAGAAAATGCAGTTTTAGCTTTGCTTTCCTTGTTTTGTCTAATGTTTCCAAACAGAAACTAAGTAAACACATTAAAATGTAACTCCAACAAAACATCTATGCTCTGATGCTCATCCAGAGGGGGTGGTGGGGGGGGACTCCTGACTTTAAGGAGTCACCTGGAGAGATCAAACGTCTCAATGTACAGTACTACACCACTCATTAATAATGAATGATGGGTGATGGCCCTACTTTGAACAAGATACTACAGTAAGCAGGCTATATTATAGTCTATATAAAACCCTATTCCTGTAGGTGAATGGGTGTTTATCCAGGCTTGTATAAAATAGGTCCACTAATATATCTCACTACACCAAATCTCTTCACATCACACCAAGTTGCTAAACCTGCAATTTCTGCGCATAATGTTCGGCCCTGGAATAAGGCCTCCAGTGTTCATAATGTGGATAATGATGAAGCAGCCAAACGCATTCATCTCATGAGAGAAGAACCTGCGATGCCCAAAGCTGTGCTCTAAATGTCCTGAGTGTGTTAGAAAGGATTCTATCCTCTCTTTGCTTGCTCAGCGTCTAGAGAGAGTGAAAGCTTCACAACTGTGATAGTGTGTTTATTCACTGAAGAGTGGCCAGCCTTGTCTGTATAGTGTATAGCATGCATTAAAAACGGGGTGCTGGTCTGTGAGCCGTGCGTCGCTCCAGTCTGCTGGTGAATAAGAGGATTAGCTTGGGCCCTGGGAGAGCCTGGGCCAGTCAGCGGGGTATAGGGGGTGAGAATGGTGCCCCATGCCAGAAAGTGTGACCCCCCTCCCTCATCTGCCCTCTCTTCCTAGCTACTACCCGTTTATGCCAGGGGGAAGTGGTTGCCTGAAGGTGGGGGATGAGATGGGATCATGGACACGGTACCCTGATCTGGGATTGTAAAGCCATGGAAAGCTTCGGTGGTGGGGTCTTATTTCTTCCCTTTTTAGTAAATAACTAGACCGTATTGGGTCAGGGCGAATATGTGCACCTTCCACCATACAGACGTGCAGACGTGCAGTCTGTAAAACATAGTCACCACCATGCTGTAACAGCACCTGTCACCCTGTGAGTGACGTAACAGGTGCACGGACAGATGTGCGTGTGCCCGGACAGACGTGTGAATGGACAGACGGACAGGGGGTGAAACATAGTCACCACCTTACTGTAGAGACAACTAGATCTGTGCCCCTTCGGCACAGGTCTCCAATAGATCAGCTCACGCACCCTGTGAGGGCAACAGTCACCCCCACAGGGTGACGTAACAGTCACTGGTGGTGACTCACCATACTGGTAGGTCAGGTGGTGACTATGTTAATATGACGACATCACCTAAACCGGCCAATCTGGTGCGGCCTGGACTGTGCACGGACGGACGGGCGGACAGGGGGTAAAACATACTCTCCACCATACTGGTGGAGACAACTACCTGTACGTGTCGGTCGGCTACCCGCCTACTAGCCTCAACACCCAGGCTTTCATTTTCGTTCGCCTTGCGCGAAAACGGAAAGCCTGGACTAACGCACGTTGGAAAGTGGCCTTCAAGTGGGAGTGAACCTTCCGGGGTGGGCGTCGTTCTAAATAATGTGACGTAGAACAGCAGTGGACGGGCGCGGGAGGGGTCGGGGATGACGACACGTTAGTGAGATCAAATCAGAGCGCAGCTCATCTGCCGTGTGGATGCCACGGCAGCCCGCCCCCCCAAGGCCAAAATCATTGAGGGCTAGACCAGGCTACCCGCCTACAGACACTACCCATAGATACGGAGATGGAGATGTCTGTATTTGTCTGCCTGCATCTGAAGAGTGCTGCAAACTGACGGTGATCAATGTGCAGGTGTGTGGTTGCCATGGCAATCAACTAGCTGAGGCGGAGGCAGGTAATTACATAGGTGAAGTGATTTTGGCTTGAGTTCTCAAACTCTGGCCAAACCCAACAAGGCCTAGACCAGGCATAAAATGCATTACAACTGTACACACACACACACACACACACACACACACACACACACACACACACACACACACACACACACACACACACACACACACACACACACACACACACACACACACACACACACACACACACACGCACAGACGCACACACAAACGCACACACACACCAGACAGATAGGGACACATTTGGCATCAATCTTTTACATCAATTACAATTATTCCCTCCTCTCACATGTGCATGTTTTCAATGCTATTGTAGCCTTCAGCTTGCCAGTGAGGAGCCCCCACCGGGACGATGGTGCCTTCGTCCTACACCTACACACCTCCTCCCGCGCCGGCTTCCACCCTGAACACAACCTCCTAGGTGGTGGCCAGACACCTCACAATGGGACCCTTGTGACCCAATGAAATGAGAAATGACTATAGTAATTTCTCAGGAGTAATGACTTCTGTGACCCGGGGGATGAATGAGCAATGATGTCAGCACCCTATACCACTATGGAGGGGAGAACCTGCATACTGATTAGAATAGATTTGGCAGAGTTGGCACACGCACATAATTCAAAATTGATTTCCCATAAAAGTCATGCCTGCAGGTGCCAGCTGCAGCCAGTGAACCATGCATGGCCCCAGCTGATGCCACTCAATAAACTGCCACATCCCTTATGATATCTATATCATTTTATTATATAATAGGTCCCTGTGGGGCAAAAAACACATCCCTTTATTCCCAGCGGGTTCAAACAGAATATCAAGGAAATGCCAAACTGGAGCCACGCATCTCTGCACATACCAGAATGTCCTCAATACCATCAAGATAAAAAGACAAGTTCGCCAATACCGGATCTACTCTCTCACATAGGGCATTATTGGCTTGTTTCTGTCGGGTGGAAACCTCATTGTGTCCAACACAGTTACTTTTCAGTGTTTCAATTCAAAACAATGCACAAAAACATGCCTTTGACTCAAACTAAAGGATCTGCTACTTTTGAGAGGCGTTATGATCAAGTAGGACAATCATTCAAGCAAACAAATAAAAAAAAAACACCAACAGTTAGAATAAGGAGACATGAGGTTTCTGCCAAACAGTGACAATATACACTGCAGTGTGTATGCAGCTGCTGATCTGGGATCAGTATAGTGCTATACTTAATTAGCTCTATGAATAGGCTTGGCCTGCTACTCTAAGCTGTTAATAAAGTGACTGAACAGCTGGAGTATCTGCTCCTGTCTGGTGGTCCCCCAGCGGAGAATGGTGATATGTGGTGCCATGATTTTTGTACATTTTTCATCATGTCTGTGAGGTTGTTGTTGTTGTTGTTAGTGCAAAGGTGTCATCCCTTTGTATTTTGGGTTCCTTTTTGTAAGCTGAAATCTTTTGACTCAAAATTAAAAATCAAAACAGTGTTTTTTCTGACCTTAAAAAACAGACAAAGAGACAGACAGCCAGACATAATATGTACTGTAAGTGCTATACATCCTACAGGTTGTCAACAGAAGGCTTTGAAGCGCTACACATTGCATTAGACAAATGACATCTACTTTGAGCCCAAATAATCTGCACACACAGGGAGAAGTATTGCCTACTCCACTCTCTGCCAAGTTAAACTCACTACTTCAATAAGAGTCAACCTCTGCTGGGTTCAAGGTGTTCATAGGAAGGAACCAATGTATCATCAGATGGGCTCAAAAATCCTACCCATAACCATACATGGGAGGGAAGGGGCTAAACAGCAGGCTTTATGAGTGGCATTCCTCCTCCCTAAAAGGAGGGGAGGGTAGAAAACTCAGAAGGAACCATAAAAGCACTTCAGCACTGAGGTACAGAGATAAAGGATGAAATACAAAACACATGACATAGTGGTTTTGACCTAATTTAACTCAGCTTGAACTTGCTACTGAATATTTGCAGAAGATTTGCTCGTGTGACTCTAGTAGCCAATTAAAGGGGACTTCCACCCATTTTCAACATTTTTTCTGAGAGTGCACAAATGCAACCAAATTTGGTTCCATTTGTACGCTCTCAGAAAAAAGAAGTGTCTAAAGAAATCCATTAATATGGTGAAAATACATCTTGATGATGTCATCAAGATGTTTCACCATGTTAGTGGTTTTCTTCAGACCTCCATTTCTTGGGAACACAGAATGGGGGAAAATTTTATCATGTCCACTCAGCACCTCTACTAATGACATATTACAATGTTGAAAATTGTTGGAGTTTCCCTTTAAATATGTTTTATTGTTTTTATTATAAACTAATAATTTTGCCTAGAAGTGATGATAATGGTCTTTTTTTAACCAAGGAGGCTATCTGTTAGAAAACCTTATGTCCCAAACTATTACTTTTACAAGATTCCAATTCAAAAATAGCAAAGGTAACAGACTGATAAGCTTGTGTATGGCACGACTGAGATGAGTGTGTTGTTGTGCCATGGTGGCATGCTGCTGGCACTCAGAAGAACGTCACAGTGAAAGTGGGTCTGGACAGTGTCTGTCAATGCCTGGGTGGAGTGGGGACACATTGCAGCCGGCCGCCGGCCCCGTGGGGGGCGGAGGTGGAAGTTAACGCATGCATGTTGTGTGACGAGCAGGCATGGAGCTGGAGAGTGGAAAGAGTACCATGTCCCACTTTTAATTGCATTGTAATCTGTGGCCTGGAACGGCCCCACAACAGCCACACTGTATGGGGCAGATAAGACCGGCGGCCGATTTATCCTTCGTCGGCACAACAGTGTTTGAGGACCGGAAATAGACCCTGACCTACAAGCTCACACAAGGTCGCATCCATGGCACGATGTGAGCTTATAGATCACCTTTTTTTGTCAGCGACACGGTCGTCCGATGGAGGGTAAATTAGCCATTTTAGTCTGCTGTCGTTTCACAAATGACAAAGAGGCATGTACAAAAATAGAGAGCTAGAATGAGGACTGTGTCTATGTGTGTGTGTGTGTGTGTGTGTGTGTGTGTGTGTGTGTGTGTGTGTGTGTGTGTGTGTGTGTGTGTGTGTGTGTGTGTGTGTGTGTAGTGCACTCAGGTGTGAACTGCATATGCACAGCACAGTCGCATACTGTATATAGATGAGAGTTACTCCGTTCACTTCATTTGGTCAATCCAATGGCAGCTCTTCGACCTAGACTTCCAATGGCAAAGAGTGACAGAGGCCTGAACGAGGAGTTTTATGAAATTCATGCTCTATGGAGAGTGACAAACGAGTTAAATAAACCACATGACCGGGCTGTTGTTTTCTGGACCCTCATTGGCATAACTCTCCCTTCAATGGGTCTGATACATACAGTGCACTACAGAGCTAGAAAGACATGATTCATCCCAGGAGAGAGTCTCCGTGATTGGAGATGAATAATGAATCCAGGCGTCTAAGGTTTCCATCATTAGCTTCATGTTCTGGACGCAGTCCAAACACACGCAGACCCAGCCAACACAACACAGGCCATGTGTATTTATCTAGTCTTCCTTCTGTATCGTCCGATACTCTGCCTTCGACGCCAGCAGACAGAACGGCTATGCACACAGCCTGAGAAGAGAAAACGATACCAAATCAGACAGACAGACAGAACGAACTGGGAGCTGACCGGGGGCTCTTGTTGTGGCTATCTTGCCGTGCGGGGCGTGGTGGTCAATCAGCATGCAAGAAACGTGGGACTCTGAAAAGTCCCCCAGAAAACAAGTAGACCTCCTCGCAGCCAGCCACCAGCCACCAGCCAAAGTGACTTCCACTGGTCTTAGGACACATTGCCATGGCCACAGCTTCCATCCATTCCCCTCCTGCCTGCCTGCCTGCGGTTTAGCAAATTTGTAGCACTTGAATGTGTAGTAGGGACAGAAATTTGCTCCAACTAGGGCCGTGAATAAAAGTTGATTTACATAAAGGACACACTGTCGGGTCTTGAGTATAGAGAGAGTGATTGCCGTCCGCCTGAGTAAATATTCTGCATGTTCACCTTTCTGGGGAGCCTTTTCACAGCCCCAATGAATAAATTGAGCCTTACCTTCCCCACTACATCCTTTGTGTCCAGAGGTCTACTGCCGCGACAATCTTCTAACAAAACCTCACGCCAGCTTCCAGCCGAGAAGAAGAACTGCCTCTTACTTTTTTTGTGTGCACTTGGTCATTACATCGACAGCCAGCAGCTCTAAACATTTAGAGTGGGATTGTGGATGTTTTAAACAAAGGGGTCCCACTTAGAGTGACTTGTTTACAGGAAGGGGAAGATTTAGGAAGGGGAACAGGAGGGGATAGCTCTGGCGTTAACTGTCTCAAAGCCATCGTATTTATTTATTTAAAGCCTTTGTCGTGAACAAGACCGGCTTGTGATTGGGGGTCTGCTGAGAGTCACACAAAATGAAGAGCATAATAGAGATTGATGTTGTCTGGTACACATGAGCATGAAGGGCTTTGAAAGCATGATGGTCAAATGTGTATGGTGTCTGGCTGATGTTGTCAGTGTGAGACAGGACGGGTGGATCAGAGAGGTCAGGGTTTGGTGTGAAATGATGGGTCTAGGCTAGTGTTGCTTCACCGCCACCGCCCAGTGAGGAATATCTCACCAGTGTGGCCTCCACTGACACTTCCTATTAGGACCTGAGACAGAGTCTGCAAATGCCTTCTACTGAAATCAGCAGCTATCATGTTTTCAATGTCAAATGTAAAACGAACTGCAGATGTACAAGCACACATTGGAGCATTAGGTGTCCTGCTGAAAAAGAAAACACCTTTTTTCAAAAATAGCACATGTACAAGCAACAATATTACAACAATATTAGAGCTGGACTGCAAGTTGAGGGTAGCAAATTGAGCAGGTTACCGGGTTCAACTTCAGGGAAGAATTACATAGTGCTGCTAGGAGACAAACGCCAATGCCTGAACATAAACTGATGGCTTTGTCATCATTTTGCAACATGAAGCATTTCCAGTACACAGAAGACTGCTACACGATATCGTTGATCTCCTTACCACAGACCGATGGGATTTAGAATCAGAAATGTTGCCTTCAACGCCTTCAACTTGAAGGCATTAAAGGGATTCTCTCCTGATTCTAAATCCCTTTGGTCTTCAAGTAATAGCCTCCGTGAGCCTGGTGGATGTGAAAATTATGTATAATAGGCTACCCTGGCCTGTGTAAAGATGAGGAGCAAGAACAAGGTGAAACAGCTGACTAAGAGGCCAATTAATAGGCCAGCTGAACTAATAGCCAAGTTCCACGATTACATCATTGTGAAATCATGGGTTTCCGTATGTTGAATTCATTGTGCAGCCCCAAGTTAGATATAATGACTCTTGGCACTGTCTCTGAGAGCATTTCAGACAATATGAAAGTTTAAGTATTATGATTGTTCGTCTGCCAAGGAACCCATTATCCACTTAAAGGAACACTTCACACATTTCCACCTTATCTTTGTGTAATCAGTCCTCACTAATGCTCATGATAAGTTGGCACAGTTACAATGCATTTAATGCATCTCATTGGTGTGGCTATGGACAGTACAGAAACCAGAGCCTACAGATGACATCACAGATGAACCTACCAACGACATCAGCCATGTGAAGTTAACATGCAGAAATAAGGTGCATTGTTTTCGCATTATAATAATAAATATTTGTTTTATTATGTCATTGGTAGGCAGCATTCTTAACTTCCCACAGCTCTCTTCAGGGACACAGAGTGAGTTCAGTAGACAGAAATGAGTGCAATTTTCATTATGAGAATTATAAGGGATTCACACTGAGATGGACTGAGTCCGTTTCATCCAAACTGTTCCTGAATACGGTTGCCTCGTCTCCGCTGGTCATGATTTACAGTACATTGGCCTTGATCCTTCCATACTCAACTTCAATTATATTCAATTGAAACAAACAGTTCAATCAGTCCCCGATGTGGTCCTGGAAACATTTGGGTGATCCACTCCTGGGAACGATACGCAGCAATCACACTACCAGACCACACAACATCTGCCAAGTAGTCCTAACTCGAGTGCACAGCTGGGACCACAGTGTGAGCTATAAGTGAGGAGAATATGGAGATGAGCTTTTCAATTTTCAGGTATGACATGGCCAAACCACATGAAACCACAGTGCCCATAACCACATGAACCCTGCACAACAAACGTACAAAAGCAGCATATCTCCTGTACAACAAGCTGACAACACAACAGGTTATTTTAAATTGGATTGTTTGGCAACAATATTTGGTCTTGAGGGAAAAAAAGGAATGGACCTAGTATTAGGTCATGGGGGACCCAGTCAACTAAGTAGGCAGAGTTTAAGTGTTTAAATAAACATATACTTGAGTATTAACTCAACAATATCTTGGCCAGCTGGTTGTTACTGTTATGCTTATTTAGAGATAAACTAAAGTATGTTTTTGTGTCCAGAAAGGGGTACCAATGTCATCTAATCGTCCTGATTGTGGACACTGGCTCATTTATGTTCAGTATTCAAATACAGTAAGTTACAGTAAGTGTCGAACATGATATCCCTGTGTAGTCTAGTCTGCAGCTGGTTTGGGCGATCCTATCCGTGTGAGTTGAGTAAATGGTGTGTGTGTGTGTGTGTGTGTGTGTGTGTGTGTGTGTGTGTGTGTGTGTGTGTGTGTGTGTGTGTGTGTGTGTGTGTGTGTGTGTGTGTGTGTGTGTGTGTGTGTGTGTGTGTGTGTGTGTGTGTGTGTGTGTGTGTGTGTGTGTGTGTGTGTGTGTGTGTGAGCAAATGTGCTGGTGTAATCCAAGAAATGGCTGGGCCAGAGGCCAATGTCTGAATGGTAACAGGAACTTGCATTTGGTTTTAAGGAGGAAGGTTAGGAATAAGGTTAGGTTTAGGCGTATAGTTTTACTGAACCTTGTATTCGTCTAGCACAGGCTCTCCTCAAAGCATCATTAGTAAAGGAGCCCTTCTCACTGCCCATTTGCCCATTAGAATCATACTGACTGACGGCCAGGCATTAGTCTAGGGTGGTAGGCTATGTGCACTGTTCATATTACATCGCCACAATTATTGTCTGTGATTCTTTCACATGTTCAAAGTTCAAACTAGAGACATGATGTTGAAAGTAGTTATGACATGGATCAGAAAAGAAAAGAAAGCATACGATTCCATAGATGGTTTCTAGCCTGGCTACTATTACTGTATATGCATATCATCATTGTTAAAATGAATACAAATGCCATGATTTTGTAAAACCTCTGGCAGGGAAGTTTTCCTGTTGAAGTCAAGGTGCACCCTGCTTTGATGTTAGTACAGCAAACACATCTGCAACCTGAGTGAGTTCGCACATGCGACCGTGCTTGCGTGGGTATGAGTGTGCGTGATTGTGTGTGTGTGTGTGTGTGTGTGTGTGTGTGTGTGTGTGTGTGTGTGTGTGTGTGTGTGTGTGTGTGTGTGTGTGTGTGTGTGTGTGTGTGTGTGTGTGTGTGTGTGTGTGTGTGTGTGTGCGTGCATGCGTGTGTGTGTGAGCGAATGTGCCTGTGTGTGTGTTTGTGAATGAGATAACTCGACAACAGATGGGCAGATTTAGATCAAACAGAGGAAGTGAAGGGAATGATCAATAGCCTGTCCCAAAGAGATAGTTAACTAGAGCAATAAGTCACAGAGATGTGAGGTTACTTCGTATTCAACACATTTAGTCCTATGAGCCTGCACAGCCAGCATATGTAAGGAAAACCGAGTGCTTCCCTTCTCTAGTAAAGCTACAAAACTATGTGCACCTGGGACTGATTTAAGGAGTAGATTATTGTGACATTTTTAAACCAGCCAATCAAAATCAAAGTTTCTTTTGAAAAGGAAAATGTGGTGCCGTGATGTTTGTGCTTTTTTATGTTTTAAGTTAACATCACTCCAATACACGCAAGGCCCAATCGAAGCCCAGGTCAAAAGTCCCAACTGAAATGACAGTAATACTGTATAGTGATGCCAAAATAAATAAATACATTGTAAACATTGTAAAGTCACACGGGTGACTGTTTCATGTAATCAATTCCGGCAGATCTCCAAACATGTTCTTTTAGTGAGTGCAGGTTATAAGCCATTCAATCTCCTCTTGTGTGTTGGCTAGTGAGGTGCACCCAAGGAGACATTTTATACTTTGTTGTATAACAGTATTGCGCACAGAGAACAGCTGTAATGCAAGCTCACATCGCATCGTGGTGAACTGTCGTGAGCCTAGAGATCTGTGTGCGATGCCATCATGGTCAAGATATAGCATATAAGTTATATCTGATGGGCTGCAGGTCCCGTTCTTATGGCAGTGACTGAAGGTGTGAATCTGAAGACCACTGTTATGAATTGCTATTATTGTTAAATCACAACAGAAGCCAATAAGATTATATATTTCAAGGGCAAGAGAACACAATAAAAATCCTACTAATTCTTTCTCCACACTGGGAGAAAATCCATTGCATCCTATGAAAGGCTGGGTTCTTCCGCAGCCAGCATGGGCACACATACTTGTGTTTATCAGTGTGACGTTGTCTGTTAAGGCAGCTATATGGCAGGGGTTGTCAACATGTGGGTCGTGGGGGGGTCAGCAAAC
Source organism: Benthosema pterotum (assembly GCA_039105355.1). Classification (NCBI taxonomy): domain Eukaryota; kingdom Metazoa; phylum Chordata; class Actinopteri; order Myctophiformes; family Myctophidae; genus Benthosema; species Benthosema pterotum. The sequence continues at coordinate 17,463,375 of CM076969.1, read as the reverse complement.
TATTTTGGGGTTTTCACTCGCAGGCAATAACCGCAATAAAATTTCCTCATTATGCTACTCTTGTTTTTAATCTATATATGTAAGCAGGAAGAGCTTATTCATTGACATGTCAAATGCAAATACAGAGCATATGGTGTTAACTTTCTGTGTGTCCCATTCAAAGGAAGATTGAATCCACCTGTTGTGTTCCAAAACCAGGCCACTCCTTCAAGATGGCCGCGGACATTGATTCACGGTCTGTTTTTAACCTGTTTCAAATGCTTTTATCTCAGTTTGTATGGTTTAACTTCCAGTTAAAACACACAACAGACCTGGTTTAATTCTTCACTGTTAAATATAAGACACGGCTGCAAAAAACACACTAACCTTAAGGAATGAAATGTATTAATATGTAGCAATCAATGTGTGAGTATATTTCAATACCAATATTTGTGTTCTCTCACTCAAGTACATTTGTCCACACTTAACTGTATAAATATATTTTAAGGACATATTCACAGTTCCGTATTACAGTATTTATAGTAACACGATGAAATACTGCTCCCAAATGTGTTGATATACTGTCTGAGCTGACTGTACAGTGTGCGCAAGCTTTACATTGTGGTCTCGGTACTGTTTGTAAATATTTCATCATATTATGATTACAGTTTGTTATACAGTTTATTTTTCCACAACCTCTTCCAAAACACATTGTGATGTAAAGGTTCCGAGAATTTAGAGGGCCAAATAAGTTCCAGATCACTTCATTAACGACACATTATAAACATGGCTGATGAGGCTGGCTGCACTCCACCACTGATCTGCTGCTTTGGGCACACTGGAAAGATTACTGCATTTGTTCTTTAAACATGGAAGAGTAGTGGAGCGGTCGCTGGCATGACTACATGACTACACATGGGTCTAATCTAATGCTGCACATGGTGGGCGAAAGAAGCACTGTTTAGAGACACACAAAAGCAGCTTATTTAATAGAAGAGCGACTACAACCACATCAGGGACTGAATGGGGTGGAAGGGGAGAGTTGTGCCAAATCTGCCAATGTTGTTCCCAAAGCCCAAAGGAAAGAGATGATAGAGAATAGATTTGTGAGTGCGTGTGTGTGTGTGTGTGTGTGTGTGTGTGTGTGTGTGTGTGTGTGTGTGTGTGTGTGTGTGTGTGTGTGTGTGTGTGTGTGTGTGTGTGTGTGTGTGTGTGTGTGTGTGTTCGTGCATGCATGGCTACTGCTTATTGATGTGGTTGAACACACACAGGTCCATTAAACCACTTTCAACCGGAAACCAGAGAACCGCTATATTGGAGGACACACATTTTCACTTTGAAAATGTCAGGACTTGGCCCAGGTGGTTAGCTCAACCGTCTGGGCACCTAGGCTGCTAAGCCAGCCTGACGACGTACGCAGGTTCGACTCCCGAGCCTGGCGGCCTTGGCCACATGTCAGGACTCTAAACCATTAGTTCTCTAATTGGATGTTCGTGAGTGTGAGCGTGTGCGTGTGTGTGTGTGTGTCCAGTCCACACTGTGGACTGGACACCTGGACCATCTACAGATGATCAGCAGAGCAATGATGATGATCGCCACCACATGTCTCATCACTGCCTTAGTGTGTGTTTTTCTCCCCTTTCTCTGTTAAGCAGTTTTTCACCTTTTTTTTCTTCATAATTCACATTAAGAGGCACCCGGCCTCACGGGGACACAGAAAACATGAACTATGGCGGGAACAGGCTGCACAGAGGACGGGCAAAGCAACCAAAATGAGCCAGGTCGAATGCCAATATGCAACAAAGGACCTACGCAGTGCCAAAACACTAGCCCACAGCACCACCTGAGCTGTAGCCAACCAGCCACCCAGGACAACAATGATACTTACTTCAACAGCCCGTGCCATTGAAATAGGGAAATCATCTAGATACCATTTTAGAGCAAAATCATTTTTCAATTAGGATTTTCAGGATTCAGATGCCATGGCCAAATATATGCTGTATATATACTGTATATATAAAATGGGGGTCCTCCTGGGCACAAAAACGACTGCTTTACACTACAATAGGCCTCAGGTCTTCAAAATATGATGAGCTGTTTGATGAGCTTTCATTGGGGGCATCTCATTTCTTATCTCATGGATGCCACGCTCCAGATGATCACAGTGGTACATTATCATACACACACTACACGCCTGAAGGTGTTCAGCGGGTGAAACCCAGCAGGGTTTCTGGGGTTAGCTTAAAAAGCTAATTGCTTTTTCACCTGCATTAATCCACTCCCCCTCAGTCCCTCGACGAGGCTAACATTAGCACAATTACCGACTCATTAACAGTCAGCCATTTTCGCAGAAATGGGGCCTGAGGGAACGGTGCACTATTTTGAGGGACAACCTAATTGAAATCTGATGGGTAGGAGGTCTCTAAGTGACAGAACAAAGGAAATATGGATTATCGCTTTAGTCCTTGGCTAACCTTGACACATTTGTGTTTGATCTGCCATACTAGAAATAGTTACTACTGTCATGTCACTCACTCACTCATGCAAGTGCACACACAGACACACGCAGGAGTTAGATGTTGTATCAGAGAGTTTGTTGCAAATTTTCAAAACAACACAGGGACGTAAAGGGTGCTCAATCGCACTGATTTATGAAGAAGAAATAAATAAAACAAATACAAAAATGGAGTTAGCTGCAAGCAGCAATAAAACGGGATCAAGCAAGCAGCAATAAGGAGTAAGAACAATACGCACAAATAAGCCATAGAAACATGGGAGCCTGAACTTCAGAAATACATCAGGTAATTATGGGAGCAGGGCAGGGTTTTTGATTCCTGCCCTGACTGACTCACAATCTGGTGTGACTGAGTGAATGATTGGTGAGCTGTGAGTGAGTGGTGAACTGAGCTATGAACTGTCATTAGTGACAACATGGCCGAATAGTGACAGTCAAACAGCCTTGCCCAGCCATGAGGCCCATAGGGCAGGTGCCTATCTCCTGTTTCTGTAGCATGAGGCAGCTTGATGTACAAGTACACCCTCTGGACATGACGCTAGTATGACACAGGGTCTTACCCCCAATCCAACCCTTGATGCTGAGTGCCAAGCAGGGAGGCATTGGATCCCGTTTTTAGAGCCTTTGGTATGACCCGGCCGGGAATCGAACCCCGGCCTCCCAGTCTCAGGGCGGACACTCTAACCACAAGGCCACTGAGTTGCTGAATGAGTAAATGATTGGTGAGCTGTGAGTGAGTGGTGAACTGAGCTGTGAACTGTCATTAGTGACAACATGGCCGAATAGTGACAAAACACAACATGGCCGAATGGTGACAACCACCATTACATTGAGTTTTATCCTGGGTTACACATAGAACCATGAACTTAGATGTAGAAGACCACATGAGATTGTGCATGATTGACTCATATTACTAGGTGTCCGTGCCGGGATTTGAACCCAGGAACTCTCATTTCCAAGTCATGCGCTCTACCAATGAGGCTACCCAGCAGACACAAGACGTACTGGAAACAACACACACATTCAGTGGACTGCTTGGTAAATGGTAAATGGTGCATTTATATAGCGCCTTTATCCAAGGCGCTTTACATAGATTGTGCATCACATTCACCCATTCACACACACATTCATACACTGATGGCAGTGGGACAGGGACACATCGACACTAACTCTGCAGGAGCCCGGGATCGAACCGGCAACCTTGTGGTTACCATCCGGTTACTCTACCTCTGAGCCACTACCGCTCCTTAAATATGCACAAATAAGCCATAGAAACATGGAAGAAATACATCATGTGATTGTGGAAACACAGCAGGGTTTTGGAGACTCAGACTTTGTATTGTCAGCAGTGGGACTTGAACCCTCAATCTTGTGTTCCGAAGTCAGGCACCCTACCGACTGAGCTATCCAGGCACAATGATTTGCTTAGTTGTTGTCATCAATGAAACAACCCAACAACACGCCACCAAGCAGTAAGCAATATGAACAATATGCACAATTCAGCAGTCCGAGGGTGGAGCTTAGTGGTCAAAGTGACAAATGGAAACAAGTTCCACATGCTTATTCCTCTCACACAATCTGGCACAATGTACTTGCTCCAGTGTTGCCAGAGAGAAACAAGCAGAAGAAGACTCTTCACAAACGAGCAACTTTCATTGGCTTATAAAAACGTCATTTTTTGATGAAAACAAATTTGCTTCTGAAGTTTTGTCCGGATGGGGCCAAAGTTCTCATGTAGCAGGTGTCATGCAAATTGATCAAAAATCCAGGCATAAAATCAGGCATGAGCATTTTTCAAACTGCTTAAAATGGCAGACACTCTCGGGGTGGAGCTTACCAGTCGAAATTACAGATGTGTTCCACATGAATCAAGGAACGTGTAGAAACAAGTCCCATGATTTTAAGCCAAACGAAGCCTGAGTTATGCTTGTTCAAATGTTTCAGTTTCAAAGAATTGCTATAGCGCCCCCATTTGAGCGATTGGAGCAAGACTGGTTTTAGTGTTATTTGGCATCCCCCTCTACCAAACTGTAAAATCTCATAAACAGATTACTTTGCATGTGTAGATTAGGGATAATAGAAGAATTTTCACAAACAAGCAATTTTCATTGGCTCGTAAAAACATCATTTTTTTCACTGAAAACAAAATTCACACTCATTTCATGTTTGTATGGCTTCAAAGTTCATATGTAGGTCATTGTTATGCATTTTGATCAAAGATTGTAGGAGAAGAGACATTTTAACTGTTTTACATATGATTAAAGATGGCGGCTCATCTAAAGGTCAGAGGTCAAAAGTCAGAATACAAAAGTTGTTTGACATAAGCAGACGCATAAGTGAATATAAGTTACATTTCTGAGAGTCGAGCAGTTCATGAGTTATGAGTGTTTAAAGTTTGCAATTTCAGTTGAGTGCTATAGCGCCACCATTTGACCAGTGGTCACAGGCTTCGCATCATCACCGTTTGGCATCACCCTCTACCAGATTACCAATTTTCGCGAAAACCGACTGCACGGTTCAGCCAGAACAGCTATTTCTGGCGGAAGAAGGAGAAGGAGAAGGAAAAAAGAGACAGAAACAAGAAGGGATCAAGTCCACTTCGTGGACTGCTTGATCCCTTAAAAACAAAAATGGAGTTAGGAGAGTGGAGTTCCAGACGGCAACATTATAATAGTTGCCAACCGCATCTGGGATGGAGGAAAGAGGGGGCTGCTCTTGAGAAAGCCAGGCTATTTGAGACTTTAACCACTTTGATGTCCCTATTTTGGGCATCATGTCATTGTAGGTGACTATTTCCACTAAATGCAAGTAGTCACCTAGTGTGTGTGTGTGTGTGTGTGTGTGTGTGCGTGTGAGCGTGTGTGTGTGTGTGTGTGTGTGTGTGTGTGTGTGTGTGTGTGTGTGTGTGTGTGTGTGTGTGTGTGTGTGTGTGTGTGTGTGTGTGTGTGTGCGCGCGCGTCCGCAATCTCCGCATCTCAGGAACAAGGTGTTTTTATATTGAAGGCAGTGTTGACAAAACTTTTCCTTTTTCTTTTTTTGCCTTAAAGACATGCAAGGCATGCGTAACTTGTTGAGTAGGCCTATATCATTTCAAGCTGCATTTCTACGAGGCAATTTTATGAATTGCATTTCATGCAATTTACAAAAAAATGTGCTATATTGTGATTTACAGTATATTGTATCGCGGGATATTAAATGATCCATATCGGGAATCGGAATATGACAAAAATCTCATATTGTGCAGTCCTACAAGCACACCGTGTGCCAAAGACAATGCACTGTGAGTGACCTTGCTGCAGTCGTAAAAAAGTACAGGCTTAACTGGTTAAGCACAGCTGGCAGCCATCAGGCACGATACAGTAGATATTTACATGATTCATTCAGGTCCAGTAAAAGAACAGTTGCCGAAATCAAAACAGGAAAACACATTGATTATTATTTCCTCAACTTCATTGGAGGATATGGCTGAAAAATCGTCAACATTGCCCTTTTGAATGAACGGACTGTACTGCACCCTGCAGCTGAATGCCAGTCCTGTGCCAAATCTCTCTTTGTATTAAAAGGTGTGTGAAAAAGAACTGCACCAGGGGCCAGGCTCTCTTCAAATACTGGAAACCAGTTTTACCAGGATGGGGGAGGAAGAAGGGGAGAGGGAGAGAGGGGGGGAGAGGGAGGCCATTCTCGGACAATTACACCAGCTCCTTTGGACTAATCAGCTGCTTAATGTTCAATGTCCCTCAAACATGCATCTTGGACCCCCTAAATCAAACTGGATGCTGTACTTGAGATCAACATTGACATTGGAAGTGGTGAGTCAGTGACTGACCACTAGTGCTTTTGAATATTTGTCCAAAATAAAATATCAGTCTCTAGTTTCCTACAAAGTAATCTTAATAAATCAATTATATACAATTATAATGACACAAATCTGAGGAGTCTCAGGATCTCAGGTTTCAATGGGCAGTCTAATGACGTCAATCACCAATGATGTCCACAGAGACGCCAAAGTCTGGCATAATTCATGTACTACCTGGCTAGCGATTTTGGTTCCTCAAAATATTTATAAATAGAGCTGTTAACAGTGTTTTCCTGCCCGTCAGCTGATGCTTATATCCATGAGGCTTCATCCATTCATCCTTACCACAGGTCATGCTCCAATATCAAACACAATATCCAATATCTGACACAATTCATTCAAAATACATTTCACACACATTTTTCCACTGCATAGGGCATGCCTTGTTGATGGATATGGAAGAGATTTTGAAGGTCTGGTTCCAAAGATGAACCAGTATTTATTGTGTAAAGTCCATGATATTTACATTGGAATGAATGAGCCCAGCTGGAAAGTGTCCTAGGGTGGACAAGAGGGCGGGGCTTACCTAAAGGTCTATTGGTTTTAGTGTGATCAGAGTCTTGCTGACATTGTTAAACTGAATTAACGTTCAAATATGTGTTTTTAAAAGCATGTGAGATAGATTATTGGCAGTAGTTTTCACCCCGACAGTGACAAAATGTCTCTTGCAAACACATTCTGATTCTTTCATCTGACTACTGTATATGTATAACATCTGCCTGTGTGCCCCTGTGCCTCTTTTAGAATTCATCTGGGTAGCTCCCCTCTCCCAGAAAAGAAAAGGAGGCGCAACCCTATAAGGTTCCTCAGTGAAGAGTACTTTGAGCAACAAAAGTGTGCTTCACACAAGCGTTCTTGCATCACCTTGAGATGATGGTGTATGTATTCAGTAGATGAGGGCCATCCATTCACAAAACACCTGAGAGAGACCAACAAGGACCGTCAATATACAGCATACAGCTGAGAACCCCCCCACCACACACACACACACACACACACACACACACACACACACACACACACACACACACACACGCACACACACACACACACACACACACACACACACACACACACACACACACACACTCAAGCCGGGGCATCTGAATGGGACCAAAAGACATGAGAGAAAGTGGGGAACAAAATCAAATGGCTCTCTACCAGTTACTCTGCAGGACGTCTCTTGTTCTCCGACCAAAAAGGCCCCTGTGTGAGCAGCCCCCCTTTTTTTTCCAGAGGCAAAGCCGGGGGCCACCCGGACCTGCTATGCTCCGTCATCCCTTACAGCAGCGACTGAGCGTCAGAGACTGACCGCTGGCACTGTGCCAGGGAGGATGCTACCAGAGCTGAACACTGCTGTGCTCTGCCACTGTGCCACAGCACCAGGCAGGATGGTTGGATAACCCCAAGACCTCCCACCCAGTCACCACACACACGCAGACACACACACACACACACACCAAGTATTGAGAGTTGGAGAAACATGCCGGACAGGATTAAAACTGTAAGAGGTCAGTGGGAACTGACTGATGGCGGAAGGATGCGAGACAAAAAAAGAGGGAGGACAAAATAGAAGGATGATCGAGGAGGGAGGAGGAATGTTTGAAGAAGGTTAGAGGAAAGGGAAAATTAGTCAAGAAGACAGAGGAAATTGGGGATGAAAAATTAGAACACACACGGACGGGTGGACCCTTAAAAAAAAGGAGGCACCGGTTCTGAATGTAAAGGGAGGAAGGGGGGGTGCTGCATGTGAAAGGAGCACAGAGAGTGAGGAATGAGGCTTGGAGGCACAAGACTAATGACAAGAGAAGTGCTGCTTAACCTGCACTCCGTCGCTCTGTGAGGGCTCCTATGTGGAGGTGTCGGGGGTCCGCTGGTACGGGGGGAGTATATGGAGGAGGTTGTGTGGGTTGGTCAGTATCCCTGGGAGACAGAGAGTTGGGTGTTCTGCTATATGACGCCCGCTCTGCTCCTTATGGTCCTCCTGAACTAGTTGACCTGAACTAGCAGTGACCGACAAACCAGAGTACGTCGGCCTATGCAGTCAATGTAATTTACATCATTTAAATCATGTAATTTACAGTCATCAATTGTTTTGTATTTTGAAGGCTTCAGTTGATGTTGTGCTAGTTTTATACTCTTACTGTACTATTTGCAATATTATGTTTTACTTCTAGTTCTAGCTGCACATGTAATGAACAATAATTATGAATAAAATTTAATTACTAGAGGTTCGGGTCCCTACACGGCCCTCACAGCTACGTCGCACTGGCGATCAGAACTGTAGAGAGTTTAAGATGGCTAACACACATTCGCCACCGGTGCAAGTATATAAACTTTGAAGAAAGACTTAAATTTGCTAATATCGCTGCATGGGTCATAGTGTCGTGGGCTGTCTGTGACTCTTCTCTGCCCATAATGAAGATGTTTGTTTCCTGATGCCCATATACTGTATGTGCATACTACTCTCATCGATTCATTTTGAACTACAAACTGGCATCGGATCATTACATGGCCAGAAACAGTACCAACAAGGACGTTATGGGTATAGGAGTTGGTATCAGGAAGGAATCTATACATCTTTATCCTGAACCTAGTGTGAATGGTCACAGCTCTCCTCGCCTTGCAGTGTGAGAGAGAGTCCCTCCACAACGTCCCCCCGCCCCTCCTCCTTTTATTCCCCACTTCTCGCACCGGGACAAATCGCAGTGCCATCACCGCGTCACGCTTCAGTCGTACCCCCTGCTCTCAGGCTGATCGCTTTGTTGCTGCGGCACGCACTCCCCCCGTAGTGTCCCCCCCACCCCCCTCGCTGCCTGCAGTCTGTCTGTCCGTCCCTCCTCTCTCTTTTTTATTTTTCTCCCCCTACAGTTACAAAACAAATCTCCCCTATGACAGCATAATTCACATGGGGCGAGGCAGGCCCCTGTGGGGGGGGGGGGGGGGGGGGGGGGGGGGGCACTTCTGGAGGTGGTGGGGGAGATGGAGGAGAGGTTAGCCGGGGAGCGCTGGGCTAACCTCTGCACAGGCTTGGCTGGATGTCTCCCCACGTAACCCCAGGGCCCATTCAGCCGTGGCTGGAGAGGAAAAAAAGGGGGTGACAGAGGATTCAGCACTGGTCCCCCCCTTCCCCATGTATGCTTGAGTGAATGCCGTTGAGCCTAATACCCACTAATCTGGTCATCAAATACTCCTGCTGCCGGCGATTGGAAATCTGCTTGGCTGTTTTTTTTTCTTCCAGGCCAGGGGGTAGCGAGGAGGACGGTCTTGGTGCCAAGTGGCCTTGAGGAGCGAGTCTCACAGATTCTCTCCGTCACGGAGAGGAGAGGTCAGATACGGAAATTTGGAAACTGAACTGACCGACCGTAGTATGTACGTAGGACAGGAGAAAGGTACGTGGCAGAGGAATTAAGGAATGAGTGAGGAAAGCAGAGGCGAGAGAAATTCCAGTCAAGTTCAAAGTCCTTAATTGAAAGACAAGAGAGGCAGAATTCATAGCAGCAATAGAGATCGTCGTTTTGTGAGGGGCGAATGTCCAGATTTATGCGTGAAAAACAGAAAACAGAAACTTTTATGCAGCCAAACTCGGCCAAACATTAAATGCTATTGATAACAAAAGGCCATTTTACACCATTGTCTCTAGTTACTATGAATCTTGAATCTTCAGTGTTTGTGACGAAGGTGAGGACGCAAATTCTAATTGGTGGGAATGAGATGACGTAAGATGATAAGAGCCCCCTCACTTCGCAAGGGTGTGATTCTTTCATTATTCTCAACATAAGCTATCGCAGTTTAGCAATTAAAGCCCGCACTACTGCACAAAGAAAACGTTGAAAATACAAGCCAAATCTACAAGCCAATGAGAAAAGCCAGGTTAAAGGGAGTTAGGTTAATTTGACCCATATCTACAGTCTGGCAGTTGTTTGACCTGAATATGCAAATACCACTTCAGAATGAATCACTGGTGAGGTAAGCATTGTGAAAAGGCTAGGCTTGTTAACAACACAAGCGGTAAGAAAGGTTTTCACCAGCTTGTGACACATCCTTTATAAGTGGGCAGTCACAGCGGAGGTCTGTTATCCTGTTATCCCTCACCCACAGCTACCAGCACCCTGCTCTTCTTGACTGACAGGCTGACAAACCATGACTGCCATCTGTCACCCACAAAAACACCACCATCACCACCACCACCCTAAAGACTATATACTTCTGCAGAGAGCTAAAGGGAGAGGGGGTTTGGCTGGGGGGCACAGTTGGTGATACCCATTGAGAAATGCCCAGTCTTGTCGGGAGGACAGATGGTACTGGTCTCCAGGCATTCAGTTCAGCTCATGTGTCTTTTCTCTTAACCATCAATTCCTCTGCTGCTTTCTCAAAAAAAAGAAAAGAAAAGAAAACTGGGACCTTCCTTTGAGCCCCAGGTTTCATCAAAGACTCATTTAAAAAGGCTCAGCTGAAAAGGGGCAAAAACGGGCGAGGGGCATGGGGAGCCTAGGAGGAGTGTGGTAGAGCTACAGAGGCGGGTTGAACATCCAGCAGGTACAGTATAGCAACCGCTCGGCTCAACCCCCAATATCCACATTCAGACCATGCTGAACCATGCCTGGATCCTCCATCTCTTAAAGATGGAGTGCCACGATTTTTGTATATTTTTCCAGTTTTTCGTGTGATGTGACAAAACCTCATTAGACCTCTTGGTGTGATTGTTGTGTGAAATGATGTCTTCCCTTTGTATTTAGGGTTTCTTCCTAGAGGCCTTGATAGTCAAACTTAAAAGGTTTGACAGAAAAACAGTGATATAGTGTTATCACAATATCATCCACTTCCCTAACCTCTCGCCCTCTATCATACAACAACAGCTGTGGAATGAATACAACTTCCACTCAGGTGGATCACCACTCACTGGGCAAACAAAGCATACTTAACAAACTGGTGGGCGTGTCCACGTCAAAAACAACATTTTAACAAAAACGGCATACATTTTTGCGTATACATGTGGCGGCATATCTCCTCCTCCACGTCGTCAGTCCCATACCCAAGGCGCAGTTGGCAAAGGGCCTTTCTGTGTGGAGTTTGAAAGTTCTCCCTGTGTCCCTTAGGGCAGAGGTTCCCAACCACCGGTCCGTGGACCAGTGCATGTGGCACCTTTCCGCGAGAAGGGAATTACATATTTCATCATCAAATCCACTTGAAAACATAACTGAGAACTTGAAAAAAAAGACCAGACCTGAGAACTACAGTGAGCAACGGGCTGGCCGCTGGGTGGCCTAGGGCCGAGGGTAGATACCCTCACAAAAACATGCAGTAATCCTGGACACTAAACTGCCTCCCCTTGGGCCAGCCAGGGCGCCTGATGGAGGGGACAGGAACTGTTCCTTACACACACACACGCACACGCACACGCACGCACACGCACACGCACACGCACACACACACACAAAGAGAGCCCTATAGTAGCCCGGTAGACCAAAACTATAGTACAGTATGAGCTTAAATGGTTAAACCAATTATCAGTTACAGTACTGTACACCGTACCCTGTGTATCATTTTCAACCGTAATAGGTTCAAAAGAAAAGACAGCAATAAGCCTTCTAACCAGGACATGAATAACTTGTTAAGAAAGCATTCACACGACAAAAGTATAATGTGGTCCAAAAGCATAAAAGAAATGCCTCTGTTCAGGGTTGGACTAGCCATAGGGAGTACCGGGAGCTTTCCCAGTGGGCCGCGGCATTAGGGAGCCGCTAGGGGGCGCTAAAAAGGCCTGTATTGTATCTCTATCAGTGAGTGACAAATCAACCCTGGGTCCTTTTGCCAGCAGCAGTCTTGTGGGAGCAGCAAAGGGCTGTGTAAGTGTGTGTTGGTTATATGTTGTTGTGTGAAAGTGGTGGTATTAGTGGTGTATGATTGTTTGTGTGTGTGCTGACTGGTATGGGCTGAGAGGGGTTGGGGGGGGTTAGAGTTTCTGCTATCTGCACGCTGGTCGTGGTGGGCCAGTTTGGGCCAAATTTGTGCAAAAATGACCAGGCCAGATCTTTGTCCCAGACCAGTTCCGGCTCTGCTCAACACATCAGATCGACCCTGGCTTTCTGCTGCATTAGCACTCTGTAACTCATGGTTCAAGCCAATATAGTGGATAGTTACAGATCATTTGCTAAATAATTTAACATGGCATCAATCTTGGAAGTCTTCAAATGGTGTGACCTGATTAAGATTTGATGAAGTATCTAGTTTAAAAATTCTGGGCTACATCATTGCATATATGGCGGTCGGTGCCGTAGGATTGTAGGGTATTTTTTCCTATGATGAAAAGGATATGGTTGGAATTAAATGATGCTACAGCCTTCTAATTGATTGACATGCACTGACTTATTGGTCAGCATACTGTCCAACAGCCCTTTTAAATAATACGCATATAACCAATTTGATTGTTGTATTTATATCTCCACATACAACTTCCCAGGAAGTTTCAGCCATTCATACTGACAAGCTATTCTACTCTCTTGCCAGATGGAGCGCTTGACTAACTTTCTTGTCTATAAACCTACTCATACAGTGCTTGGTGCATCACTGACAGACAGCATCAGTTTGAAACTTTCGAGTTTGAATGTGAGTTGCGATATGCAGCCATACAAGAAGATACAAAGTTCGTTAGGAAAGGTCTTTCAAATATAAAAGGACAAGTAGGACAAGGACAAGTCGTTTGAATATAAACCAATGGTGACTGGCAGTATAGCTTATGTGAGAGAGACCTGCAGCTGTCACCAAAACATGTCTAAATATGAAATATATGAATACATAGTAGGCCTGGAATAATTTAGGACAGTGGTTTTCAACCTTTTTGATGCCAGGCCCCACTATTTATTCAAAATTTGAGCCACGGACCACCATTTGAGGACATTTTAGCCCCACACCCCTCCAAAACTAAAGATTTATTTTGCTTTTGTCCACAATACCAGGCTGGATTTAGGAAACAAAACAGGCAAATTACCAAAACTCTTCTCTAGTTGTGTAATTCAGATGATGAAAACCAATGGACCCTTGCGGGTCCATTTGGTTTCATATTTTCACTCTCAAGTTACATCTGGTCAAAGCAACTTCTCATCACCAACTTAGCTGGGGACCGACTGGAACCCTCTCAAGGAACACTGGTGGTCTCCGGACCACTGGTTGAAAACCACTGATTTAGGACGAAACAAACAAGCAACACAAATGCCTAATAACGAAATGGACAACCAGAAGGCTCGGCCGGGAAGTGTCCGAGATTTGCATTCGCTTGTAGACGTTCTCAAAAACGCACAGCCAACTGTCACATGTTTAAACTGGCACAAAAAAAAATAAAAATAAACCAGAAACCAGCAACAACAAGAAACCGACAACTGCCCGCATTAAGGCAGGTTCTGTTTTTCTAAGGGCTTGTGGTGTTTCTCATGCACCTGCAGGCAGAAACTCGTGCGTAATGCCATTATTTGGTTATATGCGCCGCACGCACACTAAAAGTTGTGAAATAACAAGACATGCACAAACTCGTATTATATGGCGACCATCAATCGTAACATAATAGACAACAATGCAAAGCATCGACCCTTACCTATTTGGCAGAGGAGAAGCAACCGGACAGAAACTAACAAGCAGCCTCTTGGTGTTGGTGTTGTACTACGCGCCTCCATGTTGCAGCAGCTTTTAGCTTTGACAGAATTATAGGTGGGACAAATATAACACTACTTTGTGTTAAGTGTTGACGAGGGGAATAAATCCCAGTGGAGTGGGTTTCACAGTAGTTTCATGCTGTATCTGTACAGATGGTATCCACTCTCTCTCCAGCCCGGTGCGGTGCGGAGCGTGTCTTCTCTTCACGCGAGTGAGACACACACGGTCCACTCCGCAGCGCAGCCTGGGACTCTGCGCCTCCCACAGGCAGACCAGAGCCGTCTGGTGTCAGAGTTGCGACATTGAGGGGTCAGAAACTTCTCGTGCGAAAGGGGAAACAAGCTGTTGTTGGAAATGGAAATACGTTGTTTTCAAAGAGGGCGCCGCAATTAATAAAATTATTTTTGATTTTACTATATGTGCCACATGCCAACTGTTATATAGTACCCTATTATGCAATGACAAATAAAGTCTCTGTAATGTGTAGCCTACAAAACAATCTAAAAATAAAGGGATTTAAGGTTAAATTAAAGCTTAGCTCTTCCCTGAGTCCAATGCATTTCTTCATAGGTCAGGGCCAGGAGTTGTCTCTATATTTGTTGTCCCCATTCTCAAAAGAAGTCTTGTAGTCTCGTTAATAATCAATATTCATAAAGCTACACATATTCACATACTGTTTTTGGTATGTTTAGCTGGTACATACGTTATTTGTACCGGTGAAAAATTACCACAGTCTCAAAAGAAGAGCGGCCATTGGACTGGCCCCACAATGTAAACGCAGTTTGCGCAACTAGCCTACTCTGGATCTGCCACACCGCGCGCGCGCGCGCGCACACACACACACACACACACACACACACACACACACACACACACACACACACACACACACACACACACACACACACATGCTCTGTCTGCTTGCAACGCCTTTAATGATATAATAGGCCTAATAATGATAAATGTACATATCATATAGCACAGTGTGTACACACATGTGAGGGCAGACCGACCACGACCATGTGACTATGACTCAGACATAACAAACCTGATACGGCCTTCGCCCTAGGCATGTCACTATTATGACTCAGACATAGATATAACCGATGACCATAAACAAACTTGATACTGTACATGTCAGTATTACTCAGACATACATGGTAAATGGTGCATTCATATAGCGCCAGCTTTATACTTACAAGGCGCTTTACAGAGTGCATTACACATCCATACACCGGTGGCGGCAAGGCACAACCACCACATCAGGGGCAATTTGGGGTTTAGGTGTCTTGCCCAAGGGCACTTCGACATGTAGACAGGAGGAGACGGGATTCGAACCACTGACTCAACTCCTGCTCTACCTCCTGAGCCACAGTCGCTCACCATAAACAAACCCAATAACCATGCATGTGTAGCAGGTGGCTACAGCCTCTGTCGTGATGACCTCCAAAGTCTAGTATCTGCCCCTAGGCCAAGGGGATGTCGCTTTGGTCTAGTGGTTAAGATGTTGGACTTTCACACGGGAGACCCGAGTTCGAATCCTGGGCGTTACATTGGTGCCGTGACCCGGATCGGGTTTCCCCATGGAAGGAGGTCAAAAGGGAGGTGAGTGTAGCAGGTGGCTACAGCCTCTGTCGTGATGGCCTCCAAACTCTAGTATCTGCCCCTGGACCAAGGG
Organism: Benthosema pterotum; assembly: GCA_039105355.1. Lineage (NCBI taxonomy): Eukaryota > Metazoa > Chordata > Actinopteri > Myctophiformes > Myctophidae > Benthosema > Benthosema pterotum. The sequence continues at coordinate 17,447,697 of CM076969.1, read as the reverse complement.
GATGTCCCCTTGTTCTAGTGGTTAAGATGTTGGACTTTCACACTGGAGACCCAAGTTCGAATCCTGGGCGTTACACATGTCAGACATAATTATAATAGAATTGATACCTGCATGTCACTATGACTCAGAGATAACCACAAACACTCTATGCATGTCAATATAAATAGACAAATTGATAAATAGATAAATTCAATATGCTGCTATGTAGGCATGCCACCCACTATGACTCAGACATAAACAAAGCCAATATGCACTAGCCTACAGATCTGACTGCTATGACCAATGGTCATGTAGATCACTTATTACTGATAATAAGTGATCTACAGGAGGGTCCATTTGGTTTCATTTTACGCTCCCAAGAGTTACAGATCTATAAGGGTCCATTTGGTCACCAACTCTCCATCATTTAGCTGGGGGACCACCTGGACTCCTCTCAAGGACCACTGGTGGTCCCTGGACCACGGGTTGAAAACCACTGCTGTAATGGAAAGCACATCAACAAATTTCAGTGCACTGTGTTATACATCTGAAAACCTGTGTGATGTGACAATAGATGACTCTAATTCTGACGTGCATGCATGGGGTTTGCGATTGACTTACTGGAGGGAGAGCGGGTCCCCATGCACCGCAGGGGTTGTGGTTTGAACTCCTCCACAGTAGCCTCGTCATTCACTGGGGTAAAAAAGAAAGAAGCAGACAGACAGCCATATTGAAAGTGTTGTTTCATACTCCCACACCCATAGACAAACAGATAGACTTCTGGTGGCTGAGGTTTTGAAGAGCAGAATGAAAAGGCATAATTGAGTGAGATGAACTATTTTTTTGTGTGTTGGCGGGAGGGTGCTGACCTCTTGACTTCCAGGAGCGAGTTTAACCCCCCCTTGAAATGGAGTCGGGCTGCATCACCACTGACCCAGAAACACCAATTCAGACAGCAAATGACGACCGGTGTGTGTGTGTGTGTGTGTGTGTGTGTGTGTGTGTGTGTGTGTGTGTGTGTGTGTGTGTGTGTGTGTGTGTGTGTGTGTGTGTGTGTGTGTGTGTGTGTGTGTGTGTGTGTGTGTGTGTCCCACATGAGTTTATGGCTTTTAGACATGGCATGGGACCTTAGCACTATAACACAATAGCAGATCTGTCGATACCGACTTGATATTGATATTATACAGATGATCCCATATGGAAACTATCCCTATAGGGACTTAGCCTAAAGCCTGTTAATGACGTATTCAATCAATCAAGTCTGTTTTCACAACTGTATGGCTATAGCTGAATGAGACGTGTGAACAAATGAAACCAAGATTGTTTTTTTCTTTTCATCTGTCAAAAAACGATTAAATACTGTATTTTCCGTACTATAAGGCGCACTTAAAAGCCTTTAATTTTCTCAAAAATCCACAGTGAGCCTTATAATCCAGTGCGCCTTATATATGGATTGGTTGACTGCAGTAGCTTCCATTCTATGTTAACTGTAGTAGCTTCTATTCACTGCGCCTTATAATCCAGTGCGCCTGATATATGAAATCAGTTTTAAAAGGTGCGCCTTATAATCCGGTGCGCCTTATAATCCGGTGCGCCTTATAGTGCGGAAAATACGTATACTGTTATTATGAGATCAAAATCAGACCAAAATCATACAAATGGTTTTGGATTATTTTCTTTATGTAGCCTATTTATGGAAACAGTTATTTCACTCAGGGGCAAATTCCTCTTTGGGCTTGACCCTGTATGGTTTAATTTTTAGCAGTTTTACCAATTCTGTGCTGTCATTTTGGCAATATGGAAGAGGGCTGCAAAAATCCCTCATGAACTGAACGTTACAAAAACCCTAGTGAAAAACACTTGAGATTAGAAATCATGCCAATTTTTAGGATTTTCTTGAATAAATGTAAAAAAAAGAAAGAAAAATCAAATCAAAGGAGAAATACATTAGACCCTTTATACAGGATCCAAAATAAAATATACAAGCTCATAGCGCAGCATCTGCTATTTTTGACTAGTCTGGGTGGTGGGCAATCTCCTAATTTCTCTTGTGGGTATCAAGATAAAACATTTAACTTTGGGCACCACATTCTAGTTCAACCGTAAACTCTTAGGGCTTCAGCCTTACAGCCTCAGCAGCACATTTTGTACAAGTGGACTGTGTAAACGACAAAAAAGGAAATAAGAATTGGCAGATAGTTTCCATTTAATGGGAGATTCTGCCACAGTGTTTAGATACAAGACTCTCTTGTTTGTCTCCTTGGGGTAAAGTTACCACAAAAATCACCATATGCAAGGGCATTTAGACTAGAGGAGGCACACCCCACCCCGTAGGTTGTGTTTACTGAACCGGTTGCTTCTCAAGAGTGCATAAACAGAGGAGTTCAGATTAGCTATGCTTTTAGAAATGCTTCAGACAGCTAAATGCACATAAAGGAACTTTGTTGCTGCTGCTGTTGTTGTTGCAAGTGACCCGGATGTTTTGTCCATAATGTGTTTGCCCCCGGACTGAATTTACAGCTCAGAAATAAGCACAGAAAAGCTCCTTTAAAGCGTCTTTTTATTCCCTCTCTGATGAGATGTCAACCAAATAACAAAGAGCTGCTCCCCTTAAAGGGCGAGAAACAAACCTTAAGGTTTTCCTAGATTTCAGATGCATTCATGCCACTGGGTTCAAGTTCTCAACTTCAAAACTTTACTACCACATTCCCACTTCTTTTTATCCATTTGGATAAAGTTGGAATACATTTGCATAATTTACTGTGGATTATCGGTAATTTATGCAGAAGCCTCCTTTCACTTGTTAAATCGCATGATTCCAGGGCGCCTAATAAAATTGTTGTACACCCACAGAGCAGGCAGGCATTCAAGGATTTACTAACGACCTTAGAAGGTTAAGACTAATATTATATGACTTTACGTCAAATGGATTTTATGACAAAGTAATTACTTTAAAAAATACATTCACCTCAGGTGTCCTTATGCTGGATATAGTACCTTTTATAGTAACTTTTAAGAAACTTCTGAATTGTTTGATATAAGAAAATAACACAGGTCTAAGTTTGCTTGTCACGTCATGATGTCGCAATGTTCTTCAGAGGTTGTCCTGTCCTTAGTTAATACATTGAAAGCTATAAATCTCTGCGATTGATTTGGTTCCACCTGCACATAATTTTTCATGATTACCTACAATGTGTTGTTCAGGAACTAGAGCGCCCTTGTGGAAAAGCAAAGGAGGAAATGCATTTGTTAGACAAATTATGCTATCCCGCCAAGTTAAGAAAACAATTTCTTGTGATGCAAGTCTACAGTGAGCGCCTTCGGTCGAGACGAGACGTATTGATCTGCAAAAAAACGATCAGCAGCTCAGGTCACTCTTCTGTAAATGGCCATAAGAAGTGAACTTGTGGACACAGACTTATCAGAGCTTGAACAGTGGTGATCTATATCATCAGTCTTCACAGTTTCTCAGGCCAAGGACCACAAATCTTAAAGAGAGAGGACCCCCACTACAAATCGAAAATACATAAATAAATGAATGAATGAATGATGAAGCAAGCTTTATTAATTTTTACTTAATCTATTGCCACATGATTTTGTTACCTTCTTCATACCAGGGCCCACTATTTATGCTGTATTTTAGCCACAGACCACCACTTTATGTTGAGTTCTCTTGGTCCTAAAACTAAGGAGAAGTTTTTTTGCCCACAATTTAGGAACTGGCAAAATGTTGGTCAAAATAACAACGCTTCTGCATTTTGTAATTGTGTAGATTCTTGAAAATTAACTCTTGAGAGTACAGGTCTATAAGGGTCCATTTGGTTATCATTTAGATGGGGACCACCTGGAATCCTCTCAGGGACCACTGGTTGAAAACCCCAGATCTAATGTGATTCTGTGCTCTACCCTCCACCGGCCTGGGGAGCGGGGACATCATTGGACTTACATGAGTGTTTCTTTACAACTGACAGGGAGGAGTGTGTCCCCAATTGGACGTAACTGGTGGAACAATATGTACCGTATATTCCTTTCTACACTATCAGGCACCCCAGCTGGCCCGGGGGAGGCAGTTTATAGAGACCAGGATTACTGTGTGTTTTTGTGAGAGTACCTACCCTATAGGTCACGGGTCACTGGCAGAACATGCAAACTCAAATCGAACCCAGAAGCTTCTACCAGTGAGGTGACAGCACTACCAGTCAGCAGGGGCGAAATCCAAAAGCGACCTCGCCCGCGGGCGCCCGTTTTCAAAAGCGGGCGCCCGCTTTCACAAAAACGGGCGCCCAGTTTCACAAAAACGGGCGCCCGTTTTCAAAAGCGGGCGCCCGTTTTCACAAACGGGCGCCCTTTTCAAAAGGTTATGGTTAGGGTTAGGTTAGGTTTAGGCATAGGTTTACTGAGGTTAAGTTTAGGGTTAGAGTTAGGTTTAGGCATAGCCTAGTTTGTGAAAACGGGCGCCCGCTTTTGAAAACGGGCGCCCGCTTTTGAAAACGGGCGCCCGTTTTTGTGAAACGGGCGCCCGTTTTTGTGAAACCGGGCTCCCGTTTTTGTGAAAACGGGCGCCCGGTTTTGAAAACGGGCGCCCGCGGGCGAGGGCTCAAATGGATTTCGCTGGCTCTCCTACCAGTTGTGCCACCCTGCCCCCAAAGCAAGCATTTTTAACTAAAATCTTTGCTTCTGGGGATTGCTGGGACAAAATATTTTTAGATGGGGGGCCAGCGACCAAATAATTTTTGGAGGTCTTTGACGTGAAAACATTTGAGAACTCCTACTGACATAGCTTCGAGATCACAGTAAACATCCATCCTAAACCGTCTTCCTCCACACTGGGAGGAAAACAGCTTCTGATGCATTTTACACAGTGCAGTGACGACTTTCACATTGCATCTAAAAGTGTAACATGGTCTAGAAATGTACCTAACACAGGATCCAATACGGATTATGGACTGATGGTGAAGATTCTAGGGGGATGCTGAAGTGAAAGCATTGAATACAATTGCATATCAATTGTGAATCCCCTATAAATGTATCCAGCAGCAGTTCTATAGCTCAGTGGTAAAGATTTCTGCACTTGCGCAGGGTTCAAATCTAGTGTAGAAGAGTAAAATTACCTAGTGCAGGTTTTAGTGGTAAAATGATTTAACAAGCAGAAGAGTAATTATGTATTGATAGGATGAATCACTGCTCTCTTTTGTTCCCAGTCGTTATTGAGGGCTATTATTTACCCACTGGGAGAAATAATTGTGTGGGGATTTAAAACATAGATTCTCCATTAGATTCTATATACAAACTACAAATAATAGTGTAGTAAACATCTCTTTCAGAAGCCCTTGCGGGAACCACCCTTTTGATATAGTGTTACATGGGAAAATGCACCTGGCATTGAAACATACTAACAAACAAACAATTCCCTGGTGGGAAGCTTCTTCTCAGGGCGTGTTTGGAGAGGACATCAGATAAGGATGGCCATTACAGAGAATGGACTGTCCTGTGTCCAATGACCAATCACTCCATTTCACTCTGTACACAAGGTCTAAGAGGTACTCACTGTTACAGCAACCGGAACGCTTCCCCCAAAACACACCCGCACCAAACCTTGTATTTGGTTAGTTTATTCTTGTATTTGTTTTAATGATGATAATGTTAGGCTTAAAGGACCACTTCACCACTTTTCAGTGCATCTTCATACAATAGGTCCTCACTAATGCACATGATAAAATACCACTATTTTTTTTACTCAGTCGGTGTTTTACAGGAGAGCCGTGGGCATTTCAGAAACCCGTCTTCCAGTGAGGACATCATTCAGCAGTATTTTTTGAAAGAATATTTTTATTTTTATTATCGTGAGAACGATTTTTGCATTGCAACTTTTCAGGAATAGAAAGCCTGCAGTTTCATGGATTCCCCAGTAGCATGGATTCCCCATCGCTGATGTAGCTGGAAGACAGGTTTCTGAACTGCCCACAGCCCTCCTGTGAGATACACGAGAAAAAATAGTGGTATTTCATCATGTACATTAGGGAGGGCCTATTATATGAAGATACTTTGAAAAGTGTTGAAGTGTTCTTTTAATTTTAGGGTTAAGCATTGTTTTACTGGGGTTAAGTGCCAGGAATATGGTTAGATTTTGGCACCGTCTTACCAAGGTTATGTGGGCAGGCACTTCATCACTGCTCAACCCGAGCACCCTGTTATATGGTCGATATTAACGAGGGCTAAATTCCACAGTGTTATGTTATTTGACAAGGGATAATCCTGATGTTTTTTCTGCCCATTTATATACGACACGATTCAGTGATTGATATTGCATGCTTAATACTCCCCCCCAGGGATTAAGGTAACGAGGTCACATCACAAATTACAGGCAGGGGGTTTAACTTAACACCACCCCTTAACCCCCTGATTCTCTCTCTCTCTCTCTCTCTCTCTCTCTCTCTCCCTCTCTCTCTCTCTCTCTCTCTGACACTCTGACACTTACAAACACATGTGCACAATTATTTGGTTCAATAACCTTTTGCATTTTTAGTGATTGACACCAGAGGGGGTTGAAACACCAACCACAACTATCGAGCTACAAACTGTCAATAATAATAATGACTCACAGAGCACACTGGCAGGGATTCATATAATCAATGGATCTGGACTTGTTTAGTCATCCGTGCCAAAATAATGTCATAGCAACAGTGCACAACAGGGGTCTTCAACGGAATATCAGAAGACTCGCCCGTTTACCAGCTCTCCAGCAAAATGACATAAATTATGCTTAAACAGTTAACAGTGGACCTAAACTTAACCTCACTAAAACTATGCCTAAACCTAACCCTATACCTAAACTACACCACAAAAAATCTATGCCTAACCCTACATTTTTAACCTTGGGGTGAAATGGTTTATAAGCGACCGTTCCTGATTTCCTTCAACAGGGGATCGGTCCATGGACCCCCTGAGTTACTACAGCCACATAGGACTATCTTTGAACAGAAATTACAGTTGTACTTCCCCAGGAGAACCATATAGCAGATCTGTGAAGTACATTTACTCATGGTGTCAAATGTTTAGGATTTTATTTAATCAGGAGTATTTCCACTCTACATCTCATAAACTCATATTGTACTTTTATTTCAATGAATTGAAACATTTAGTTGCTAGTTGCTTAACATTCATCGCCTCCTATTGTTATAGCCAAAATTTAACTAACCTTTTCTGTGTGCCACTCCTCATTTCGCTCCTCGTTTATAGTCAATCTCCACTGTCTGGTGCTATCAATAAAGACAGGAAAAGACACCAAATAATTAAAATACAGAAATTCACAATTGGTACTGTGTGTGTGTGTGTCATTTCCTTTTCATTGCAGCTCAGGTTCAAGACCTGTATGGAAACCACTGTGGTTAAAGGCTTTCTGCATACCCGAACAGAACCCTCACACACTTCACTAGAGGACTTTAAATCAAAAGTCTTCCAATCAGGGGTGGATCTAGGCATGGGCATGGAGGGGCAATGTCCCCCTAAATGCCCGGACTGCCCCACCAAACATGATGGCATGCAAAACAACCCATTTGGGTTGTTACCCTTATATTTAAAATGATTTGAAGCACTACTACTGCTACTAACTAACTACAGCTGTGTCACCACTCACCACTAAACCAACAGCATTTCATCATTGAAAACAGAAAACTCTGAGTCAGACCTTTAGCTTTATGCATGCTGCGTGTCTGTTGCAACTTCAACAACAACTGATGTTATTATTGATGCCTTACTTGCCTAATAAAAGTCCTGTAACTGAAAATGGTATGGGTGAGACTTCATCGCCCGTGGCGCGAAGCAGGGAAGCAGCGATGGAGCCGCCCCCATACCATTTTCACATGCCCCCCAATTGGAAAATGTTACATCCGCCCCTGCTTCCAATTGGCATGCTGTGTGTGTGTGTGTGTGTGTGTGTGTGTGTGTGTGTGTGTGTGTGTGTGTGTGTGTGTGCAAAAGAAAGGGAGAGTATTCTTCAAACTAAGTGGACTCTCCACTAATTCTTGTCAGAATTGTTCTCAAATGGGCCCTTTTTGGGTGAGAAGAGGCCCGATATGCAATACATTAGTCTATACATCTCACACTCACTCACTCTCTCTCACACACACACACACACACACACACAATGAAAAGGCAGACTTTCTACTTTAAGATAGACAGGGTCAAGCCACAGATCAGCTTAATAAAGAGCAGGAATGTGTTGAGGTACTTCAAATGAGTTGGCATTCAAGTTCACTTAAACTATGGCATCACACGCGCACACGCACACGCACACGCACACGCACACACACACACACACACACACAGCTAATGAGCTTCATTCGGCCATTCATGTACTCTTGGTTATATCTGAAACATATGTGGCTTCTCATTTGAGCTCTTTGCAGCCCTTACTTATGCACTGTATCATCAACAAAGCTAAATAGAACGGAGAAACATGGTTTTCATTAGTTTGTATTGCTGAGTGAATGTACAAGACTTTTATTCTGTTACAGATTGAGTGCCATGAGTTTTGTACATTTTCTGTTTTTGCATGTGTATGAAAATACCATTATACTCCTATAATAACTACAATATATAATATTCAAATATGTCAAATATTGCTCAACACTGGAGAAGACATATTTGAATATTATATATTGGAGTTATTATATATCATAATATATTTTACTTATGATCCCTTAGAAAAAGTAATAATATTATATGTATTATTTGAATCAATGAGTAATATGTTCACACGTTACTTTATTACTTTCTCAAGTTCCCCCCTCCCACCCGCAAAAGAATAGAGCTGTACAACATGATCTGTTTAGCAACAACTTGTGACAACTTGTAGTGTACCGTACGTCATGTGTGAAGAATGTTGCGGTGGAGAAAGATCTACAAACTACTGAGCATCTCTCACACACATAGCTTGTAAATCTTCTCTATTTTTGCAGGCAACAACAAGCTCAATTGTAATAACTGAACCATCTGCTCCACTGTTCTCACCAACAGCAGCCTCTGTTGTGTTCACTGTTCACCGTAGGCATTTCATCTTTTCAAACCAATTAGCCAATATTGATTGATGCTATTTTTTGGTTTGGGGCACAGAGGTGCACATAGGTTATTGGGTGTCCAGGACATGTTCCAGCAGTTGGCAAATACACAGAATGTTTTTCCCCCTTCCCCGCTCATAGCCTTTTTGTTTTCATACAAGTTGACTGACTGCCATGGGACATTCAGCATGGTTGAGACTTTGGCCTTGGTTGTCTACCTTGCAAAACAACCACTTTCAAAAAATGAAGGTAGCAACTAAGCAAAGTTTGGATAGCAGCCATCATTGAATCGATTGTGTGAAGAGGTCACCTCTTGTTGCCAGAAAGTCACATCCATGTTTCGCTTGTCGAACATAGACACTACACAATCTCCACTTTGTGAGTAAGTAATACTCGCTAAACAGACGGGATCATTCAATCCCCACAAACGTGGATGTTGGCTTTCATGGAAACCTTCACATTGGGACTATAAAAGGAGATGTTTGCCCGCTACTTAGAGCACAACAGAGCCACCTGACAGTGCTGCCAGTGGGCAGAATGTACCCTGTGCCTCCACACTGATTACAAAAGTGTTCAAAAAGGCCTCATGGCTTTTATGCATCCTGTCTTCAACAGGGGGAGAGAGAGAGAGAGAGAGAGAGAGAGAGAGAGAGAGAGAGAGAGAGAGAGAGAGATAGAGATAGAGAGAGAGTGAGAGTCGGGCAAGTCCCAAAAGAAAGAGTGCAGCAGCTCCGAGCTGTAAGTAAGAGTTTCCTAGCAACACACTGGTGAGATGAAACCAAACTCAAACCTAAAACCCTCTCAGAGTTGTGCTGAACTGTTGGACTGTATCTGAAAGAGTGGGCTTCACAAGGATGCTGCAATTGTTATTATTTATTCTAGGGATTATTAAATTCTGTTCCTCCGCTACGTTTGTACTGGTTTCGTAAGATTGGTATTAGATGCATTTTTTCAAGTTTTATTAGGGCCCTAGCACTGCAAAGCAAGTGCGAAGACCTATTGAAATCATAAGGATTATTCTTTCTTAACTGAAATAAATTGTGTTTTTTTTTTATTTCAAAATCGTGAGTTTTCGTAAAACGGCGTGACCGTGGTGGAGCGCAAAACTTTGCTGCCAAACAGGAAGTGCTACTGATTGGTCTATACTATTTTCTGCCATAACTCTTCAATGCGATGTCATGTGGGTGGTACCACTCGGATTTGAGTCCTTGACATTCATTGGTGTAACTTAGCCCCGTCCTCTCTTCTGATTGGTCGGTATTATTTCCTGATTGGTCAATACTATTTCCCGCTATAATTTTTCAATGGTAAATCGTAGAGAGACGTGGGTGATATCATTGGACTCGGTTTTGAGACCTTAACGCTCATTAGTGTTACTTAGCCCCGGCCTTCTTCTGATTGGTCAGTGCTATTTCCTGATTGGTCGATACTATTTCCTGCTATAACTTTTCAATGCTATGTTATAGAGACATAATGGTGGTATTATTGGACTCTGTATTGAGTCCCTGACGTTCATTGGTGTAACTTAGCCGAGGTATTAGACGAGGGTATCATTGGGTCCTTGTGACTTAGCTGCGTCCCCTCTTCTGCCTGAAACTTGCACGCTCGAGGGCCCGTTAATCGATGCTTGCAGCTTTAATTGTTATTATTATTATTATTATTACTACTACAGCTTTTCCGTGTCTATAGGAACTGTAACCAAAACTAGTTTTTAACTTTTGTAACTTGTAAAAAAAAATGTAAATAAAGCACAATGTGAACACATTGTCAGAATGAATTAACTCCTACGTCAGAAATTCTCACACACTCTTTTTTACCCCCCCCCCCCCCCCCCCCCTACTGTAATTTCGCTCACCCTGCGGACCTGTTGAATGTTTAAGAGATGCATTTCACAAACTCTGATCCTATTCTAGGATCCCAAAGATCCAGAACAAGGAAGACAAAAGCATGAATGCATAATTAATATAGCGAAGCCGCAATTTTTAATTGTTGTTGGTCTTCAAGTTTTGCCCCATCACCGGCCATTGTCTCAGCGTGTAGGGCCGGCTGCTTCCGATGGCATTGGTTCATTCAGGGCTTTTTAGGCACTGTGAGCATCAGAACGAACAGACAACAGTTCCAAGCTCCCCTCTTTTCTCAGGGTGTCTGCCTTCACAATGGACTTCCTTAGCCCTCATACAAAAGGAGCCTGGGCGCATAAAAAAAAAACGGGGCAAATTCAATGACATTCCTTCCCACAATGCAGTCCTACAATAGTGTGCCTTTTTTCCTCGCTTTCACTCACTCCGTAGAGCTTTCACTCATACTGTTGCGATGATCCTTTGTAAAGAGAGGAATTTAAGAATGCGAATTTGTCTGCCGATAGAGAAAGAAGATTTCAGAGGTGAAATTAGTTGTGACTGAAATGATAATGAGGTGATAAATCACCAACCCATGCTAAATTTAACACCCACCCACCCCCCAACGCATGCACACACACACACACACACACACACACACACACACACACACACACACACACACACACACACACACACCCTTCCTTCACTCACACCCCCTTCCTTCACTCACACCCCCAAAAACCAAAAGGACCCTCTGAGCTGGCTGTGGCGGCATTAGCTCCCTTATGTATCACTGTCTTGTGTCTGGGGATGGTGGTGTGGTGTGGAGTAGTGTGGTGGTGGGGCAGCGGGGTGCAGCACCCATTGTCGCCTTCACACGACGGGCCCCATTGGCTAGCCGGCAGCTTACCACCCCTAAGGCTGTGGGGCCACAATGGCCGCCCGGGATGCTGGAGGAGACAGAGAAGGAGAGTTCGCTCTATACGTCACACACACCCATCAGGGCCTAATCCCCTTGCCCCGTACATCTGCGCAGGGCGGGTTTGCACCACTGCGAATCAAAAGGCAGACCCCCCTCCCTTCTTTTTTGTCTTTATTCTTTCACAGTTATTCTGTAGTGGAGAGAAAGGGACAGGGTTTTGTTGAATTCAAGGCTATAGTGTCACACAGACATGAGACCTTAAGGCAGCCTCTCGTCAAATGGAAGCCTCTCTCTCGCTTTCTCTTCTCTTTCTTTAGAAAGGCTCACTTTGCTCATGTTGTTTTGAAAGTGGACTTTTATTTGAGGGTTGCTTTGCTGGCTGCTTCTCTTTTTTTGTGGGGCACGTGAAAAGACTTGAGACGAGACATGAAGGCTGGCTCTTCACTCTCGGGGCACATTGACTTTGAAAGCCCAGCATCTCTCTCAGTAGAAGGAAGTGTTAGCTAAAATGTTGTTGGGAGAGTTTTAAAGGAAAATGACAGCTTATTGTAAGCCAATCTTTGCAGTCTAAACATATTATGTAGAACTTCTAAAGGATACAATCAAAAGCACATATTTGAGCAAGAGCAACAACCCATTTAAATCGGAAAACAGAATTCAATCTCTATGGGTTCCTCTATAAGCTGGTGACTGCTGTGCTGTCAAATTAAAATTGTGGAAAAATATCAAAATTAGTTCTCATACATGTTTTGCTCCCCAGAAGAGATTTGTGTTAATACAAAGATTACAAATAAAAGAAGAAATGCTCGAAACATTTTCTTTTGTCCTCCCTTTTTTCTATAACATTTGACACACTGCAAGCTTGTAAATATATCATTTTTGGAATATCCAACATATATGTGGATAAAGTGCTTGTGATGGTCGAATCTGGCGCACCGCTAGAACAACTTTTGCTGTGGATCCCATGGAAACTAACCTCCCTGGAAAACTTCAACCTTGAAAATGACCTGCCAGAAATACTGTAGGTATTGCCTAGCCACTACACCAGGTTGAAAATGGTTAAAAGGAATCAAGTAATTCCACTTACTTTAATCTCCCAGCTTGGTATCGGTCATCTGCTGCTTGATCAGTCATGCCAGGTCTGTCCTCTGTCTGTAATTGTAATACACCTGGATCTCCTTTAGAAGTCACCCCAACACTAGAGGCTAATTAGAACAAACACACAAAATAGCAGGAGCTGATGAATGTCAATAATTAATTGCATTTTGGAAACAAATGTTAAATAATGCATCACTTTTGGCAAGGCAAAGAGGAAAGTTAATCGTGAAGAACTTGGCATGTTTACAGTCAGCCTCAATGTACAGTGTGACCTACATTTTGCTGCTGAAACTAAAGGGCATCGTGGGCAGTCTTTATGAGGAAGTTTTATTGACTAAATAAGAGTCCATTAACACCCTGCCATTATGTGTCATCTCATCATCATATGTGATGGGCATCTCCCTTTTATTAGTTTGAATGAATGAATGCATGCATGCAAGCATGATTGGATGGATGGATGGCTTTGTTTAGACCTTGTTAAAATAAAAATGCAACACTATAATTCTGCATAATTCTGCATTCTAGAAGTGCATTATTGCTTGTCAGGATCATGTCAAACACACAACCTTGACCCTTCTTCATAATAAATCTGCCATACAGCACCCTCTTGTGCTTCATGCAAAAAACTACAACTCGAGGCCATTTGAGGTCACATTTCTCTAAACCTTGGTGGGAGGCAAACTGCAGCTGTTTGGTGGAAGGCACTAAGGCAGTCAATTCAATGCCGAAGTGTGTGTGTGTGTGTGTGTGTGTGTGTGTGTGTGTGTGTGTGTGTGTGTGTGTGTGTGTGTGTGTGTGTGTGTGTGTGTGTGTGTGTGTGTGTGTGTGTGTGTGTGTGTTAAAATGTAAAAAATAAAATAATAAAGAAAAATAGATAGCACATCACTGAGTGGGGTGCAGTCCTGGTGGAGGTGAGCAGAACGCAGCCTACCCCCCCCCCCCCCCCCCCCCTCCACAAGGAAGCATACTAGAGCATTTACTGTTCACAGCCTAATATACTATGTGAGCTAACCTGTGACTGTAATTTGTTACTGTTCGGTCTCAAGAAGGACTCAAGAAAATGTTGAAATGGCCCTTTGAACTCTGCACCTGGAATCTGCACCTGGCTCGATAATAACATAATCTTTACAACTGAATCCACTTTGGATCAAATAGTAATATGAGCAAGGCTTCTTATAGTCTGGCAGCCAACCAACTTATTTTGTTTAAAGTGGGAGATTTAGTAGGCTATAGTCTTTTTTATTGGTCTAAAGTATCGTGGGTATTGGTCAATATTTTATAGGTTTTTTTTTGTAACCCTCCCATTAACATCCTACTCATAGGCACTTGCCCAAACATGCTTTGTCATGATAAGAACCCCTATAAGAAAATACCAGTTAAGTGTCAGTTAAGTGGCTGGCAAAAACATGTTGAACAGAAGACCCTACAGGAGCCCTCATACAAAGTTTCTTTATAGTCTACTCTATACCAGTGATTTTCAACCAGTGGTCCAGGGACCACCAGTGGTCCTTGAGAGTTCAAGGTAGTCCCAGCTAAATGGAAAGTTGGTTGACCAGGTGCAACTCTTTGAGAGCGTAAAAATTAAACTAAATGGACCCTTGTGGCTCCATCCCTAGAGAATGTAGAAGATTAGTCCATTTTGATCAGTATGTTTGACTGTTGTTTCCCAAATCCAACCTGGAATTGTGGACAAAAGCAAAATATGGTAAATCTTTAGTTTTGGGTCTGTGGGGTGAAAATGTTGTCAAATGGGGTTCCATGACTCAAATGCTGAATAAATAGTGGGCACTGGGATTCACCTCACTTCACATTCACCTCATAGTGCCTCAAAGACCCTAAAAACAAGGCTCCAGAGTCCAGATTGACCAGTCCAAAACAAACTGGCCAGTGTACTGTACATGGCCTTACTCCCAGAACCCACCTCAACCATGCTCATTTTGATAGGAATGGCGTAGGGTTGGGGACAGAATAGCTACAGCATCTTGCAATGGGCCTGCACTTTAAGACTTGCTACATCACTGTACCAGTACCAACTTCCTGCCAGCCAAGTCCACAATCACAACACCAGAGAGAGGGAGTTAAACAAACCAAGTTTGGCTCAAACAAGGGATTAACTAAGATTAAATAGACGTTGCTCCAATGTCAACATGGTGAAGCACATCTTGTGACATGTTATTAATGATTTGTTTCATACCTCCAGTATCACTAAACAGTCACTGAGCAGCACCGTGGAGCAACAGCAACATAAAGGTTGCAAAAATATAATCGCCCATGTGTTCTAGGGATGAGGAATGTGAATCCTTTCCTTCCCTAGAGCTTCACCACCGCTCAGTCACATCTGTCATTCAGCCAGCATAGCTCCATACTACTCAATGAAATAATAGAGGAGAGACTGTCGAAAGCAACACGTAATATTAACCTAAGATTGTGACACCAGTGCCTTCAGGTCATTCCTAGGAACGTGACGTGATGTAACCGCCCTCTCCTTTTATATATATACTCCGTGGTCTCTGGCAGTGTTGCCATGTCTGTGTATTAGAAGCGACCATGGCCTTGTTTTTTTGCAAAGTTGCTCAAGTTTTCTAATGTTTTAAAGGGATATTCCACTTAAAAAAAAAAAAAAAAAAAAAAAAAAAAAAGTGGTGATTTTATGGTCTACTCAGTCTTATGTGAACACCCCAGACAGTTTATAAGTTACTCCTTTTGATTTAGATTATATGTTTATGTGATATGTAGTTATATGTGATATTTATTTTTAAAATGTTGTCTTGGAAAATGTAGCCACCTCCATATTCGGGTATGCCCACCCAAATGAATAAAACAATATTTTAAAAATTAATGAAAACTGTAAATGAAATTCCACGGCCCTCTCGCGTATTAGGGGGACACTATCAGTCGATTGTTTTTGTATAATCTGTCATGGTTAAAATGGAGTTTTAAGTTATAACAGCTAAAATGAACATCCAAATATTTAAATACTGAAAGGAGTAACTTATAAAGTGTCTGGGGTGTTCACATAAGACTGAGTATACAGTTGAGTAGACCATAAAATGACCAAAAGTTTTTTTGAAGGTGGAATATACCTTTAATGTGTCCACTACCCTTGCCTGACGCCAAATTATTTTCCCTGGGGTGGGGATTCGTGAATAATTAAGTAAAACACTGGGGGGTGGGTTGCTACAAATCGCCCAAATCACTGAAAGCTCCTTTAATTGTATGTTTGCTTTTTGTGCATGTGTGGGAGGAAAGGAACACAGAAAGCGAACGTTATTATTCCATTCCATTCCATTCCATTGTTCCTTCCCCCTCCATCAGGCACCCCGGCTGACCAGAGGGAGGCAGTACAGAGCCCAGGATTACTTACTTACGGAGGTCTGCGAGGCTGCAGCTGGGTGCGTTGCTCATTTCTATCGCACGAGCTGGCAACACCGGTCTCCAGTGCACACGCGCAATGCGCAGAGTCCTTGGTTGATCCGCCTGTTACTGTAGGTTAACATTAACACCACCCTCTGCTAGCGGCTGCTGAGGGACACCCTGTCACACACCATGCAGAGCTGGAACCAGTTATACCGCACTCTGGCCAAGGTAAGAACACAGTATACCTTGTGACACTGGAACACAGTGTTGTCCGGAACACTTCCAGCCCACCGGGGCCAGTTGTCGGTGGTTTAGCCGGGGCTACTTTTACTAGTCCGGGGCCTTGCTATGCATAGCTGACTAGCTAAGCTAACGTTAGCACCCTTAGCACACAGTGAGCCAACATGTCAAAACGCCTCGCCTATATTCTGGATCTTTTACGCTAAACCTCCGTTGAAATTGTCACCAGATGTTGGCCCCTCTCTGGCAAAACGTTGCACGTTGATATGAAGGTCGTCTATTTTAAATAGACTGTTATTAAGTTACATGACCATGGCACAGGCACTTAGAAGTTGGTACATGCGTTACGTCAGGCAGTGACTGGCTGTCATTCCTCCATCATCAGCCAATTAAGGTCAATCTGCCTCTTAATTGATCTACAGCAGTGGTTCGCACACTGGGGGTCCTCAAGCTATTTCCCCAAATGGTTAGTTTAATGTGCAACGTTGGTTTCGTACTCAACAGTAAACAAACCAACCTACAGAAGTGTATACAGGTTATGCGTGTAGCAGAGTGGCTACAATCTCTGCATTGATGGCCTTCAAAGTCTAGTATCTACTCTGGTATCTGGCTGGTATCTCTTTGGTCTAGTGGTTAAGATGTTGGACTTTCAAGCAGGGGACCCAAGTTTTAATCCCGGGCATTACATATGCACCTTTGAACATGTGAAAGTGTCCCTGAGCAATCACTAAATCCTAAACCTCAGCCCTTTCCCTAGCCCCTTTTGGACAGCGATACCAGGGTCAGTTGCTAGTTACTCCACAATTAAAAGCTCAGACATACTTCAGGATGAAGTGCGTTTAGGTGACTACACCACGGTGTAGTTTTGGAGCCTTCACCGCGGTGAAAATCTTCACTTAAACTCATTTCAGAGGCGGTTAAGCGGTACAAATGGAGAGTCAACAAGGAAGTTGAAAAAGAGAGACCATTGAAGCATCTCATCGGCACTTCTCTGTGAGCTTTACCAAGCTGTGTCCTATACAGACTGGACTAACTAGCAATGAACCCTCTGGTACTGCCAAAGAAAAGGTAACCAAGGGTTCAGAAAGTGGCTACCTCCCCCTTGGATACTCCTCATCATGTAACCGCTTCGACAACAAAAACTAATAACTGCCATCATTTGCCAATCCAGCAAACACTGTTGGTCACCAACGCATTATGGTACACAAAGACACCTATGATTGTCTGTGTTTGTATAGAGAGTTATTTTTGTTTCTTTCACTTAAAATATTCACATTTCCATTTGGTATCTGCCTAACTCTTCAACCTAATTCCCAGCAGGGCCACCATCTTCCATGCAAGCTTCAGGGTGCTTCAGTTGTGGCTGTCAGAACATATGCTGATAAAGCAGCAAGTAAGTTGCCATTCATCAGTCCTACTGTATGAAACGATTATGTTTTCATTGTGGTCGATGAAAACTAAAACATCACACACCCATGGAAGTGAGAGGTGCTCTTACATCTCTTTCACATTCATAAGTTGTGTCATTAACTTCGACTTAAAGGAGAATTCCACCCATTCAAAACGGTCCTAAAATAAAAATCATTAACACGGTGAAACACAATTTGAAGACGTCATCAAGTTGTGTTTCACCATGTTGATGACTTTTTTCAGACCTCCATTTCTAGGAAACACAGAATGGGGGAAACTTTGTTTTATCATGGCCACACTACATCTCTAACCAGACCTCCATTTCTAGGAAACACAGAATGGGGGGAACTTTTTTTTCATGTCCACAATACATCTCTTACCAGACCTCCATTTCTAGGAACACAGAATGGGGGTAACTTTTTATCATGTCCACACTACATCTCTAAGGTACATTAATGAACTAGTAAAATGTTGAAAATGCGTGGAATTCACCTTTTAAGACCCAAGTCCACATTACCAGACTGTGATTCAAAAACGGTTCTGGAAGCAGTTCCAATCGGTTCCAGCTCCTGAGCAGAGCTCATCCTGACAACATCAGGTACTGGGTACTGACGTCATTAGTCTGATAGTAAACACAGTCCCCGCTGACAATGGATCTGAAAGACCGGAGAGACAAAGACACACACAGGCATGTCAGCACAACATAACTACTGTACACCTAAAACAGGCTCATAGACATGATGCGGGACAATACACATGCCAAATGTGGAGGTGGCTGTGGCTCAGGTTGAGTGACTGTATAGGAACCGCAAGCTTCCCAGTTCAAACCCAGACACCCCTGAAATATTTGCATGGTTTCTTGCATGGTTTCGTTCAGCATTCGTGTGCGAAATTGTGTGTGGGATATATGTAAAATGCCTTGGTTAAAAAGTTATATAAATGTTTACAAAATGCAGAGCAACCAACTCAACCAAGATCTACTAGCCAAATATCCTTGAATGATCAGTCATGGGACCGTATGTAAGCAAGCAAAGCTTGTTCTTTATATTGCATATTTACTTTAGCATGATTGATTAGTCAGAGAAGGAGAATGGCGACAACAGACCTAGAATGGCAAATGGAATTGAATGCAAAAGATATTAAGCAGTCAGTCTGACTTTTCGGATATCGGTAATAGTTCTCACTCACACAACTGATTGAAAACCTTCATGTTTTCCAGTGCATTGTTATAGGAGGTGCCACACAATCATGACAGACCAAAGTATTTCATATTTATGATATCCACCATCTTACAATATCCACTGTCCATCCATATATAAATAGCGTTCTGTGTAATCGTTAAGTATGTGCCGGTTCTATGGGTGAGAGAATGCTTTGGTCTCTATGATACCATAAACGTTTTTGTTGTTGTCTCCACAGTTGATGCTGATGTCACAGTGGTGGGTTCTGGTCCAGGAGGATATGTCGCTGCCATCAAGTCTGCCCAACTTGGCTTTAAGGTATAGCAACACAAAATGTTGTTTAATTACTTATGAGTAATGTAAAAAACCTGACCTTTTCTGATTTTAAGATGGTATATTAAATATATATTATCTGTGTACCACATGCTAGAGATCCACAAGTGAAACAATGACCACACTCATACATTATTCCTTACTTAATCTGTCAATTTTGCATCCTTTTTTATGGCATTGTTGAATACAGTTTTGTGTGTCTTTAGCTTAGCTTGAATTATCAGGTTTTAATGGACTGTATCTGTAGCTATAGCAGTACTTGGTGATGTTGGTTTATGGACATGTCAACTAATCTGCTGTGGTAATATACATTTTATAGATGGACAAAGTTTACAGGAATTACACAGTCTAAACACTGATGGTAATTAATTTTGGTAATCTCTGTATCCCTAACGTATCCCCTTTTTTCCTCATGTAGACAGTCTGTGTTGAGAAGAATGCAACTCTTGGTGGAACCTGCTTGAATGTGGGCTGCATTCCTTCAAAGGTATCAAAATAATAAGAAGAATCTATTTAAAAAAGGACAATGGATATCATGAATGCACAGGGACATCCTCTGTTTATTTGTTGTACAGTTTTACACGTAAATCTAAATTTATATGCACTGCAGCATGTCTCACCAGATTCTTCATACAGTATATATCTTCTGATTCAAATTGATTGGCCTCATATTTGTGCTCCATGCTATCAAGCATTAAGATGGGGTCATTTGTGTGGTGGTTTCCTTCAACAGGAATCAAATGCCTGAATAACACTACTGTTATGTATTCTGTTTTTTAGTTCTCAGTTTTTCCAGCAAAGGAATCATTGACGTATCTCAAGTATCTTATTGTCTTTGCCCCATTTAGGCCCTCCTGAACAACTCGTACCTATATCATCTGGCACATGGCAAGGACTTTCAAGCCAGAGGCATTGAAAGTAAGAATTCAGCATATTTAATTAGACTGTTGCAAAGCATGTTAATTCAGTACTTTAAGCCCTGCTTTATACATGTATGATGGTCTTGCACATAGAAAATTGCCAATCTGTACAATGACCCATGATTCACTGAGCAGATCCATTTTGGATGAACTTTTGTCATCGGCTCAAACTGATGTAGCAATGTGAACTACCCTGTGAAATATTTTCTGTATATATTACTACTTTTTCTGAATTTATGTTTTTTTTTTTATTTGTCTGTCCTCCAGTCAGTGGCATCACATTGAACCTGGAGAAGATGATGGCACAGAAGAGCGGTGCGGTCAAAGCTCTGACAGGAGGCATTGCACATCTATTCAAACAGAACAAGGTGACACTGCTCTTTCACCTGGCTTATCTGTTATACACAAGCGCCTTAAGAACAGTCATGTATCCACCATTGTCAAGCATCTACACAACATGCTTCTGAGAGGTTGGAGGGGGTGATATTAGTCATTGCGCACATTCCTATGGGCTAAGGCGGCACCTAAGCGACATCACAAATGACTAGCAATTCTAAATCTTTTTTATTATTATATTGTTTTAAGAAGAAAAAAAAAACTCTGAGTAGAGTTTCAAATTACCCCAAATATCCCTTTTAATTGTTTAGGAAACTATGTTTTAGACAAATTATCAGTCAATTTCAGTCATGATTATTTTTCTCATGTAATCCCTGCACATGTATTGTTACCCGGTTCCTGCAGGTCACCCATGTGAACGGGTTCGGCCGTGTCTCTGGTAAGAACCAGGTAATAGCCACAGCAGCTGACGGCAGTGAGCAGGTCATCAACACCAAGAACATCCTCATTGCCACCGGCTCTGAGGTCACACCCTTCCCTGGCATACAGGTTAGCCTCACTTTGTTTGGATGAGATTTTTTAGAGCCTTGCTGTTGGGTAGAAACCCCCATTTCCATATTCTAACTTTGTTTTTTGTAACCTAACATGCTCGAAGCTTAAGTGATTGTGTGTCGTATAGACTTGGTCTTTTCACAAAACATGGACTATGGACAGTAAAGACATTCTGTGGACAGATTGATCACTGAGCTTGTCCTCTCCAGATCGATGAGGAGTCAGTGGTGTCCTCGACAGGAGCTCTATCTCTGAAGAAGGTTCCTGAACATCTCATTGTCATTGGAGCTGGAGTCATCGGGGTGGAGCTGGTTAGTGTTGTGTTGTTGTTCTGCCCCCTCTCGCCCCAAAGGTTCTTGGGTATACTGAATTCACCAAAATGTATAGGCTTTCATAGGAAAAGTTATTATCCCAATACTTGTTGAGACACTATTGAATTACTTTGAATATTTTTGATGTATTCAGAAATCAGTGTCTGTTCCAAATTGTTCAAAGAACCTCTTAATAATACACAATACAGTTGAATATATTAATAAATTATACAGTGGCCTATTTATTTTCTAAAGTTAAAAAGATGAAAGGGCATCAGGCTACATTTTCTTTTTTGCCCCACTGATTTCATTCAGTCATATACTGTATATTTACTGCAAGTTTCTTTGGTGTCCCTTCCTGCAGGGGTCAGTGTGGCAGCGTCTTGGCGCCAAAGTGACAGCGGTGGAGTTCCTGGGCCATGTTGGTGGAATGGGCATTGATATGGAGATCTCCAAGAACTTCCAGCGCATCCTCCAGAAGCAAGGAATGAAGTTCAAGCTGGGCACAAAGGTCATGGGAGCCACCAAGAGGCCTGATGGCATGATCGATGTGGCGTGAGTACATTATTCAATGGGTGTCTGTGTGCACAAGATCAGAAATACAGTACATGTATGCTGTACGTTGATGGTGATGAGGCATTGCTGGAACTACCAGAAGGATAGCAATCCAGAGCAAAGGAGACTCAAATGGTTTCAGAGGAAATAATAAAGGTGTTAGAATGGCTCAGTCAGTCACCCGACTTCAACCCCTTGGAAGATTTGTGGAGAGAACTAAAGAAAAGGGTTCAAACAGATGACACCAACAAATCTTTTTAAAGGTTATCTGTTTATAGGAATGGGCCAAAATCATGAGTGAGGAGTGTGTGCCATTAGTTACTTCATACAGGAAGTGCCTTGTATGTCATTACAAAAAAAGACTTCCACTATGTGTGAAATTAATTTCGGCTAGTGTGTTCAATTTATTTTTTTCTGGGCCATTTCACTTTATACCATAAATAATTATTTATAGACTATTTTTACAATTTCTTTACATGTGTGTGAATTACCACTTTAATTTACTCTTTATGGATGAATAAAAGTACCCTCAAAGAATTTGTGGCTGATCTTAGAACCAAACTAAGTTTTCTTAGGTCCCTTGTCTCTATTTTACACTAATGTGGACATTAGCTTATAAAGTTTAAATCCATATCCCTTTTTTAGTGTTGAGGCGGCTGCCGGTGGGAAGAACGAGACTCTGACGTGTGACGTGCTGCTAGTGTGCATTGGCAGACGACCGTTCACCTCTAACCTGGGTCTGGAAACCGTGGGCTTAGAGCTGGACAACAGAGGACGCATCCCTGTAAACAACCGTTTCCAGACCAAAGTACCCAGGTACACAAATGTATTTCCCCTGACAGGTTTAAAAAGTGGTAGATATACTTGACTTTAATAATTAAGTTGGGTTGTTGATTGATTCAATAATTACTGAAATGTAAACAGCACATGACAATAACATAACGATACAAAGGATGTGTAGGGAAGAATTTGAAAATAAATCAGTTACACATCTTTAAATGTATGGTGTCATGGCAATGCACATGTTTGTGTCACATTAGTAGAAGGAGCATTCTCTCATGTTTGTTCAAAATATAAGTGTTAATGTATTTTATCCGATCTCCAGTATTTATGCCATAGGAGACGTGGTGGCAGGGCCCATGCTGGCACACAAGGCAGAGGATGAGGGCATCATCTGTGTGGAGGGCATGGCTGGTGGTGCTGTGCACATAGATTATAACTGTGTGCCGTCGGTCATCTACACCCATCCTGAGGTGGCCTGGGTGGGCAAGACTGAAGAACAGCTTAAAGAAGAGGTGTGTGTCTATACATACAGTACACATCACTGCATTGTGCCAATTTTACAGCACATTTACAAGGGCATTTCATTTGTCACTCAAAAAGTACTTTCAAGCTCTGGGCACTAGATGGCGATAATTCTACATTCTGAGAGACTTATTCCTTGGATAATTTTCTGTCAATCCTTCCCCTCTGGCTAATCCTAGTGCTTAAACTGTATAAAATAAAGCAGTTGACTCAAACACCAATTCCATTTAGCCTTTGCGGTAGTGAGAACCAATGTAGTAAAAGCCTAAGTTGAATTAAAAATATTAGGTTGAGTTCCTTTTCTTTTCTTCTTGAATGGAAATGACAAAAAAGACGTCTTTCACAACTGTTGCGAGGCAGAAACATTTTAGTCTCTCCAGCAAAACTGTTGTTTCCACATTTCTCAAATGCTTTCATCATACAGTCTGGACCAATAGAAGCTCTGAAAATGATCAGAGGATAGAGCACATATGATGCCTCCTCTCCGCTTCCGTTTCATCTTTGAAGTCAGTCAAGGTTTCCCTGACATAATTCAAAATAATCGAAGCACATGGCTTATCATAAATGGAAATCCTAAAATAATAGACATTATAGAATATATTTCTGTGAATGGATATGACTGCTTCCTTTCTACACTTTCGGGAGGTGTAGTTCTAGACTTAGATTGTGGAAAACATGGCATCAATAATAATCACAGTTGAGACACCAATGTATTTTCTTTCTGCTTACCAGGGCATCCCGTACAAGGTGGGGAAGTTCCCCTTTGCTGCCAACAGCCGAGCAAAAACAAATAATGACACAGACGGTATGGTGAAGATTCTCAGTCATAAGGAGACAGATAGGATGCTGGGATCACACATCCTCGGATCTGTAAGACTTTTTTTTTCTCACATACCATTTGTTGTGAGCTAAATGAGTCACTATCGCAAATGACACATTTTCAAGAATCTTTTCCATTGATGGTCAAAAAATTTTAGTTGAATCGTCATATCTTTAGTGTTTGTTCATTCTGAGAATTTTAAAAGATATTTAGCATGGTTGTTTTCTGCTTGTGTGCTTGTCTGTGTGTGTTTTTCAGGGAGCTGGGGAGATGATCAACGAGGCAGCACTAGCCATGGAGTATGGAGCGTCCTGTGAGGATGTGGCCAGAGTCTGCCACGCTCATCCAGTGAGTTATACATGCAAATACTAATATATTCACTGTACTATAGTATTCATGTTTGCGAAAAGTGTCGCCACCTAACTGCTGATGTTGGCTGCTCTTAACGTGCATGCTCCTTACAAACTACAACAGCGCTCCTTACAAATCTACAACAGTGTTGTGAATACAATATACAATGTCAGTTGCATGAGAGGGTTACTGAAGCTACTGTAATTGAGCCTGTACCGAGGTACACTTTACAATGATTGTTAATAATAAGAAAAAACACCCTAGGAGCTTGTATCCATTGATGTGTGCATCTGTTGTGCAACGGAAAGTCTATCATCCAAAGTGCTCCCCCTCCACTTTAGCCTATGAGCTGGAAAATCTTAAATGTGAATAACTCTTGATCTAAATCAAATGATTCCAATTCTAATCAAAGCAAATGTTTTTGTCCCATCACTAGTCCTGCATTGTTAAGAAACTCGCTTGATCAAATTCATGAACAATCTGACCTCTTTTCCCTCTCTCTTTCCAGACGGTGTCCGAGGCCTTCAGAGAAGCCAACCTGGCTGCCTCCTTCGGGAAGGCCATCAACTTCTAAACCAGCAGGCCCCCACATTGCTGCTCATCTGTGTACATACCTATTCTGTCCACAACCAGAAAAACTGTCTGTCCGCACAAAATCGTAGGGGGTCATAAAAGCTGCAGTACAGTATCTATAACCCCTTTGGGCTTTGACTGTATACATTCGACAGAAGGCTGTAACATATTTAGTATGTTATTTAAATGTTCTAAATAAAATGTAAGGGATTTGGATGGTGATAAACTGACTGGGATATCAGTCTTTTGCTTTTTATTCACTGTGGTAGAGATGTATGGTGGCTGACTATTCTGGTAACACTTTACACTGTCTTAATTCCATCCAAATTATTCATGCTGTTTTAAGTATTGAATAATGGAATTCCCCCAAATAATACAAATCCAATTTTGTACATAAATCTCAAATGTATCCGATCTCTTTTTATCGTTGGTGCTTTCATGAAGCACTAACAATGTTTTGCTGTGTACTATTAACTACCCGTGTTAATAATTCCAAATCGGAAGGGGAACAGGAATAAAGCCACTTTAAAGTGTTGCCCAGCTTTTCGATCCGGGCTCAACAGGCTTGCTTCACACAAAGATATAACTTGTTTATTTTAAAGGCGCTCTTGGGGTAAAGAAACATAACTGAAACAAAACTACATGGTCAAATGGAATGCCTTCGGTTTTGACCATCGCTTAATCTTGGGTTTGCTGTATAGTAGAGCATACTGAAGGCTATTCTTTTTCTTTCTTTTTTTACAGTATAAATAGTATGTTGATCAGGTGGCTTGTATGAGTTGCAACACGTCCTTCACCTGAGATGTACACATCCTTTGCTTAGCACTTCAATAAATGCCATAACTGTGTCAAACTGTGTGTAATTTGCAGTTTAGCTGAATGCCTACTGTACCCTTGACCTGTATGGTTATTCCACAAGTAATGAGAATTGTATCTATTGATATCACACTCTAGGACCTAGGCTTAACCTAGGTTAGCGATGAATTGCTCTGACTCAAAGTTAACTATTGGTTCAAAATAAGCCTGATGGAGATCTGTATACTTTTTTCCTGTAAGTTAGCCCTTAATAGCTCACAGCTTTGAGTATGTAAACAAATGTGCCGTCTGACATATTTAAATATGTCGTGTGTAGCACTGTGTACAGAAGGTGTGGTGTTGAGGTGCTGTCGAACGTTCCTCTGTTCACTTACTGAGTTGGGCAGTATCTTCTACTGATAGTATTGTTACAAATGGGCTAGTTGCGTCTAGTCATTATTCATCATGGATTGAACCAGCAGCCAAACGAACAAATGGAGTAGCAGGGAAGTTATTACTAAAAAGTCTTCTGGAGCGGCTGATAGGTAAAACTGTATTTTTCATGCTTTCTTATGGTGTCGATTGCTTGAAAATGTAAACGTAGTTTAGTGTTTCTGAGACTTGATGTGTAAAAGGATGGAGATGTTTGGTTTTGTTACATTAGGTTATAGCTTCAAACTAACAAACCGCTCAATAATCAATATAAACTGGTTTGGGCTGTTCAGGAGTTGTTCACCCAAACCATTTCTAAACCAAATTTCGATGACCAGCTAAGAGTCCTGACCTATGACCCAGTCATGAATTGATTGACTACAATGGAAGAAAAAATCTCCATGATATCGAGGCATATATTGTTTTAATTAGGCACAATTTAATAATAGGACAATAGAGTGCAAAGGTACAAAGCTATATTGCCATTAAAATACACATGTTGAAGGTAAAGGTTTTGAAAATCATGGATCTACAAGCTCAATATTTTGGCTATTTTCAAATAGCCAAAGTTTAAATGGTTCTGAAGTGGTTAATGGCCTGTTTTGTAATACAAAACAAATATACAAAGTAACTGGTAACTAGACTAGTTACCTTTCAAATTGTGGAGTAAAGGTACAATATAATTGTAGGCTACTTAAAGTAATCTACTTGAAGTACTTTATTTCCACAGTTCAATCGTGCAATTCAATGAAAGAGAAGAAGTTGATAATTCTGTGCTGATTGGCATGAAAATAGAGCCTACAGTGGGTGGAGGTTCCTCTCACTGATCAAACACTAAGAGCTGGCCAAGTCCAGTGAGTAACTTCCTTCCCTCACTTCCAGTGTAGGCTAAGTCCTCTTTCCCAAACTAGACCTCTACACGAATACATGTTTAAAATTCCACAGATAATGGGTTTCATTATAGGACACTGGGAAAGATAGTTCGGAGATGCCTTTGTTTCTGTAAAGGTCTTCAACAGTGAGTTAAAATATTTTTTTTTTTTATTTTTTTTTGCGTTAAATTCATGCTGCTTGTATGACTTTTATATACAGTAGCAATGGGCATAGACCATTTCTTTGCCTGTATAGTCTATAGTGAAGTTAGGGTTAGAGTTTGTTTATGATATCCTTTCATAGGCTACTAGAACATCTTAGGCATGCTGTTTTAAATGTTATTTGCTTTTCCATCGTTATATAGGAAGCAGGATTATAGCTACAGCCCTGTAAGCTATCTTCACAACAAGAATGTTATTTGACCAAGGTCTGTTTGAAATACAGTAGCATCAAAGTGAAATGTTATCTATAGACCATGACTTACACTCCCTGTTTTAATGGACTACTGGTATGTGAAACTGTCAGCACACCCTGCAGCTGTTTAACAATGGTGGTGGCCTTTAGTTAGTAGTCATGCATGTAGAAGTGTTTTCCTTCAACACTGATGGAGAGTATTCCTTTCTTTAAAAAAAAAAAAAAAAAAAAAAACTCTTTTAAATTCTGTACGTACTTGCTTTTCACTAAACCTATACAACTTACTAAGCAACTTTACCTTTACTTTTTAGTTCTTAAAGTGGTCTTGGATGTGTAGAGGGCATGCCAATACATATTTTGAAGTAATGTGTTATAGTCACCACTAGAGGCCAGGGTAATACTACACATTCAGAGATGGTGCTCCAAGTAGTCCACAGAACTCTGTGGCTCAAATGGGTCTGAGGGCAATCTGGATTCTGGACAAAATAAAATATCATAATATTTGTTTAAAAAATCCTTGATGTCAATGTGACAGGTGGACAGTGGACACTATGATACAGTTGATTGGAAGTAACCAATCGTTGTGACTACACCACTCTCAAAGGGGGTGAGACCCAAGTTCAATACTTTCCATTAAAAAATATATATATATATCATGGAACAGTTAGTTTATTTCTACAATTGCATTCAAAAACTTGGAACTTTTATTAATTATAGATTCAGTGCACACATTCAATCTGTGGCACTGTTGAGATGTTATGGAAGCCCAGTTTTACTTTTATAACAGCCGTAAAAAATAATTTGTATTGTTCAGTCTTATGTCTCACACGTTCCTCTTGGCAATACAACCCAGATTCTCTGTTTGTTTCAAGTCAGGACAGTTGGCTGGTCAGTTAAGCACAGTAATACCATGGTCAGTAGCAGCTACTAGTAGTTTTGGTACTGTGGGCAGGTTCCAAATTGAGCTAGAAAGGAAAATTAGCTGCTCCATGAAGGTACTCGCAAGGTACTCTAAAAAGTTGGCTGTGTTGAAGTTTTCAGCCGATAACATGGACTAAATCATGTGTTTTGCCATATCAGTCCCCATGTCATCACGTGTTGATCCACTGACAGTGAAAACAGTCAGTGGTTTCAACACAGCCATCTTTTTAGAGTACCTTGTGTGTTGACAAGCTTCATGGAGAAGCTAATTTTCCTTTCCAGCTCGATTGGCACCTGCCCACACAGCTAAAACTACTAGTACTGTAGCTGCTGTACTGACCATGGTATTACTGCGTTTAACTGACCAGCCAAGTGTCCTGACTTTAACCCCAGAATCTGGATTGTATTGTCAAGAGGAAGGTGTGGGACATAAGACTGAACAATACAAGTTAATTTACAGCCATATCGAAGCAAAACTGGGCTTCCATAACACTTCAACAGTAGCTGTGGCACTGGTGATCACATCCATGCCACGCCCCTTTGAATGAAATAATTTGTTCAAAAGTAGCACAGACCAAGTATTGACTGCACACATTAACTTTTTAGATAGTCGACATTTCTTGTTCATTTTAGTGGTCTTGTAGAAATTCATTGAAAATAGGGGTTTTGGGGTTTTCATCAGCTGTACACCATAATCACCAGGAAGTTTTTTTTTAATTTTCACTTAATGCACAATGGATTGAGAATTATTATATTATATATTATATTATGGAAGAAAATGAACATTTACACAATATTCATTTTTTTTTAAAGGACCTGTATACCATACCAATCACTCATCATGCAAGCTACTTACTAAAAGTTACTGACTTACTAAAATTTGTACACATACAAAGGAGGCACTAGAGCATAGCAAACAAAATAAAAATAGAGGAAAGGAGCAATGGCTGCCTGTTTACTAGGGTCAGCAGTCCAGCCTGCAAGATACAGCGGAACCATTAGAACACTAGTACCCCAACCCCACATAATTGGCCATTACAATTAGGGGTGGGACTCGATTAAAATTTTTGATCTAATTAATTTGAAGCTTTGTAATTAATTAATCTCAATTAATCACATACCAATATTTGACCCAAGAAGCATTTTTTGTCAATTAAAACAGGCTCGTGTAGCATGTGAGAGTTTTTCTAAATCAAAACTGTGTCGACACTGCAAGTTGGTTTACCAGATCAAAATTTGGTTAACTAGATCAAAAGTTGGTTAACCAGATGTAACTCTTTGAGAGCGTAAACATGAAACCAAATGGACCCTTGCGGGTCCATTTGGTTTCATTTTTACACTCTCAAGAGTTAAAATATTCACCATCTGAATTGGTCCAAGTCTACACAACTAGAGAATGTAGATTGTAGAAGATTAATAGTCATTTTGATCTGTATGTTTGACTGTGACATTGTTTCTGAAATCCAGCCTGGAATTGTGGACAAAAGCAAAAGAAATCTTTAGTTTTGGGGTCTGTGTGGCGATTAAAATGAGTTAATTTTGTTAATCGCGCTATTGTTTCTGTGATTAATTAATCTCAATTAATCAGTTAAAGTCCCAGCCCTAATTACGGGGACCGGAGAAGTCGGCCCGCCGCGAAGTCGGACCAACCGAAATGTTGCGACATTGAGGGGTCAGAAACTGTGCGCAGGAAGGCTGTTCAGCCTGAAAGAGGGACAAACTGGAGTTCGAAATACATTGTTTTCAACGATGGCGGTGCAAATAAGAGCTATGTAAACATCTGTTATAAAGCATTGCACAGTGACAACTAAAGTCTCTAATGTCTAGGCTGTAGGCCTACTAGTAGTAGTAGGCTATAAAACATTGTAAAATAAAACGGTCGCACGAGAGTCGGCCCGAATCGTGTGGAGAGCTCGGGCCGCGGCTGTGGAGAGGTCGGGCCGCGGCTGTGGAGAGGTCGGGCCGCAACTGCTGAAAGGTTGCCCATGACAACAGCTGGCTGTATCTCAGCTTCATCTGCTGGTTGTAGCCGTCGTTTCTTTGGAGGAGCTTTTTGCAAAGTGTCTCTCTTTGTACCTCCATGGAGGATGAAGTCCTTGGCAAGGTGCGCAGGTAGCCTGACTTGCCTGACTTTCCTTGGCATCTTCAATGTACTAGTGACAGTACAGAAGTAATTCTGAATAGTGGACTCTGCAAGCTGTCCTTTTAAAGGTGGGCCTACGCTTTGCTCCACCCATTTTACCATATATGAATGGCCATCATATGAGACAGCTAACGACCCCCCCCCCCCATGCCCACCCCCCATGCCCCACCCCAAAAATAGGAGAAAACATTTAGTTATACAACTTCAACTATTCAAAATTTAATTATTAGTGTATGTATTTCAATCATAGTATGTATGGTTTATATGTAAGCCAGCAAGTTAAAACTGAGTTAAAACTTTTGCTCTGAAATATATTATATTCAAAAGATTTGCATCACATTTTCAAAAATAGCAATCTACAGGCCCATACTGTACCACTCAGCAGGCCTGTGAGCTTGTAGATCTATTTTTCAAAAGCTAAAGTTTAACATAATGCTTAAAATAGCAATATAGTGGGTTAAACAACATTAAACTTACAACATTGCAGCTGCGTGGAAAGCCAAATTATCCTCTTTCTAAATGCAAAGCTTTTCTTTCCAACTCCATTAATGTAACAGTAATGCCTGCTGTTGAGAAATATGGCCTTTCCTAGACTTCACTAGTGTTATGAGTTTATCTGTTTGTTATGCTCCATCATTGAGATAATGTGAATTTGGGATAGGCCTACTAAATTAGTCAGCTTTCTTTGTGTATCTGGCTAAAAGCAATGCTGACCTTTGTCAAAAACTTGTGTCCAGGACAGTAACTATGTTCAACTCTTAAATGTGAAATCAACTCTTCAAGAGTGAAATATGTATTTATGCAACTCTGGTAAATGTTTAAGTATAATGTAACATTATACCTGCTGCAGTTTGGAAGAACACAAACTGTTTTAAATATGTGTTATTGTCTAATTTCTTTAACTCTGGTAAAGAGTGAAATATGTATTTATGCAACTCTGGTAAATGTTTAAGTATAATGTAACATTATACCTGCTGCAGTTTGGAAGAACACAAACTGTTTTAAATATGTGTTATTGTCTAATTTCTTTAACTCTGGTAAAGAGTGAAATATGTATTTATTCAACTCTGGTAAAGAGTAAAACATGTAATTATGCAACTCTAGTTGAGAGTAAACCAGTATTATTGACATGCATATGTCTTGATAATGGTTGACATGCAGTGATAATGGTGCCTATACATGTCTATTGTCATGACTTGATTAAAGACATGTCTATTGTCATGACTTGATTAAAGAGTGAAATATGTATTTATTCTACTCTGGTAAAGAGTAATGGTGCCTATACATGTCTATTGTCATGACTTGATAATGGATAATGGTGCCTATGCATGTCTATGATATGCAGTGATAAAGGTGCCTATGCATGTCTAATGGGCCGACTTCTCCACACCCCCTGGGCGACTTCTCCACACCACCTAGCCGACTTCTCCACACCCCCTGGGCGACTTCTCCACACCACCTAGCCGACTTCTCCACACCCCCTGGGCGACTTCTCCACACCACCTAGCCGACCAAAGCTGGGTTGTTAATGTGTATGCTGTAGTAAATGACGTAAAATAAAGGGATTTATGAACATCAGGCTATTGCCTGATGTTTTTACTATATCCTAAAGTATTACGAAACAATCTAAAATAAAGATAATATGAAGTCTATGTAGGAGAGCCGCCATTGGAATGATCCCATTTAGTGATCAGGGTTTGCAACAGCGTAACTCTGTCTATACTCAGGGTCCGACTTCGCGGCGGGCCGACTTCTCTGGTGACCCTAATTACAATATGTACACCTATATACCACTAGGCTAGCCTTGTATGGCTATTTTGTGCCAGTCTAAAGACTAAGCAAAATAGCCATGCAGGGCTACACCTAGGCCTAACTTTCTACCTCCATGGTCCTGGCAGTGTACCCAACAGGTAGGATTCGGGCTCTGTTCTGGGTCTAGTCTGACAGTCAGTCAAGATTAAATAAAGAAATACAATATGAATTCCCCAGCAGAAGAAATCTGTAACTGTGCACTAAGAACCATAACAGCGGGCCATCATTCACATGAATGTGTCTGTGAGAGTCATACCTGTGTTTCTGGGTATGATGGCGTTGTGTGGAGTTTGGGTCTCAAACAAAGATGGGGATGCACACAGTATATCCTCCCCACAGCACCCGCCGTTGCTAGAAACACAGCAACATCCAATCTACGTTTTGTTGGGCATCAGTTATTATTAACATACCGTGGTAAGTTTAATACATCACATGGGTGCTGACCCCACTGCTTGTAAACAAACAGAGCTTCACTGCTCTCACGAGAGTTCAAAGCTACCGCGGCTCTACTCTGCTCTGCTCCAAGCAGGCTGCTCCCAGGTCCCAACGCCCGCCTGTCACATCGTTCATAATAGTATTGTGATCATAATCGCTCCCCAAATCTACATGCTCACTTGTGTTGTTGTGAGCTTGATAGGTAGGCCTCCGTGTATTTTCTGTTTGGAATTTAAAAGGATAAAATACGTCTTAACAGTACGTGATTAAAACAATGAAAGGGAGTAGGCTATTTATGCAGCCATATCAAATATCTAGTCTGACATCATAATACCAATATATGATATCAATATATTGCCCAGCATGTTGGATCAAATAGTTTTTCTTCTTGCTCTCCTCTCTCATTTCCAGAGCTCATCCATCCCATTCATCATGAGCAAGCCTTCCATACCCTCCCTTTCCACTACCCATGTCTCCCCTAGCCCCCACACTAACCACACTACAGCCCTGCTCCCTGCCTCTGGAGGCTTCTGGAACGACTTTCTGAACAAGATCCCCTGTAAGTGACGCCCCTTTCACTCTTCTCCTAACTCCTACTACCCCGCTATGCCCCTTGCGTACAGCCTGGGTTCTCAAACACTTCAGGCTGTGACACCCTGAAGTAGGAGCTTAGCAGCTCTGGTCCAGAGTCAGAATCAGAAGCAGGGGAGCTCTGGACCAGAGCTAGGAGCTTAGCATTTACATTGAGTTTGATTCGGTTTAACAAATAAACATTGTAAAAAAAAAAAAAAAAAAAAAAAAAATCATCATCTGTTTTCGCACCCTTCATAGGCTACACATTGTTTTTGTCACATGTTTTAGCCTACAGTTGAGTGAAAACAAACAAAAAAAAAAAAAATAAATTTTGGTTTTAATGTATTGTTCCACTTTTTTGGTAGGCTAAACGTATGTTTCTCATGCCATTAAGGTCATTTGAATTGAATTGATTAAAGCTGAGAAAACAATATGGTGAGGATCTGGCCTGTAGACAGACCCAAAATAATTTGTGGGACCCCTTGCTTGTCCCCTAGTTTGGGAACCATTGCTGTTGCTACACCCCACTTCCTTCTGTCCCCCTGTCCCTCTATCAGGCTGTGTGCCTTCCTTCCTTCTCCCCCGTGGGTCTGTGCCTGCACACCTGTTCCATCTGTATCTGATTCCACAGCACAGAGCACATTTCTCAGCTCTCAACTTGCACTAGTTGTTATCCTGCTTATTGCATCTTAATCCTCCTGGCTGTGCTCTTGTCTCATGCTTCACAACATGACGTGTTATAGACTAAGACTCGATTGTGTCTAAACGTAAAATCACGCTAAAGTGATGCTTGTGAAGAAGATACTGTATGTAGATTGTTGTTCACTGTTTGGTTACTATATTGAGTGAGAAAACAATCTTGCACTAACCATCTGGGCACACAGCCTAATTGTGTTGGTTGGAGTATGAACCGTTGGTGTCCATGCTGGTGGACAGGAACTTTTCCCCTGAGCCACACAATTTTGTTTTTTGTTGAGGGCGATTTCCGTTCCTACTCCTCTGTCGGCTCTGTCACAGTGCCTAGATGGGCCGTCTACGCCATCTTCGCCGTCGGCGGGTTGCTGCTTCTGCTGTGCATCCTGTGCATCTGCGTCAAGTGCTGCTGCAAGAAGAAGAAAAAAAAGAAGGAAGAGCAAGTCCATCTAAAAGGGTTGAACGGGTCGACAACTGCAGCGCTGGTAAGTGATGCCTGCCATCCCCGGGTTATGAATTATCTGGGGCCCCACAGTCTACTATGAGAAATCCTCAGTTCTTCCTGTGACCTCTGTGACCTCTGCTATTGATGCTCAGGTCCAGCCTGATGCAGAGGATGTTGGATACGGCAGTGCCAAAGTGCAAAGAGGGAAGCTGCTCTACTCTCTGGAATACGATGCGACAAAATCAGAGGTGAGTGAGGCTTGAAGCTGTAATAGACTCCTTCCTGACTTCCACAAGGGCAAAAAAATTACACCCAAATAACATCCCGTCTCTTGCGCATACACAGTTTACATATCTGCATTTGACACGGACCAGATCATCAACCTGCAAAGGCACTTGATCCTAAGATTACTGTTGTATACACACATCACACAGAAACAACAATGTAACAACAATTACTGAAGTAAATACTCAGGCCTGTTCAGCAGCACCATGAGCCCTAGCTTAGATAATATACAAGCTTGCATGTGTTGTGAGATTGTAGATCTATAAAGATATTTACAATGAATTAAAGGAAGAGGCCACACATAAAACACGCGTCAATGTGAGACCTGTCAATGGCGTATAAGGATGATTATCTGATGCTACGGGCTTTTGCCCCCCCCTTAAAACTGTCTAAGTTTTTGGGTTTTAGGGGCGCCCAAAGACAGATGGGCCCTCTAAAAGTTCAGATTAATAGGGTTTTATTTGTATTTATACTTTATTCTAAGGATGCACATAAATAACTCAAGGCTGCCCCTGTGATAAAAAAAATTCAGGGGGCCCATAATTTCCTGCAACGCCCCTGTCTGATGCTCAGACAATGGGGAAGCATATCTCCATTGTAGTGACAACATTACGCAGTGACAACATTACGCAATGGACTGAATGCCAGTGGCTAGTAGTTGGTCTTGTGTGCATGCCAGGGCATTTGGTTAATACATGATATCATATACCTCTGACATCAATCTTGTCAACCTTTCAGCTCATTGTGGGGATCAAACAGGCCGCCTCACTCAAAGCCATGGACCTGGGCGGCTCGTCTGACCCTTACGTCAAAGTGTACATCTGTCCCGACAAGAAGAAGACCTGCGAGACCAAGGTGTTCCGAGGCACCCTGAGCCCTGCCTTCAACGAACAATTCACATTTCCGGTATAATGCGTTTCTCTCATCTCTCTACTGGCCTGAACATGTAGTGAAATAATATTTTGAAAATAACTTTAGAGATGTTCAAAAACATTTCATTTTGTTTGGTTCTGAAACCTTGCTTTAGTATAATGCCAAATTGTAATTTCAGAACAGGATTGGGAGAAAATGTTGTCTTTAAGGTATCTTAAAATGTGAACGCCAGTCATCTTGTTATTTATTGATGCACACTCCAACCTCAATCTTCTTGTCCTGCAGATCTCCAAGTCCAGGCTCAGCGAGTCCACTGTGGTGATGCAGGTGTTTGACTTCAACAGGTTCTCCAAACACCACATCATCGGAGAGCTGAGGGTCCAGCTGAGCTCCGTGGACTGGAACCACGTCATGGAAGAATGGCAGGACCTCGGTGAGCCGGCCAAGTTTGAGGTCAGATTACTGGATATGTTTTTAACCTATTAAGACCCTGGGGCTGTATCTTGTACATCCTAACAGTGTACAACAGGGGTGCCCAAAAGGTACTGTAGATTGTGATCTACCAGTAGATCACACAGACTGCATGGTCTGTGCAGGAGAATAATTGTCATTTTGACCAATGTTTTGCCAGTTCTCTTTCCCAATTGTGGACAAAAGCATGAAAGTTCTTAGTTTTGGGTGCAAGAGACTAAACTCAACATTACAAACTGTCAACTCAAACCCAAAATACTGATGTGGTGAGTGTACTGTTATACATCACATAGTAGCATACAAGAAAATCTTCCATTTCTGTCCCTCTATTTTTCATGTGCATTATTCTTAAACACTATAACAGAAACACCATCACCACCATTTCAAAGCTCAAACTTTCTTCGGAGCCTTTAAATGGATTTTCAGTAATGGAATAATCACGTTTTTTGATGTGTAGATCTTGTTAAGTCGGTCATTTTGAAAGTATCTCTCAAGTTTTTTGCCCACACTCTCAAAAAAAAAAGGGTGTACAAGCTCCTGGACCTTTTCACGTCCAGGAGCCACCAAAATTATTATTATTATATTTTATAATTATATTACAAATGATATATACGTATTATATGCGGTACATAGCTTATGCCTCACATCACGCCTTGTGAAGTGAGGCTTTCAGAGCTTGTAAAATTCACAATGCAAATGATCTCTGGGGCCCCAATCTACTACAGTATAGAGCAGTGGTTTTCAACCTTTTTGATACCAGGGCCCACTATTTATTCAGCATTTAAGCCACGGACCACTATTTGATGTCATTTTAGCCTCACAGACCCCCAAACTGAAGCTTTCTTTTGCTTTTGTCCACAATTCCAGGCTAGATTTTGGAAACAAAACAGGCAAACATGCATACCAAATTGAGCATTAATCTTCTACATTCTCTAGTTGTGTAGACTTCAGGTGAAGAATATTTTAACTCTTTAGAGTGTACACATGAAACCAAATGGACCCACAGGGGTCCATTTGGTTAACCAACTTTCCATTTATCTGGGGACCACTGGAAACAATCTCAAGGACTACTGATTGAAAAACACCGGTATAAAGGGTATGCGCATGACATCTTTGTAACGTTAGGTTAACCTGGGAACGCCCACTGAATGGCTACTTTCTGGCCTTGTCTCCCCATACAAACAAAAAGAAAAGAACGCTTCATGCAGCTCAATGTTTTGCCACTCAATCTAGATGAGGGGGGCACTTCCTGCCGGGAAAATCATGCATGCCCATTGCATATCTCTATATAAAATCTACAGCTCTTTATGTGACGTTTGTGACATCTGTCATTGATGGCCAGGATAAAAAAAGAGATATTGTTGAAATATATCTGTCTATACAACCTCAAGCTCTTGATCTTATTCTAATCATCATCATCATGATCATTTGATTGCCCTTGAGATCTGCTAAACAAGCTGCTTCTACTCATTGCCACTCATTGTTCCCAGTCAGACCTGCATGCGTCCGTAATCAGAACATCTGGAAATTAGACATTATTAAAGTTAATATGTTTTTCTTTTGTTTTGTTTATTGTTTGTTTGCATGGACCTTGTGTGTTACAGGATGAGAACCTAGGGGAGATCTGCTTCTCATTGCGCTACGTTCCAACTGCCAGCAAATTGACCATTATTATCCTGGAGGCCAAGAACCTGAAGAGCATGGACCCAGGAGGTTCATCAGGTTAGTGGAAAAAACACATACGGCTGCAACTATCCATCATTTTCAAAGCGAAGAGGAATACTGTAGGTATGCAATGTATGTGACCTGAAAAACGTCAAGAGTTTTTTTATTGTACACTTCATGATTAGAGAGTTCCTTTATATAGAGCATGGTCAAACAGTGGTTGTTTAAGAATGAAGTGTTTAAGATGACAACTTGTGTTTCTAGAGCCTGGAGTAGCAGACAATTCCACCCTGTCAAGTAGGTTCATGTCGGGTCTCAAGAGGAATACTGTATGGTTGTGTTATATATAACAGGCCCATTTTGTTGCTTTGCACCCTGTTATTAAAGTAAAAAGCTCCAATCATCCGACTTGCTCTGCGCCTTCTGCTATGTCTGCTCCTGAGATGTACTGGATCAGCCTTGATTTCTGCTTTAGATGCGGTAGAATATGCCTTTAATCCAGACTGTGTAAGGGTGTTGCATTTTAGGTTGTATTGCTTATATTTATTTGATCATTGTTGCTTAATTTATTACATCAGTTCATCGGTTTGTCGAATGAAATGTAAAAGTGTCCCTTAAGTCCATATGAAATGTGCTTCCTTCCTTGGAAGAATGGCACTTTAATAAAGAAAAACAATCAAAAATCAAGCAATCAATCAAAGTGATTCTGTTGATTACCCTTTCCATTAATCAAATAATCAATATGCATTTGTTATATTCTATAAATCCAAAAATATGAAGCGTTCTGGCCTTGTATATCTGTTATTTTCAAACAAACTAGTTCAATTAAGTATTTCTCTGCATTGCCAGACCCCTATGTGAAAGTGCAGCTCACTTTGGACAAGAAGAAGTGGAAAAAGAGGAAGACGTCTGTCAAGAAGAGAACACTTAACCCTTATTACAACGAGTCCTTCACCTTTGATGTATCACTGGATCAAATCCAAGTAAGTAGGGATTATATACTGAAAGATCAGAGGTTCTCCTCAAAATGGGGTTCAGGGGGTTTGGGGAGTTCCGTACCTCCCAGATGGGTAGCTCAAATGTGCAACAATGCAGCCTACATTGTTATTAGCAATTAATTGCTCAACATTGGTATTGGACGTATCGTATTGGGGAGTTGCAGCCTGAACCTTGACACTGGTTGTGATTCATTGAATGTCTCTGGTCCTCTCTGGACATCTGTCCACACAGAGGGTTCACCTGGTGATCTCCGTGTGGGATCATGACACCATGACCCGGAATGACACCATGGGTAAGATCTTCCTGGGCTGCGATGCCTCCGGCAACCAGCTGAGGCACTGGGCGGACATGCTTTCGAACCCGCGCCGGCCCGTAGCACAGTGGCACACTCTGCTCTCTGCCGAACAGGTCAACGCCACCCTGACCCTCAAACAGAGCATACGGATCCCCTTCACGGACAAGACATTGCCAGCATTCTGACTATATCTATGTAGACGTCATTGACATTGTTTGGCATATATTATAAGGACGGAATGCCCAAAACATGATTAATATACTGTATATTGTATTGTATATGTTATACACTTTATAGGAGAGGATGAACAAGGTCTATCTGATAGACAAAATAACTTAAATGGTGCTTTTTATTAAATGCTACTCCTGACTCAATACCATGCAATACTGCACAGAATACAAATTGTTCAGAATTATTCAAGCACCCAGTCATAATGTTTACTCCACTTTGGAATAGATTATGTCTGCACTACCTTCACTTATATCAATAATTGATACCAAAGAATGCACCACACCTTCACACACAAGCATAATATCTAGAATGTTAAAGTGACACTATCCAATGAAGAAGAAAATCATAAAATGTCAAATAGAAGCTAGATTAAAATTAAATAAAATTGAGCAAATTTATGTTATCTTACTCTCCCTTCCCTTCATTTAAAAGTAACAATATCTCTCGGTGTCAAGTAACACATACAAAAAAGTGATATACCGGTAAACTCAATCAAGATGAGGTCAGCAAACTGTTTCTCCCGAGTGCCTAAACGTGGGGAACTGTGGGAAATCAGCAGTTCCCAGCAGTGTCAGCCAAGGATATATTGCTAATGAGCGTGTCCTGGTGCCCTATATGTAAACAATTAAAGTTCCACACCATCAGCACCTACAGTATACCACTTCATCACGGTCACAGCTTACCAACAAGCCATGTCTGCTTATTATAAGTGACTTTGGGGTTGTTTTCTCATCCAAAGTTGCTTATAAGTATTGTTTGCAGGTTTACTTTTTTGTGGTCTTTGGAGTATTTTTTTTTTATTTGGACTTGCTTTTATATGTTTTTTTTTATTATTATGATTTATTCAATGCTGAGGTATAAAACTGCAGTTCTGCACTTTTAATGATACACCTTCATGGATTTGTTGTCTTGTACACTAATATACTAGTACCGGTACATTTGACACTAATCGACTAGTTGGTGAAACACCTACTGAGCCATTAAAAAACACTTTGAATGAGAGGGCACGATATGCTGCACATATGCTGTACTGCTATCCTATGTGTACCCACAGACTAGCCCTCAATGTCAATATAACTCTGCGACTAATATATCAGAATGTCCATTGCGAGTGAGGAAAATAGTACGGTACATGTTGTTCGACATGTCAGACGGCAGTGGCTCAGGAATAGATTCACCGGATGGTAACCGGATGGTTCGAACCCCGGTTCGAACCTGGACTCCCCAAGAGTTAGTGTCAATGTGTCCCTGAGCAAGACACTTAACCCCTAATTGCTCCTGATGTGCTGGTCAATACCTTGCATGGTTTCCTCCGCCATTGATGTGTGAATGGGTGAATGGGATCTACCTGTACTATCCATGTAAAACGCCTTTGATAAAGGCACACTTAGCAGATCCTGCTCTGACTGTGTGCCTGTGCGTGACGTCCATAGCGGCAGGACTCAGGCTCATGCAGTGTAACAGCAGGATGTCTGTGTGAACTGCTGTGAGTCACCGCTGCCGTGCTGGAGCAACATGAATCACACATCAAATGGGATCCCTCTGAGAGGCCTCACTGTCTTGACATCAGTACAAGCAGAACCAAATCAGTCAAACACTTGCCTGGATCCAGCCTGAATCGCCACCTTAAAAAATACTACCTTATTTTTTTTTCCCTCTGTGATTCTGAATGAGTTTCATGACAGAGTAACACATGTTATAGTGAAATAATAAGCAACAAGGTCTGTGGAAACAAACACAAATGAAGTGGCCATATGAGCACATTAAACCCAAAGCCCACTGTATGGGTTTTTTGAAAGAGATGATGAAAAAATGTGGAATATTCTCCAAATCCACACAAGTCAAATACCTAGTATTATTGATCAAAGCCATTAAAAAATGTTGATGTGTGCGTGTCTGCAGGTGTCATGTTGGAGTGAATGCAAAGCGTGGACACTCAGCATCTTTCTGGTTATTATTTAGGGACCATATGGTCTCTTGAGGTGTGTTCAGACTTGGATGGTTAAAAATATGTTTCCAGTCACTCACCCAGATGTCTGTGTCCCCTTTATGCCAATGTATGTACGTCCAAACATGCACACACTTGCGCAGAGACATGCATATAGTTAAAATATACTAGCCTGGTTTATAAGTCAGACTCATAATGACACTGACTTGTCACTGGCAAGCATTGTTTGTCTGTTTGTAATTTGGTCTGGCTTATTAACCAGGCCAAAAAGATACACCCTCCATGCTAAAAGGTGGTTTGATCCAACCCTGGGAGGTGCTCAACACAAATCTGAAAATAAAAAGCTGAGCCAGCATATAAGGAAGAGTCCTCTTCAAATGCTAATGTAGTAGCCACCCTCCACCCTAAGTATCAAACGGAAGCACTAACACTTAAAATTACCATATTATTTTTGCTTTTGTTTGTAATCTTTGCATATGGAATATTTCACCGTCACTGCATCTGCTGCATGTCGACTAGCAAAATACAGTACATGAACGTAATAGGCCTACAAGCAAGGTCTAAGCATAGAACACCATGTGTGGGCAGATTTTCATTTGGATGTCTGGATCAAATTGTCATTATTCCTTATTTATTCAATATTTAATCCAAGAACACAAAACTCTCTCATTGTCATCCCTATCTATCATGAATTTCCCCCAGCTTTATTGACGGAGCTTGCCAGATACCTTGTCGTGAGGAGAGGAGTGTGTTACTAGGATACCTGGTGAGTGGCAGAGCCATCCAATTAATTCCAGCCTTGAATATAATTGTTTAAAAAAATGGCATGGCTCTGCGCAGGCAGCCTGTAACTATAGGAGCAGTCTGCGCTGATGACAGAGAAAAGCAGCAAGGTCGAGCAAACTGAGAGGGTACAGGTGAGTGATACTAGCAAATAGGATTAAGAATTACTAGAGTGTGATAAATTGGTAAATACACCAGTTGGCTAATGTTTGCTAATAATAGTGATGTTTATTGGTGACTAGGATCATGTCTCTCATAGATTATTTTTTTAACAAGTCTGACTAGGTAGACATTGATTCAATGTGCTTGCATTATGTTACACATTAGGTGTGACATACTGTATAGCAGACAATGCACACTGAACTAATGTCTGTAGTAAATGATATGCACTACCACAAAACAAGAGCATGCATTGGGACAAAATTATTACATCCATGGCTACTTTTTTGTTATTGCCATAAGTGAAGAACTGCTACATGTAAAAGGGTATAGCCATAATTACCTTGTGTTTAATGAAATTAAGTGCATCATTTATTTCTACAGTATGTGCTTTGGTTCCACATGAGCACATTATGAAAATATGAAGAGCTTTGAGTTACAGTATGTCCTTTAATCTGTATTTTGTTCTTGCATAATTTGTAAGAAGATTAGATAACTGGTCTTCAACAGGGTCTTGGTTTGTTTCTTGATAATATTCTGTTTTTCATCACTGTATAGTTTTATGTTCTGATGAATTGAAAATGAACCTGATATTTATAAACAATTTCTTTTTCATGGTTTCATCCTCAAATTCTATTTGGCATGTTTTCCTAGACCTGGCTGCATGTTTTTCGAAACCTGGCAACGCTGAGAGAACAGCTAGAGGACAATCTGTGGAGAGACATACCCCTATTACTCTATGGACATACCAAGTCTATTTCTCAGGAGAAAACGATGAGAAACAGGAGATCTCAATCTCATCTATGGCTTAAATATTGCTCAATTGTTGTATCTCAATTCTCAAAGCTATGTTTCTCATTGTTTTCTCTTGAGAAATATAGATTTGGTATGTCTCAAATGGAGCTGTACAGGAGGTTTCCTCTGGGTTGGCTTCTGTTTCTGTGAAGTGTATAAATGTATGAATGTTTTTTTTTATTATTAAGAACTGGAGCATTACAGTAAAGAACTGTGAATGTATGAACAACGCCAGTTAAGCATTATAAGTTTACACTTATAGCAGCCAACATGTTAATCTCATCAAGACATTTAGAGACATACAAATATTTGTGTTGAGTCTGGGTTGCACATGACTCCCCTTGGTTTTGTGGACGTGGACTTCATTGACCTTAAGGAAGTATTTGGAAGTATTTATTTTGGTATTTTAGTGGTGTCAAATCTTGTGGACCAGACCCATTGGATGTTGTAACTGTCTCAACCTTAAAGCTAACCCAGTTTGTCAAAGTGGGCAGAGGTGAGGAGGGTTTTGTAGAGTGAGGCCAAGTAACAGTCTGCCTTGTTTTCAGTGCCTTTTTAGTGCTGGCATCAAGAGAGTCGAAGAAACCTTGTACCTGGGGTCTCCAAGGTGTTTTGTTGGCCAGTGAGGAGATCTTGTATATATATCTTTTTGTTGTTGTTGTTTTACATTGGTGGTGGCCAAAAGAAAGATTTCATGATTTCATCTTCCTGTGTGATCATGTCAGTTATGTCACATCTGCCTTGCTGAGCTTACTATTTGTTTTACCCAAATATAAAGTTTATCTTTACAGTTACACCAATTGGATTGCAAGGGATGTAGTTTGTTTCTGTCCAGACCAGCAGTGCTGAGTCAGCTGCGTATAGGAACTAATTGGAATTAATTTGCAATCCCAGGCGGGTGTCATGTTGTTTACATAATAGGGACAGTAGAGGGCCAGGCCCTCTTATGCTTCCTTGTGAAACGCCACAGCTCAGAGGGGACAATCACAGTTCCATTCACCTCCAAACATCTGTCTCCATACATCTGTCTCCCCTTTAGGTAGGATTGCATCCATCTCACTGATGTCAGTGCTATCAAAACCAACTGGTTTTAGCTTAAAGCCCCAGTGAAATGAAAAATACGGTTTTCACACTTTTAGACCGCATCTGTGGCCGTATCCAACAATGCCTACTAAATGTTTCACTTTTGTGTATTTTTCAAAGGTGCATAAAACACTGAATTACTTCCTGAAAATGGAAACGTGCTGCGTAGGCCTAATGGTCTAGAGAGGCCTAGATGAATAAAAGTCAATAGCTCACGATGGAATATCACTCATGCGTTGTCCTAAATGGTTTTGGGGCGTCAAAGGTCAAACTAACAACTATTTGTCCTACTAAGGACGGACACCCACACAAGGTTAGTGTTAGTGTTTTCCCTGATAGTTCTGAAAATAGCAGAGAAAATAGAGGCAGGGCCGGATCTAGGTATGGGCATGGCCTGACATGCCCTGACTGCCCCACCAAACATGATGGCATGCAAAACAACCCAAAGATATTTCACGTTAAAGTGCTTATAATTTAAATGATTTGAAACACTGCGCTACTAACTACAATTGTTGCACCACTAAACCAACACC
Organism: Benthosema pterotum; assembly: GCA_039105355.1. Classification (NCBI taxonomy): domain Eukaryota; kingdom Metazoa; phylum Chordata; class Actinopteri; order Myctophiformes; family Myctophidae; genus Benthosema; species Benthosema pterotum. The sequence continues at coordinate 17,402,898 of CM076969.1, read as the reverse complement.
ATTCAAAACTTTGTTTAGACCTAGCCCAAGATTTGGACTCTTGTAGAGTGACACTCTACAAGAGTCCAATATTGTACAGTGTTGGGACATGTGCACTACGTAACTTAATATATTACATAATATTACCAAAATGCAGTAACTTGTAATATTAATATATTACTTAACAAAAACAATGTAATATAATATTATACTTTTCTTCCTGCATTACTGCATTACTTTCAATATTACTTTTTGTCAATCTGTCTCGTTGAAAACGTTCTTGTGAAATTATCTTGACAACTGCAGAAGTTAAATAATTACTTATTTTCTATCATTTGTCATCAAATTATTCATTCAGGAGTGACATTTTTTCAAGTTGATTTCATATGGATTTGGCGAGATAGCCAAGTGGCCTTGCTTTATTGTAGGTTTGCCACTGGTCTATGCAATATTTGATTAATAGTGACACAGAAAAAATTCAATTATATATTTTGTAGAAAGTTTTTTCAAAGTAATATGTAATAGTAATATTAATATATTACACTTTTTCAGACAGTAATATTGTAATATAATATATTGCTTTAAAATGAAGGTAATAATTAATAAGTAATATATTAACAAGGTAAAGTAATATTCCCAACACTGATATTGTAGCATGTTAGACAGGCTTCTATTGGGACGTTTTCCTGGGCCACCTGTTTGCTTGTTTCTCTCACACAATGTGGCAACACTGCTCGCACGTAGCGGAGCCGGACCGTGGCTAACGTTATGGGCTAACGGCTAACCCGTTAGGCTGTTCATAACGGGTTCATAAGCAGCACAGCTGTGTGTGTAATACAATAATAGCGTAATAAATAATGTAGCAGCTGATGGAGTGGTGTTAAAGCACCATGCTGGGCTCCCTGTGCCTCTGTCAGCAGGAGGCACGACACGATGGAACCCGTAGAGGAATTATTATGGAACAACAAACTGCTGGATAAAAAGACTGTGGTGTCCTCCAATAAGCAGCAGAAGAATGGAAGGATTCTTGGTAAGCTTGTTTCCCCTCTCTCTCTCCTCCATTTGTTATGAGTCAGTTGCCTGTCAAACTATGTATTATTTCAATGATCCCCCCCCAGCTTGGATGCATTATTTTATTATTAGACCATTGATTATGCCCCCCGCCCACCCACGCCCGTAAATAACTGGTTGGATTGAATATACAGTATGATGGACCCACATTGTGATCCACTGATTTCTAACATGATGTGGCCTCAAATCACTACTGTGCTAAGCATAATGCTAAAAGCAGTGGTTTTTAACCTTTTTGGTGCCAGAGCCCATCATTTATTCAGAATTTGAGCCACGGACCACCATTTTAGCCCCAAAGTCTCCAAAACTAATGATTTATTTTGTCTTTTTCCACAATTCCAGGCTGGATTTGGGATACAAAACAGGCAAGATACAGATCAAGATAACCATTATCTTCTACATTCTCTAGTTGTGTAGATTTGGGCTAATTCACATGAGAGTGTAAACATGGAACCAATTGGCCCAGGGTACATTTGGGTTCATGTTGTTTACACTCTTAAAGGGTTAGACCTGGCTAACCAACTTTGCATCATTCAGCCTGAAGACCACCTGGAACCCTCTCAAGGATCACTGGTGGTCCCTGGACCACTGGTTGAAAACCACTGTGCTAAAAGGATGCATCTCTCTCTCTCTCTCTCTCTCTCTCTCTCTCTCTCTCTCTCTCTCTCTCTCTCTCTCTTTCTCTTTCTCTCTCTGTGATTCATTCCCTTCACACAGGCACTGGGAAGAATCTGCTCAAGGCATTCAATACTCACAACAATACTTTACAGATACAGTCCATCACTTCAGAATGTGCTGGTAAGTCAATCCATCATGGAGAGGACTGTTCTAGTGTTATCACTGTTTCTCAACTTCTACATCACAGATGTACAGATTTTGGCATCTGGCATTTGTATTGATTGAATACTTTATCAGTCAGAAATGTACATGGCATGTGGTATTGGTTCTCCGCTTTTGACTCATCTCTGTACAACTTCATAGCTGCCGACACAAAGGACAGACTACTTTACAGTGTGTCCTATTGGGGAGTAATTTACTAAAAAAAACACACACACACACACACAATCTCTGTGCCAAAGAAGGGGTGTGACTTGATGTTGTCCATGGCCTGAATGTGTGTGTGATCCATCCAGGCTCCTGTCCCAATCTCATGATGCGAAGAAGTGAACACCAGCCAGACCACCGGCCTGTCCCGATGGCGCTGACTCCTCAGCTGCCCCCCAGAGCGCACAGGCCCCTCTGCCTGTCAGTGTCCTCCGACAGCAATGGACGCTTCAAGACTTTGGAGACACAGGAATGGAAGAACAACCTAAAAGCACAGGTATGTATGTACAATATATGGGCTCTGTTTTGCATATGTGCCAAACTGTTTTTTTCCCCAAAGCAGCCAAATGGTGTGCTTGAGATTGCAGATGTGATGATTCTGGTTGATGCTGTAGTATGATTTAAAAAACTGTATCACTCCATTTTCAAATGCTTCTGTAGTAGAGAGCTGAGCAACAGAAACTGGAAATGAAGAAGAAAATGTAAATCAAGCGCTACAGTCACTAAAAAGTGTCTGATATCGAATTAATAATTTTAGTATCTGTGTCCTTAAAATCTGATGAAAGACAGAATCGGTGCCACAAATATGCCAAAATCGATGCTGTGATTTCCTGGAAGGAGTGTCATTCTGTGCTGTCATTTGGGGCTGACATTGCTTGTCTGCCACAGGTGACACGAGTTATCTATGCGTACCGTATAGACACGTCCAGAACATATTTCCTGTGGGTGGAAACGAGATATCTGCAACACGGCAATTCTACAGTGAATGGGAAAGTGACTGATGTTATAGTCTGTCCAATTGTTACACTTATTACATTTTCTTACTTACCTACTTTTTACAAACCCTAACTTTACAAAGATTCCCAGAACATTCAGATGAATCTGTGTAGTGAGAGAAATGACCAGAGCCTGTTGTATTCTGTTGTATGAACTCAAGGATGCTATACATTAACACTGTTTTAGAAATTCCATAATGGGAGAACTTGGCCTGATAAATTTTCAGTCATTTGATTAACTTTGCTGTAATCCTTGCAGATGGCACAGGCACACAGTGCTGGAGCGGCCAGCAGCACCGGCGCCCTGGAGAGAGCCTCCCTGTTCTGTGCGTCAGGCTCCACGGCGGCCTGCAGCTCGGGCCTGTCCAGCCCTGTGGAGCCTCTCAGCAAGAGCAAGTCTTCCAGCAGCCGCTTCTCCCTCTTCTCACCACCCTGGAACAGCAGCTCCGAGTCGGACTCCAACCCGCCCTCCCGCTCAGGCTCTAAGAAGCTGCGAAACTACAGCCGGAGGGCGGCCACGGGCCCCGCCGGGGTGGGAGGAGGCGGGAGGGCCCCCGACACGCCCACGGACCCCCCTGGCAGCCACGAACATTTCCAGTACTCCGAACCTGTCATCTCCAAGGTAGGAATTAGGATGAAGACCACTGTTCAGTCCATCATTCATCGGGATGAAAAATGAGATTTCTATTTATTGTGTCATACACAAGGTGGAATTAGCCTTTGTTTAGCTACAAATTCAGTACAACATAAATCCTTTTGGTAAATCCATATTGGTAAGGAAAAAAATGTTTGTGAAAAATAGCCCAACTACCAATTGCAGCGTATTGTGCACTTGTAGATTGTCTATTTTTGGTGAGCTTTCCCCACAGAATAGGTACACAGTGCTAGCTGTACAAACAATGTGGCATTTTAAGTTATTATCATAATAAATGTGTTAATAAATATGTTTGTTTTTGTCACAGTTAATCGTGACATGCATTGATCATATCATTCCCCCCTCCCTGTTCCCCAAGGTGACGGACTACATCTACGTGGGTAACCTGAACGCAGCGTACAGCGGGCGCACGCTGTGCCGCAACAACATCGACAGCGTCATTGACATGAGCGGCCTGCCGGGGGAGCCCGGCCCCTCGCTCAGCCTCATCCCGTGCACATGTTCGCGCGGCGCCCGCCACAGCTGGTCCAGGCTCAAGGTGGACATCGGTGACGCAGCAGCACTTGGCAGCGACGGCATCCAGGCCTCCAGGCAGCGCTGCTGCTTCGAGGACATCAACGAGTGCATCCACGCCTCGGCGGAGAAGAGGAAACGCGTGCTGGTCCACTGTCGGGACGGCTTCTCGCTGGCGCCCACCTGCATCATCCAGTACCTGATGGTCAAGCAGAACATGAGGCTGCTCGCTGCCTATGAGCTGTTGAGGGCCAAGTACCCGCTGAACATCAGGGAGTGTCACCAGGACCTCCTGATCGGCCTGGAGAGGTCGCTGCGGCCCGGAGGTTCCGTGGACCCCGAGTGCTTCAAACAGGCCATCTCACGCAAGGTGGCCTGGACCTGAGTCCGTAGGGCTGTCCCACATGCAGTCGGGTCAGTCCAACTAGTCGATTCAATCCAGTGGTTCTCAAACTTCTTCAAGTCAAGGACCCCTAAATGTACTTGGCCGCTGACCACCCCATCTGAAAATGGTTTGTGCTAGGGACCCCCAAAAGAAATTATTCTTTTTTTTAAGCTATTTTTGGAATAGTCAACAGACAGTTCATTGATTATATAAATAAAAACAAAACATTGATTAATCAAAAACTAACTTAAAGAATAATTGCCAAGAAATGACTGGATAGTTGCACACCTAGACTTTTTCTTTTTGCCTGTCTACCTTGGATGTCATTCGTGGCACTCTTTATTTAACCTATCACAGCCGTGGATATTTTTCTATAGACACATGAGGGGATTGTGTTTTGTTCTCCCTGATAAGATTAGCCAACTGGATATTGTACCGTCTCCATTTTGAGTCAATGATGATTGTGAATGTAATTTACAAAGTGATGTATTTTCTTACTTATAATAACCTGTGGATTTGGCCAGTCCTGTAACCCTGTTCAATACCCCTACCCACTCCCCCTCAGAAGAGGCCGCACATTTGTGTTGCTTTGAGCTGCTCAGTTTGAAAATGCAATGGTCTCTGCTGTATACAGTGTACAGGTATGCTTACGTTCTGTGCCATCATAGCATATACGTAGATATTTTTTTGTGTGTGGCAATTTCTGCATTATTAATTAGATTTGATAGTACATTGTACAGAGAGAGAGAGAGAGAGATGATTCTGAGAGAAGGGAAACGGCAGAAGTCGGAAATTCACAGCGTTCTTGCACTAACTGGTTGAGCCACCAGACACCCTGCTGTGTCATGGCAGTGAGGTGGTAGTGTTCTTTTATTTCAGGGTGAATGGGGGACATTTGGGAGATCTCAGGAGACATTATTGATGTCATTTATAATATAGGTTAAAGCTGCAAAGAATGCTGCCTGCTCATTCACAGCTAGGACATGTACAGTATGTGACTTCACTGTTGGAGCTACACTACTGTCGATGGGACTACATTATAAGCTATACTACAAGAAGGGGGTCTTTGCACAAGTATAGTTCTGTTCTGTAGCCTGACAATCTGTTCTCAAAAGGTTTTCCACCAACGTATGGTGATGGAAGACGAACATGCCTGACCCATGATTTATCCTTAGTCATATGGCAGAGCGTCACTCGCTGAAAATAGCAGTTCTAAAGATTTTGCATGTGTGACACTTTGTGGACTTTTAAAGCAGCACTATGTAACTTCTTTTAGCGACTAAAATGTAATTCTGTCAGATTTGTCATGTACATACAGTATGTTATACAATATAAATGATAAAATATGTATGGTGCTGTAGAGTATGTGAATGCAATATATGCTGTTTATGCTGTTTGGGTGGTTGGATTTTGTCTCCTACTGCTCTTCTGTTGAGACATTTAGATTGTGCCAAAGGTCACGGCTCACTTAGACAAAGGATCTACCAGGAATTTTCAATGTTGACCTGATGATCAAGATAACATTTATCAGGGGATAAATCTTGATCATCAAGCAGGTGGCCTATATTAGCTCAATAGCAAATTATACCAGCAGTATATACCAGTTCAAAACAGTGGCCAAAGAGGAAGGTTGCATGGTGCTGCTTTAATGATCAGCTATTTTCAGTGCGTCACACCAGCAGTACGTTGGAGTAAAAATTGGCCATATGCTGCCCTCTGTGAGGAAAACCAGATCTTCCAGTGACTCTCTCAAGTTTCCTGACTCCCTAACTACATTTTCGCGGTTTAGTCTCGGTGCTGAAGCTGTGGTGCTGTGTGATTCCAGTTGTGTTGTTGTATATGTACTGTATACTGTATATACAGTATATGTATGCAGTGACTCTACTACAAGCCTGTAGATTGTCAGTACCTAGTGTGTTGATCCCACCGGGTCTTAATTTGGGTTGGGACATTGAGGACAAAAACTGAATCAGTTCCATCACATCTATATGGTCAGAGCTGGTATGTGGACTAACGTCTGCCATACTATTAGAAGTGGTTCCATGCGTACTGTACGCTCTCAGAGTTACAGATCTGAAGGGTACATCCGGAACACCCTGTAGGAATCCCTAAAGAAATAGATATAAAAAATAGATGCCTCGTTGGTCGCGGTAGTCTGTTGGAGCGCCGTGCAAGAGGGGGTGGAAGTGCGCAGGAAACAAGGCACACTGCTCAAATGGGAAAGACAGGATGTGATTGGCCAGTAGTGGCCAATCATACTCATGCTTCCACAGGGCTTTGCAAGTAACCTTGTGAATATTTCGCCCTCCATTGAGGTCATAGAACCAGAACCAGAAAGAGCTGTACACACAGAGATGCGCCCTCTGCTGCCTCTGACACATGCGGGAGCTTTGCAAGCTCCCTCTCATGTTTTGCAAGAATCTCTTCTGCAGAACAGAACGTCTACGTTTATATGTCTAGGATGAGACCATTTAGGATGGGAATGCATTATGGAACCGGGCAACTTCCAATGAACAGCAGGGGGCGGGGCTGTCGCCTTTGGTACGCACACTATCCTTTATAACTCCATGATCCCAAATAGATGTCAACATAGCAGGAGATTATTTGCACTATCTACAGGGTTTGTTCAAATGCACAGTATTACTAGTTATCTTAGTAAGTTGATTAGAATTTACTTTCATCATTATGACACACACACCATGCATCCCAGCCCCTTCATTATTATTATTATTATTACAGTTTATACACACATTAAACCTATTAATATTACTGGCTCGCCAACTCATAATTCAGACCGTATAGTCCTGGTTAAAGCACCAAGGTGTTGGTGACAAAAGTTGTATCGTTTAAATATTTGACATGTAGAATGGCGTATCTGTGTGGTATATTTAATGAAAGATATGCAAGTTACAAGGAATTCATCCATGAACTATCTAATTCCATTACTGGCTATAACCATAGCAAGAGAGATTCAAGCTGCAGCTCTTTCATTTTATATTATATAAATGGTCTTAAATGCTACTCTTGTGGGCCACTTTAATTAACTGCTACACTTTAAATACTTAAATCCTCTAATCTTAGTAAATGGACCGGAATTGCAAGGAACTGCACTTGGTCCGAGATGTGAGCTTGTAGATCTGCTTTTGGCTGAACGTTCTTCTGAGAATAAGGAAACTGTGCTGGGGTACAAACTGTTTACGATATTTCTGTGTCGAGGTGGATTCATTGGGAGCGATAATCGACCTGACCCTAAGTAGTGTGAAAGCATTATAATGTGAAATGTTGAATACATTTTATGATTTCATTGCTCATCATTACTGTTTTAAAGACTTGATACTGGCATGAATGAATGTATGTTTGGTGGCAAACCCAGTATGCAGTCCCCAGAGTGAGTGTCAGAGCAGAGCATTTCATTTTTTTGTAACCTTCACACAAACGGCATGAAACTCTGTACAGTTAGTGATATTTTCTGAAAGAAAAGAAAAAACGTGACTGATTGGGATGATCTTGGGATGAAGATTCTGATGGTAATCGTTGTTCATGTTGTTTGTGTCAATCGTTGATTTTGTGTTTACTAAAGAGCTGGAGAGACAAGGAGACCCCCGGTCTTTCTGAATTAACACTAAAGTATCTTACTATCAGAAAATAGATAATTTAACTTTTTAACTAAAATGTTTTTTGTTTTAACCAGAAAATATCACTTGTATACACTACATTCAACAGGATTGCATCATGGATAAAAATCTATTATCCTTGCTCATTTTGAATTCCCCGAGCAGTCACCACTCCAATACAACAACCTGTAATAGTAAACCAGCCGTTTACAGGCCATGTTTTCAGGCAAGGACCCTTTTGCTGAGAGACAGATTAAGTACAAATTAAGACGCCGATTACATGTTACATATACTGTACGACTTGGCTCTGTACTTGGTCTGCTCTTGACATTTTCCCTTGCACACCAAACCTCTTAGCCAATAATTACATTGCATACGTGTTGTGAGCTTGTAGATTTGCTATTGTCAGCTGTTCTCCCCATAATAGGGATGGGAGGGTTCAAGTGGTTAATGGAAAAAAACGCAAGGATTTGGCAGCCCCACTACACTAGGAAGTGAGGACCCCTGTTGAAAACCACAGTAGTACTCAGTATAGGCATTTTAGTTAATGTGATGGGTACATTTGGAATGGAAAGTATGGTGCCTTTGTTTGGTTTGATGTGATTGTACAGTGACACTTGAACACTTTGTATGCCGTTTTCTATGCTGTATTACAGTCACCAATGATGGCATAAATATTTTATATTGTATGGGAGGGGGGCAGAATATATTGTAAGAATGCATTTGTGTAGTGGTTATTGCTGTGAACATTTCTGTTGATCAGTTGGTGTGATGATATTCCAGTGTTTACCAATGCAAATGGTGACCAAAATGTGGTAACCATTGGTGATTATCATGCAGACAATTCTGTGCAGCTGTTCTCTATTAAGAAAAGACCATTCTAGTTCTTGACAGATTTTAATGTTCTGAAGTCACTGCAGTAAACAATATGCAGAATCACATTAGTGTAGATGGTTTATTATTATTGCTATGGAAGCAATGATCATGTTGGGTTTTATAACTTGTTCTCTCAGGTGATTTCTTAAATGGTCCAGAATGTTCTCAATTAGTATTGACATAAAAATATGTGAAGCAATGTATTTCTTGTGTCATGTTTCTGAGTCAAATTATACATTTGTACTGTGTAAATATTAAAGAAAATGACGGCTCTGCAGGAATCTAGCTATCAAAAATAGATATGTCCATATGTCTGTGTCATGATATTGCCTTTTGACATATCTATGTACAGTATGCATATTCAGTGTGCACTATTGTATATATAGGCTGCATTTGACTGCAAATAGTCATTATTACGGTACACGGTGGTTGTTCACACGTTGTCTGTCTGCAGGATTCTATTTGATCCATTCACTGTGCTAAAGTGGTTGACACCATGCCTTTCCAGTAGCGCGAGACTGCCTGCGAGGCTGCTCTGAGTGCAATTATGTAGCACTCGGAGATGCTCTGTATAGTCACGTTCTCCACTCTGGTTTCTGGCCCCTCAATATCCTAAGTCTCCCACTAGAAGCCTCTGGACTGGCCTTATGAAGTGAACGGGAGTGTCAGAACTCTGTCTCTTGATGGCACTGGTCGGTGCACACGCAGTATCGCCCATATCTATGGTATTGCCACCTGCTGTTGGAACAAAGAACAACCGTCATACAACAGCCAACCGCCAAGATTTAATGATCTCAAATCCCTTTATTGTAGTAATAGTACAGGACAACCATTACAGCGACTTTAGTTGACAGTTCTACTTTTAAAACAGTTGGCATGTTGTAGGCTACACATCCCAAAAATAGCTCTTATCTGCGCCTCTCGTTCAAAACAGTGTATTTCCAACTCCGGTGTGTACCTATTCAGACGGCATGAACAACGCTCGAGCAATCGGTTTCTGACCCCTCAATGTCGCTACTAGATGGCTCTGGGCACAATCCCTTGTGAACCAGCACACCTGTCATTTGATTGGGTATTTTTCTTCTGGTCTTATTAACCCGATTACCAGTGTTGGGACATGTGCACTACGTAACTTAATATATTACATAATATATTACCAAAATGCAGTAACTTGTAATATAAATATATTACTTAACTAAAACAATCTAATACATTATACTTTTCTTCCTGCATTACTGCATTACTTTCAATATTACTTTCTGTCAATCTGTCTCATTGAAAATGCTCTTGTGAAATTATATTGACAACTGCAGAAGTTAAATAATTACTTATTTTCTATCATTTGTCATCAAATTATTTATTCAGGAGTGACGTTTTTGTTGATTTCATATGGATTTGGCCAGATAGCAAGTGCGCTTGCTTTATTGTAGGTATGCCACTGGTCTATGCAATATTTGATTAATGGTGATACTAAATATTTCATTATATATATATATATATATATATATATATATATATATATATATATATATATATATATATATATATATATATATATATATATATATATATATATATATATATATATATATATATATATATTTAAGTAATATGTAATAGTAATATTAATATATTACACTTGCTCAGACAGTAATATTGTAATATAATATATTGCTTTAAAATGAAGGTAATAATTAATAAGTAATATATTAACAAGGTAAAGTAATATTCCCAACACTGCCGATTACCGAATATAACTTTGTGTGACAAATGTCAAAGGAGCTGTGGAAGGAGCTTCTTGTTCTGTCTGCATCCTCAGTCCTATCCGAGATGAAGCTGAACATTAGGTAATTTGACCCTTCGAAATAAAAGTATTATTTAATTATTTATAATAGCCTAATAATTATTATTATTAGGCCTAGCTCTGGACCAGAGCTATATTAGGCCTACTTTAGAAAAAGACACGAAATGATTTAAAGTGTATTAACTCTGAGCTTGGGTTTTAAAAATAATGAATAATGATTGATAATTAATTTTGAAACTTAAAGTGGCTATAGCTCTGGTCCAGAGCTCCGCTGCTTCTGAGTCTGACCTGCATTGGAGCTCTGTTGGTCTCCGTGCATTCGGCCATTACTCCACCCGACCAGCCTCTCTTCTCTAGTGGATATATAAAGAACGTTTTACCTACTCACCAAAATAAACACGTCTTGTGTCATTAGAAAGCCTACTTACCTTGGTGGAAACACTCTTAGCCCCCCACCACACGGATAAATTGGACTTTTTGGCCAGAACGCGATCGTTTTTCACTGAAGGAAAAATATTTCCTATGGAACTTTTCTATTGGCAATATCGGTAGAGGGCGCAAATCCTGGTTGTTTTTCCGGTGAAAAACGATCGCGTTCTGGCCAAAAAGTCCAATTTATCCGTGTGGTGGGGGGCTAAGAGTGTGACCACTAAGGTAAGTAGGCTTTCTAATGACACAAGACGTGTTTATTTTGGTGAGTAGGTAAAACGTTCTTTATATATCCACTAGAGAAGAGAGGCTGGTCGGGTGCAGTAATGGCCGAATGCACGGAGACCAACAGAGCTCCAATGCAAGTCAGACTCAGAAGCAGTGGAGCTCTGGACCAGAGCTAAAGTGGCTATACAGTTAGATCAACTGGGCTTCATTTTTTACTTATCTTGGGATTTTTCTGTTCTCAAAATTCCAATGAGTGAAATTCCGCTCAATTTCAATATTATGAACTCATTAGGCTACCTGTTGTGTGGGAAAAAATAAATAATTATGTGACAAGCAAAAGAAGGCCTATATCTGTGTGTGTGTGTGTGTGTGTGTGTGTGTGTGTGTGTGTGTGTGTGTGTGTGTGTGTGTGTGTGTGTGTGTGTGTGTGTGTGTGTGTGTGTGTGCGTGCGTGCGTGCGTGCGTGCGTGCGTGCGTGCGTGCGTGCGTGCGTGCGTGCGTGCGTGCAAGGATACACAGGCTGGGTGGACTGCTGGGACCATCAGCCACCATGTCATCACTCCCTGAAATCAGGGAAAACAATCCCACAGAAGTTCCAAGAGAAGGTGTGTAGGCTACAGATGTCTCTCCCAAAATTGAAACACTTCTGGTCATTGACAGTGTGGTGGACTGCATCAATTATTCTGCCAGTTTGCATGCAACATAAAACAGAAGGCCTATACATATTCCATATATTAATTTTACTTGCTAGACCACAATATCGCATTGCATTGACGGCATAGGCCTATGCTACAAATATTACTACATTATGTTAACTAAGCCAGAACAAAGTTCGGCTGTCCAGTGTTTCAGTAAAGTATTTTCAGTAAAGTATTTTATTTTAGTGTTATTAATCTTTCTATTTTTTACACTTATTCAGATATGACAGACCATTGCCTCCACAGACAAGAAACACCTTCATCCTCTGTCTCCCCAACATCTCCTATCCCCAAAAAGAAGACCCGTCCACCAAAGACTCTTTCATCCTCTGTCTCCCCAACATCTCCCATCCCCAAAAAGAAGACCTGTCCACCAAAGACTCCTTCATCCACTGTCTCGTCTTCGGCACCACCCAAGAAGAAGTCGCGTCCACCAAAGGCTCCTTTGTCCTCCGTCTTGCCGAGGCCTTCATCCTTATCGACCCCCAGCAGATGCACCATCCACAGGAGGAAAAAGGCAGAGGAGAAGGACAAGGAGGTCCTCCAGCAGGTCGACCCGTACAACCCCAGTGGCCAGATGATGCCTGGTGACCCTTGCAGTGAGTGCGGCCTTCCCAGGACGGCGGAGCAGGGCCATGCTTACTATAAGGGCAGCTTCTTCTGTGCAGGCGGCCCATACGGTTGGGCGCGTCAGCAGTGGCTGGAGGAACAAGAGGCACCGGGGGACGACGATGCCCCGCTGCCCAAGACCACCTCCTGGAGGAGGGAAAAGAAGGGGGAAAATACTGAGAGCAGTCGTAGAAAGACATACATGTGCCATCTGTGCGGCCAGCCGAAACTGAGGGACTTTGGACACTGCCAATACGGCTCGGATCACTTTTGTGCGATGTACTCGTACAAGTCAGTGGAGCGGTGGTTGGCTGAAAAAAGACAAGGAAAAATTATCAAGGGGGAGGAAATTAAGGGGCTTTTTTCCTCCCCTCTTGTATGGACTCCGTAGTATTACCACTACTGGAATGTAAAAGTCAAGAAATTTACTTGAGTAAAATGTCAAAAAGGAAAAGAGGCATCAAAATATGCGGAAAGTAAAAATACTCATTATGCAGAAAGTTTTAGTTATTTTTGTACAAAACGTTAGTTATTTTACACAAATTCAAAATATTTGTATAAATAAAATAAAATTTGACACCTGAATTTCTCTGAAAGGGAGGAGGAGTGCGTTGTTGGCTGGACATTGACCTGGGTACGCTGCGTGTACCAGTCAGGACAGCAGCCAAGCTTTGAGGCAGAGGATTGGAGAGTGGCATATTTGGGATAATGTTTTTTTATTATTATTTTTTATTATTATTATTAGTATTTTAATTATATAAGCATGACAACCTTGCTTTAGAGTCTGTAGCAGATGGTAGGTTTCAGCAGGGCCTGGGATTCTCCCCAGCCATTGCTGGCACTGTGGGATATATACTGTATGGTAAGGTGGGGGGGGTGATGGTTGATTTATCTTACTGCTGTGCAGTACAGCAGTAAGATTACATGGGCAAATCTTGCCCGCATACCTAGATCCGTCCCTGAGCTCACACCTGGTTTCAGGAACTGGTGTTTATTTCCTAGACCTAGAGGGTGTACTTCCTCGTCCCCAGCTGTTCATTTCAATGGAACTTGATGTCTGAAGCACCCATGTTGGACAACATTTTGTTCAATTCAATCTGCTCAGAGTAAAGATAGTTGGATGCATGACTCTGAGGACATTAAGCACACTTGACACACTCTATGTGCCTGTCGGCCGCCCTTGTGCCCATGGTGTATAGACTTGACCTTGACCCACAGTACTTTCCATATAGCCTTATGCAGCCTTATGAAAGGCTAAAATGTAATTTATATAAGAGGTTAATTTGACATGGTGCAGTATTCCTAGTTTCAATGTATTGCAGTCCTATGTAGATTTTTGTTTTTGTACATTTTATATTATAATGTTGATTTACCTATATTATTATTGATTTATTACCTTGCTTACTGTAAATTGCTCTTGATTAAGTCAGTGCATTAACTGTAACCTTACCTAAATTGTAAATTGTAAACTGTCTTTCAACATTATTAGCATAATGGCTTCTTGGGGTCAGAGGTCAAGCTTCTGTTATGGTTTGTCTTTCACCAGCAGCATTAACGACTCTCTCTCTCACTCTCTCTCTCTCTCTCTCTCTCTCTCTCTCTCTCACACACACACACACACACACACACACACACACACACACACACACACACACACACACACACACACACACACACACACACACACACACACACACACACACACACACACACACACACACACACACACACCTCTAGACCTCCCTGATCAGTGTGCTGTCACAACTCTGCCCTACATGCAACACAACTTGCTGAAACTTCTCCAGTCTTGCCATGTCTGCTTGATTATAATTAGTTAATTTGAGTGTGGTTTTATGTGAAATTGTTTGTAAATACAGTACATACAGATTATATGGTACAAGGTAAATAAGGGACATGTAGGCCTATGCATACTTGCATAGAAAGTAGAAGCACTTCATTACAAATGTATGGTGGACATTGGTGGTCTACTTCCTATTGTAGTCTGGAGTGAAGCTATGGTAGGATTGCATTGATGAAAACACCATGAACAGTAGGCCCTGTTAGTCATTAATGTGTTGGAAAACATTATGTGACACATAATATAAACGTTTGGTGCCGATAGGTCTGGCGCTTATGCTTATGAGCTTAGCTGAGGAATCACAAGCACACACATAGACAGGGATGAAAGCATTATGTCTCACTCTGTCTTATGCTGGTATAAATGTATTAAGGTATAGGTAGCACAACCATTCCAGCCTATGTGAAGTTTTTCTTTTTGCTCAATATGACCATAGAGCCAAAAATAATGTTGACATTGCTGTTCTAAACCATCCCTCCCTCATGTAAATAGTCATTTTATGCCAGTTGTTCTCAAAGTGGTGAGGGATGATTTAGGGTTCCTCGAGGGGGTTCCAGGGGGTCCACATCTACATTTCACTGTTCAAAAATAACAGATATGAAATGACCCACCATACTGTATCTGTGAATGCCAGAACACTTGCCTCAAAGCACAGTTGACTCGAGAGTAAATCCGTTAACAGTCTCTGCCTGGCATGGTTATACCTAACCTAAACCTCAGTAAAATTATGACTAAGCCTAAATGTATCTCTAACCTTATCATTTAAACAATTTATACAAGAACCGCCCCACCTCGGCTGACGTTTTAAGTGGAGCCTGGATGGTTAGTGTATCTTTGTGCTTCCCCAGACAGATCCCTCTGTGGTGTCTTGCCCTCTTCCTTTCTCACACCTGTTGTCCAATACGTTTTCATCACCATGCTGATCCCTGGTTACCCCAGCCCCACTCAAACCTTCCTTGGATTACTTTCATAATGCGCCAGTATATCTAATGTGCCCACTCCCCAGAAGTACATTGTTTATAATATGATCTCTTCATCATCAGATCAAATTGTGTTGATGCATCTGAGCCAATCTATATGGTCCCTTTTACAAAGCCTGTTTGCAGCTGGATGTCAAACAAAAATAAAACGATTGTCTTAAACTATTGTTATACAACTACAAATTAAAAGGGAATGTCATTTATTAAGGAAGGCAGTGCCATGGCCTATTTTCAGGCTGGGGTAGCCCAACCCCAGATTTTATCTAGTTCCTTAAAGAGAGACTGGGGTTTCCTCCTTGGCCATTAGGGAATGCAATGTATACCTTCTTATAATTCCATGTGGGAGTCACAGCCCCAGAACCATTTATTTATCCCCTCTGCAAAAATCTATCGCTCCATTTTGTTTCTCTCTCTATCGCTCGGCTGACAGGTGAGAACTGCTCTGGTTCCATTCTCCTCTTTGGCTTGGCTTGGGTTGGCTTCTAACTTTAGAAAAGTGAGTTTACTGTCTCAAATGTGTTGTTATTTTGTTAGGATTGTCTTTTTTCATGCATGTGCTGTTGTTTTAGTCAGTCTTTAGATTGCTTTTAGTTTCCGTCATTTCAGCATCTGAAATGTTTTATTTTGATTTGGTTGACTATTGGAGAGGCTTTGATGGTGTTGTGATGCTTGATTTGTACTCAGAGTATTGTTCTGGATGTAGTGGAGAAGGTTGATGTTTGTTATACAGATGATAAACAAGTAGATTTGAAAAACAGAAAATAAACAAATATAAAAGAGGATAACAGGAATGTTTTGAAAGGACATTTATCAGGGCAGGGATGAATGCCACTTTTATTTTCTGAGAGCTACCATCTTTAAACAAGTAGATTGCTTATGGAAATAGTTTGTCTACAATACATGTTATTCAACTTCCATGATTATCTGCCAGCCTTTGATGTGACAAAAATCCATCCAAGAATCCAAATCAAGAATCAAGATTTATTACTCACAATGAAACTTTACATACATGGTCCATTATTAAGATTGGGTATACATAATACAAAATAATAAAGACGTTAAACCATGTAACCTTTGTAATAAATACATTTTTAATTTAGTCCAATCAGAAACAAATTATGGAAGGGAAGGTTAATAACTACAATTGGGGTGGTTGTATTTTATCCCCTGCTCTTCTATTGAGACATTGTTATTGTGTTAAGGGCCATGTCTCACCTAGCTCTGGTCCAGAGCTCCACTGCTTCTGAGTCTGACTTGCATTGGAGCTCTGTTGGTCTCAGTGCATTCGGGCATTACTGCACCCGACCAGCCTCTCTTCTCTAGTGGATATATAAAGAACGTTTTACCTACTCACCAAAATAAACACGTCTTGTGTCATTAGAAAGCCTACTTACCTTAGTGGTCGCCCTCTTAGCCCCCCACCACACGGATAAATTGGACTTTTTGGCCAGAACGCGATCGTTTTTCACCGGAAAAACAACCAGGATTTGCGCCCTCTACCGATATTGCCAATAGAAAAGTTCCATAGGAAATATTTTTCCTTCAGTGAAAAACGATCGCGTTCTGGCCAAAAAGTCCAATTTATCCGTGTGGTGGGGAGCTAAGAGTGCGACCACTAAGGTAAGTAGGCTTTCTAATGACACAAGACGTGTTTATTTTGGTGAGTAGGTAAAACGTTCTTTATATATCCACTAGAGAAGAGAGGCTGGTCGGGTGCAGTAATGGCCGAATGCACGGAGACCAACAGAGCTCCAATGCAAGCCAGACTCAGACCCAGTGGAGCTCTGGACCAGAGCTATGTCTCACCTAGACAAGAGTTAGCCTGGTGCTCAATATTCAATGAATAACTGTGAGCAAACAGCCAATCTTTATTAGAGTTCAATGGTAAACATGTCCGGCAACTGTGTTTTCAGAAGAATAGGAGTGATAGGAAGAAATCTCAACCCAATCATGGATTTTGAACAATAAGGAGGGAGAGGATTGTTACAGTAATGTTAAGTTCTAAATTAATATCTTGTAAATAGCTATAGAGTTCAAGTTACTTCTTTGAAAAAGTATCATATGACTTTACTTGTTGCTACATCATGAAATAACTAATTAAATAGCACATAAAAAGAATCAGACACATTACATTTTCTTTCCTAATGACACTGGTCCAGATGTGTTAAGCTCTATTTGCCAATATAGAGCTAATAAAAGAACACTGCCAATAGTACAATATCCAAAATCACAGACAATACCCAATCTAATGATATGGGTATGATATGGATGGATGGATGGACAGAGTTAACGTAATAATTACCCTATGTTGACTGTTGAAAGTGTTTTCAAATGCGTACTCACCCATTTGAAAACACAGTAACTGTAAAGGTGTTACTGAATGGGAAAATGTAACAGTTACTACACTACTCAAACAGTCCCATCACCAGTGTTGGGAATATTACTTTACCTTGTTAATGTATTACTTATTACTTATTACCTTCATTTTAAAGCAATATATTGTATTACAATATTGCTGTCTGAGCAAGTGTAATATATTAATATTACTATTACATATTGCTTAAAAGAAAAATGCTGTGCAAAATATATAATTAAATATTTAGTGTCACTATTAATCAAATATTTTGTAGGCCAGTGGCATAGCTACAATAAAGAAAGCGCACTTGGCTATCTGGGAAATCCTTATGAAATCAACTTGAAAAAACGTCCTCCTGAATAAATAATTTGATGACAAATTATAGAAAATAAGTAATTATTTAACTTCTGCAGTTGTCAAGAAAATTTCACAAGAACATTTTCAATGAGACAGATTGACAGAAAGTAATATTGAAAGTAATGCAGTAATGCAGAAAGAAAAGTATAATATATTAGATTGTTTTTGTTAAGCAATATATTTATATTACAAGTTACTGCATTTTGGCAATATATTATGTAATATATTGCGTTACGTAGTGCACATGTCCCAACACTGCCCATCACTGCAGTAAATATACAACAACATTTGAAGGAAATGCAAATAAATCGCGCTTGTGTTTAGCTTGTTGGCCACACAGAATAATTGGATATTGATAATACTCCTCACTGAATAATGACACTATATCAGTCAAGATTTTAAAATAATAATAATAGTTGCATTTGGCCATATAAAAGTGTTTCTCTAATTTTGTCATGCCTAAAGTTTGGTAACTAAATTGTAGCGTCTTGTCTTACTGCTGAGAAGTCATCATTTATATAAAATCATAGCGGCTTTATAAATGAAGCTGCTATGATTTTCATGTTATATTTTCTTTTCAAAGTTTTCCCTCTTCAATATGTCTTGACATCTGCATCATTTATTAAAAGAAATTTCATCCTGTGCTGAAGGATTCTTATGAGCTGTGCCTGCTTTTAGATGTTGTGGTTGTCTTAACCTTCAAGCTACTGCAGTGGAGATCATGTGTTCTGGATTGTAATGGTTTCTACTTCTAATCTGGTGCAATGCCTGTTGACAGTGATAGAAAAAGTACTCACTTTAAACAAACTCCATATACATGATGCTATCTATATCTTTTAAATTGGAAATGCTAAGTAAGAAATCTCTAATATTCTATTAATTACTTTACACCACTGTGCCTTGGTCACATCAAGGATGTCTCAGGGGCTAATGGTGATCATCTTCCATTAGTAGACAAACTGCCATGGAGTTCAACCACCCATGGTGAACAAATGGCATCTGTGGTTCCTTGTTCTAATTTAGCCAGTGCTTGACAACCTTGACAATGACAAAATGTTCCAACTTGTGTTGGTGTATGGTTTCCAGTCTCAGGGGCTCCATTTTTCATTAATGCATCCTCCTGGAACATTCCATGCTAACTGCTTGACCCTTAAGACATTAGAGTCTGATGTCTTGAAAGACATAGTAGTCCATCTGCTGATGGCAGTGGTAAAGTTATTGGGCAAGGATATAATATAATGGCAAGGAACACGTATTAATGATGAGTTCATAATAAATTCATGAAAAATGAAAATAATGAATTCATGAAACTAGAAAACAATCAAGATGCTGATCCTCAGAGGCTATAGCACAACCATGGGTCTCCTCCAGGGCAGGTAGCTTGTGGTCCAGCAATGTTTCACAACAATCTCCATTCATGATTTTAGGCATTTTGTTTAAAAGCATGCAGCCACACCTGCAAACCAATCTGAGAAATCAGACAGGTCCGTTTTGATTCTGACAATAGAAACCTATCCCTGTGATGTTTGGACACAATTTGTAGGGGTAATATAACAGTTTTTTGCCTCACTGATGATGCTATAACAGGCTCATATGAAAGGTTTGGGACAAATGTTCTTCTTTCATGTGCTATGGATCAAACTTTTAACATTTTTGCATTAGTATACGCTTTCCTTGCATTGGTACCTGGTCTCTATATACCCTTTTTAAACTGAGGAGGCATGGAGAGTTTGGAGACTATTTATTCTCACTCGTCACACTTGTGCATAATAGGCACATTATACTGACTAAAATCAGGTGTGTCGAAAACTTACATTTATGTTACATAATATTCATTGCTTATGAAAATGGCAAATTATAACCAGGTACTGTTTGTTTATTGTATTCACATTATCTGAATTTACCTGGTCCCATTTGTTTAATATTAATATTATACTGAAGGTTTTGACCATCCATCCATCATTTCTCTACAGGGTGTAACCTCACAAACAGCAAGATGTCTGAGTGAGTAACCTTTACTCTTCTTAAGCTATGTTTACTTATGGATTGCAGAAATTACCTAACATTGGCATGTAGGTTTAAGTGCATGCATTAAACCTGATAGAACCAATAATGTTTTAAAAATCGTTATACTTGGTAATTGAGTGCAAATGAGCATGTCACAACAATAAGATAACCCCTTCAACTTAACATAACATTACATTTCTCATTAGGAAAAACACTACAATAAACAATCATTTATCCATCAATTCAGGAAGAAGATGTCATCGAGTCGAAAGCACGCCTTGAAGGTAAACGCAATGTTTTTGTCTGTAAACTTGTAAAGTGAAGGAACTAGTCTGTTGTTTAAATCAGAACAGAAATGCTTCAGTAATGCTAGAAATCAAGAGCAAGATATTGTATATTATATTACGGTTTAATGATTAAAAAAACACTTTTAAGCATGTGTCTCTGCAAATTCACAGCATGTCAAATTAGCATGTGCTAATTTTAAATATTTGTCAAAAGTTTGTATTGGGCAGAAGTGGTTATTAACCCTTTCTATACTGTGTGCGTCTTGAATAGCCTATATTATTTCGAAAGAAAACATTTTTAACTCAAATCTTTGCTTTGGGGGATCCCAAGGTTCGCAACATGTCCGCAGCCAAATATACAGTAGATAGTTCTGGAGGTCCTTGGCATGAAATATATTGAGCATCACTGACACAGGAACATAGATTTTTCAGAAAAAAATAGAATCTAGTGTCAGAAACTAGAATCTAGCGTAAGAAACTTCCATCGTAAGAAAATAGAATCTAGCATCACAAACTAGAATCCAGCATCAGAAACTATAGCGATGGAAACTAGAAACAATCATCAGGAACTAGAATTTGGGGCCGGAAACTATAGCGTCAGAAAATAGAAACTAGCGTCGGCCACTATAAACTAATGTCAGAGACTAGGATCTAATCTTAAAAATAGAAACTAGTGCCAGAGACTAGAATCTAGGGTCAGAAACTAGATTAAAGGTTCAATAGCACTAGCTGGTGACTGACTGAAGTGTATTATCTGTCCCATCATGGGAATGACTTCCATGCATGTTTTTCGTTGTCTTCCAGAGCTTGATGCTCGCCATCGCTAAAGGTATGCTAGAAGATGAAGAAAGGGAACGCGAGGAGGAGAGGGAGAGGTACATGGCTGAGGTCTGCCCTCCTCTGCAGCTCCCTGGGTCCATGCAGGCGCTGCAGGTATCCAACAATAACCCTTCATCTCAGTCTGATAATCAAATGTTTAAGTAGTGTAGAAATAGTACTGGCGAATGCCCTGGAGTGTGATGGACAGACAGACAGACAGACAGACAGACAGACAGACAGACAGACAGACAGACAGACAGACAGACAGACAGACAGACAGACAGACAGACAGACAGACAGACAGACAGACAGACAGACAGACAGACAGACAGAGACAGAGACATTTCTGCCTGGCTCTCATAGTAAATGGCTCAATAAAAGTGAAGTAGGCTACTCATTATACAGAATGTCCCATTTTCACTGTCTAGGTGCATGGGGATAGTTTTGTTATGTACTGCTGGGTAGCAACATTCATGAACTAATAAAATAATGTAAATCTGTAAGTACTGTTGTCAGATCAGATATTTTACGAGAAGTTTAAAGGATTGAAAAATAGAAGCATCGTAAATGAAAATTAAGTTTCATTATTTTCAATTATTCTGCTGATAATGATGCGTTGCTTTAGGAACTGGCCAGAGAGATCCACAGGAAGACTGAAGCGATCGATGAAGAGAGGTATGACCTGGAGACAAAAGTCAACAAAACCAACAAAGAGGTCAGTTTACATTCAATGAATGAATGATAAAAAAAAACTGATAAGAGCTTGGAGAATTACGGTACAATTCAAGTACAAAACAGCAAATCTGAAAAACTGATTGGACACACTAGTTAAGAACGCACTTGTTAAGACTTTCAAATACGTACAAAATAATTACTTCAGTAGCAGCAAATCATGGAGGCAAAATCATAGTGGAGCTATAAAAGGGAAAATAGAAATGTACAAAGAGGAGGGGGGGATTATGGACCAGTGTTGTGAGGACAATGCCATATTAAAAAATGAATGAATTTGAGAGGCAAAATGGATTTGCCTGCATTAGTGTGATCAATTCAATTCAAAAGGGTTTTATAGTAAAAGCAAGTGTCACAAATACTGTACAATAGTATATGTACAAAACTGTATAATAGAAACAGTTGAAAATGGGGCAAAATATATACGGTTGGATGGTACAGAGTTTTGTAAACAGATTTATGTCACATTGCATTATTTTATATTATGATGTCTCTGTTGTGTTCTTGAGAAAGGGGGGAGAAGATCTGCACACGGTTTAAAAGCTACCAAGATATGTTTTATTAAAAAAAAAATCTTTCAGCCACCCACACCCATACAAACATTGCATTTTTTTGTAATAGATTTTTGTATCCTGCTGTAATTTGTGGATGTGAACACTGACCATTTCCTGTTGCGTTCTTGTCCAGATTGAAGACTTGCAAATCAAAGTGCAGGACCTGAAGGGTAAATTCAAGAAACCGGTCTTGAGAAAAGTACGTATGTCTGCTGACGCCATGCTGAAGGCTCTGCTGGGATCCAAGCACACGGTCAACCTGGATCTGAGGGCCAACCTAAAGCAAGTCAAGAAAGACAAGCCCAAGGAGGAGGTGGGTACTACTAGCCTGCTGACTCCCTCCGGGTCAAATCCGGGGTGAGGGTTGCCATCAGTTAACCCTAAATGTAACCTTAGTAAAACTATGCCTGATGAAAGGGACAGGAACTGGATGGAATAACGTGTTCCTTCCACACGCTACGTCCAACCAGCGGAAACTCCCCCCTGTCAGGTGAAAAGAAGACTTAGACTCCTCATGCCAGTTCACTGCCTCCCCGGGTTGGTGGAGGATGCCTAATGCCCAGGATCACATTGGGTACTGGGTGAAAAATGGCTTACAAAATTGTGGGGATAAAAATTCAAGAAACAACAACAACAAAAAACTCCAGGGAAACTTCCTAAAAATGTGATTCAAGGCATTTTGATGGTTCACCCTGCATGCCAGCTTGTCTTTACCATCGACTGTGTTGCTGTTGCAGGATGATTTGCGTGATGTCGGGGATTGGCGTAAGAACATTGAGGACAAATCCGGCATGGACGGCAGGAAGAAAATGTTTGAGGCTGAGGCTTAAATTGGATATAGAAATATCTATGACTGTATTTCCTATTAGCAGATTGTACAACTTTCATTACTGACTATCTCTTTGCTTTATTGACCCGGCGATGTAAACACTTGTCTTGGATACAACATTTTGCAAAAGAACCTTTCATGTAATAAACTGTATTAACATTATGCAGATGTAGCCAATTTGTCCTCTTTCCTTCGCTATTTTTCACAGCTACTTGAAAAGCGGCTGGACAACATGTTTATTTGCCTACCTCTAGTAGAAGCAACCTAACTTTCTCATGAATCGCTGCCTCTAAGCCAGTGGTGTTCCAGTGATCCTAGGTTCCAGGTGGTCCCCAGCTAAATGATGGCACTGGTAACCAAATGGGTAGATCTTTAACTGTCAGGAGTGTAAAATGACCCTTGCTGGTCCATTTGGTTTCTTTTTATGTTAAAATATTGCTAACTCTGCATTACTACAAGTACTATAAATATTATAGAGAAGAATTGTCATTTTGATGAACAACATCTTTACTTGTGCGTTGAACAAGTGACTGTCAGTTTCACGTTTTCCTAAATGCCCAGACTGCCCCACCAAACATGATGGCATGCACAACAACCCAAGATATTTCAAATTAAAGTGCTTATATTGATTTGAAACACGACTACTGCTACTAACTACAGCTGTGGCACCATTAAACCAACAGCATTTCATCACTGAAAACAGAAAACTCTCAGTCAGAGCTTTATGCATGCTGCGTGTCTGTTGCAACTTCAACAACTGATGTTATTATTGATGCTTATTTGGCTAATAAAAGTCCTGCTCCCCCAATTGATAAATGTTACATCCGACCCTGGTAATTGATCACATCACGGTCACCACCTTCCACCTCTCTTGTACGACCCATACATATGTGCTTCCTAAACACATTTTTTTATTTGGAGAATGTCATGTCACCTGTTTGCAGCTCATGGGAAAGTGCAAGAGCTTTCAAATGGATTATGAAACTTGCCCCCAAAAGGACTCCATGTCCTGGGAATTAATTAATGATTACTGGGTGAGTTAAGTCTGTCAAGCCCTGAACATTACAGTTCAGTATTTGAACATTATTTGAACTGAGTCTTGTATCTGTAATGATCAGTAAACAGAGAAAGAGCTGCTGTAAACAAAGCGACTGTAAGCCGGGAACTCAATACTTTACTCACTACATCCTATAGTCTGTTGACCTGACCAATGCTATAACTTCACTCAGTGACTGCTCCAACCAGTCAGTCAAATGACATGTCCCTCTCCATCCAGCAAAACATCAAATGACATGACCCTCTCCAGCAAAACATCAAAAGACATGACCCTCTGCAGCAACACGTCAAAACCCAAATGACATGTCCCTCTCCAGCAAAACGTCAAATGACATGTCCCTCTCCAGCGAAACGTCAAATGACATGTCCCACTCCAGCAAAACGTCAAATGACATGTCCCTCTCCAGCAAAACGTCAAATGACATGTCCCACTCCAGCACACCTTGTTTAGGTAAGTAAAGACTATGTATTGTAGCTCACAGCCTTGTCTACAGCCCCCCCCCATGACTCTATACTATAGCCTTCCTAGTCTGTAGTCTACCCCAAACCTCTTCACAGATGTCCAATCTACAAGCTCACTTGTTGCGTTGCATCCTTGAGAGAGATTGTAGATCTTGTGAATTATGCTCAGCCCAGATATAGAGAAAAGTTAACATAGGGCAAGGTTAAGGGTCTTTCTGAATGTATTTAAAATAGATATTGCTATGACTTCATAAGGTGACATTAATAAGCAACAGTTTACAAGAGAGAGTGTGAGCTTGATAGCATATTCTTAGACGGCCTTACAGGTAGAGATTTAATCTCTTAGCATCTCACAGTAATCCTTTGGGACTTAAGCTGTGAATGTTTTCCTTCTCTAATTACTCTGTTTCAGCATGGAGTGCGTTGTGCAGTTACTACATGCCTGTGTGTTAACAAGTTCCTGAGGTACACATCAAACCACCCAACGTCTTCATGGCACTTTTATGTAAAATGTCTTCATCAGACATCTGACAGTCAGTCATTTTTTAAATGGAGGAGAAATAAAGAAACCGTCATGGTAGTATTTTCATTAGGCCTACATGTATGTCATACAGTATTTATATCCTTAATACGATATTGGCAACATTTGAGAACTTGAAATAAACATTGTACACCCAAACCTAGCAGAGCATGAGATCATGTAGATTTTTATTTTGCGTTTGCTTGAGTGTTGCTGGAAAACTTTTTTTTTATAAAGATCGATACTGCAACAAAAATTGTCCAAAATGCAATCAACACAAATATAATGCATTCTGATCATGATTTGGAAAATGTAAGTAAGTAAGAAAGTAAGTGATTTCTCACTTTATTTCTCAGTCGTGTGACAGATCTTTTCTTTTAACCGTTTTCTCCTTTTCGTTTTGTTGCCTGTACGGTAGATAATAATGGAACGCAGTGGAGGTTCCCCCTGAGCTCTTTGGATACCAGCGCTATATAAGACAGCATGACGTGACACACATCAATCAACAACATGACCCCTCAAAGGTATGGCTGCGCCAACCACTGGAATCTGGTCTCACACAATAAACAGCAGGAGTTGTTGTGCCACAAAAATACACACACACTACCTAAATATAAAAAGATCCTTTCTTTGTTCCTGGTTAGTAGAAGGAGCCGCTTGGTTGATGATTTTTTGGGGGGTGGGGGTGGGGTATTTTTCATATTTGAGGTATGATGGCACAAGATAATAAGGTTCTTGGAGGGTGGGTTATTTATAATGAGGGGTACGTGCTGAGGAAGGGGCCATATGACACTGTACTGTATTTCATGACCTTGCCAGCTCATTGGTGTTGGCGTAATCCACTTCCATAAACAGAAAGTGGAGGATTTGGAGGGCTATCAGAGAATGCAATATATACTACCTTAACACTACTCGTGCCTGCCGGGGGTCAGTCTGTCTCCTCTTGTCTCCTAACAGGTTTACTGTATAGTAGCTCCACTCTCTCAGTTACAAGGTAAGGATGAACCCTTTGTTTTTTGTTGTCTGTTTGCTATTCCTGTCGAACACGTCTTGACAATGGATCTTTACAACGATGGGGCTGGACGAGGCTGTTTAGACAGAACTGGTGGATTTGTTAGTAACTTTATAGCATTCCCCTCACTGAAACATTATACTATTATGCTACTATATGATATATTAGTATGTGTGGTGGTTGTGACGCATGCGTGATTAATCTTTTTTTGTTTTTTAGTTTTTTTTTAATACTTGTCACATATACTGTACCTACTTAGGTCTGGTGATTGAATGAGCACTGGCTTTGGGCCATGTTTTTAGAGGTGTTGAAGAGATGTTGTTGCGTCCTGTGCTCATAAACATAAATGAAAGGTTTCATCTGGTTATTATAGTATATACTGTAGGCATTGTTTGAAAGGGATTCAGTATCTCTAAGCTCCAATATTTGTAAAACATTTGTATAATGTAATACTTTATTCTGACAGGGAAGTGAGTGAAGTGTTGCTATCAGTAATCATGAAACATATAATATTTTATTTTTGTTTTACTGGACCGCTACTATTACTCTATTTCTGAAAAGTATGTTATATATTTTTTTTTACATCTCTTGTAGAGTTTAACATACGTTTGTGTGTGGTAGTAACACAGTGATTTATGGACTGCTGAAATGTCATATTGAAAGGCTACACCATGAATATGAAACCCATGCTGGAATGTTTTTCCCCCTGTCAACGCCATGGTTTGGACGTAAAGGCGGCTCTATGTTTTTCTTGTTACATTGTTCCTCTCATATCATAATACAAACTTTTGTCCATTCTCTACCACACACTTTCCCCCCACATTTTTGCACCTGTCCATGTAAACGTTAAACATTCTTTGTTATTGCAATTAGTACCAACAACACAAAAGTAACATTCAACTTGACACTTTATCATGTTAATACTGTTGGTTTACATGTGTGCAATTGTTTACAAGCTTCACAAACCATGGTTACAAGACATTAGGCTCAAATATAATACATAACATGTTTTGAACAAACTTTAGTTTGATTCTATGAAGATTTTTGCCATTTTAGTTTACCCTGCACAAAACAAAACCACAATCAGGCGAACAAAGCACACATGCTTTGGTTGTGCAGTGTGTACTAGACAGAGCTTTAGTTATTTTTGCAATATGCCTAATGTCTTGGTCATCCAAGGGATGTTCTAGAAAGCCAGAATGGCACGTCAGCTGTGGTGTTGGATTACAGTGAACCTTCACATGAGACAAGCTTACCATAACGGAGACACTTAAGACAAAACTGGGCCCCAAATTTAGACAAGAGATACTGTTCTGTCTCTGGGGAAATGGCTTGTAAAAGACTGGAAGAGAAGAGGGGCCCCCCAAGTCTGGAAATACATTGTCATCTCTAGAGACCTCTTGATCTTGGTCTACTTTTATTTTACAATGCTCAGCTCTTCTTCAAACAGCCGTTATGCCCCTTATGATGTATTCCTTGATTGCTGGAAGCCTTTTTCTGTAAAAGAGAAGAGATAATCCATTTTCCACGATAGCTTTTTAGCATTATGAAGACATTCAGGACGAATCGGCTTCTCTGAGGGCAGGTGACAGCTGTGGTTACAGAAATAGAGTTCTAATCTGCTACGCTATCTCAGGCCATATACATATTACACTGCTCTCTCAGTTTTAATTTAACCCTGACAGTGTAAAGTGGGACCCAAATGGACCCATAGGATCAAAGTTAGGGTTCAATTAACCCTGGAGATTTTAGTGTGTAGCCTATCCCAGACATTTGGCACTCTGTAGTCTATAGCAGGCTGTGAAAGAACAGTCAGCTCAGTTATAGCGTATAGATAGACATGGGTCATCCTAGATGTGAGTGCTCTTTACTCAATCGCCCATGGAATACAATAGGCCTGTTTTGTGAGGTGTAATCTCCCAGGGAGATAGATCTCTTTGTGTGGAGCATAAAAGTTATTGTAGTCATTATTGTAGTCATTTAGTAAGTAGTATTTGTTCATATCTAGTAACTTTTAGCCTTCCTAAAGTCAGACCCAACCAGCTGTTGGCAAAAAAAATTGCCTGTCAGCACATACAAGAGGTCTGGAATAGCTCAATTGTACGCCCATTTCCTACTCCAGAGAACTAGGCTGGCCAATCAAGACACAGTATCCAAGTAGATCAACACTCGGTAGAGTGCAGACTTGCGCGTTGCACTCAAGTAGGCCATGGTGCGTGAGTGGAGCGGCCGAACCAAAAATAAACAAAAACAAACACTTATTCACTTATTTATCTGAAATAAACACACTTTTACTTAAGATATCCTTTATCCTATCATTGTTTGGCTATAATTACTATCTTTGATTAATCAGTGTATTTCCCCTTTATGGATAAAATGACGTCACTTCTGTTGTCACAATATTAACCAGTAAATTAAATCCAGTCAGAAGACCTTCTTTGGTAAAGTATCTGTCCAGGGTCCCCAACTAGCCAATCAGAGTACCCAGAGGGACGACCGACCGCCGACTGTCTACCAATCGTTTAACTTGCGCCCGCTCCACTCACACCAATTACACAATTGAACTATGTTTGCATACTGTGTCCTGATTGGCCACCCTGATTATCTAGAGTAGGAAGTGGGCGTAATTGAGCTATTCCACCGATCTGCTGACAGGCATTTTTTTGCAAACAGATTTGGTCTGACTTTAGCCAGACTATTAGTATTGTCCCGAATATAAGACGACTCGTTTATAAGACGACCCTCATTTTTCAAGACCCATTTACAGAAAAAAGAACATTGAATGTCAAATAGTATAGCCCCTGAATGTAAGACGACTCAATTTTTTGGGATATTTCCATTGGGAAAAAAACATAGTCTTATATTCAGGCCAATAGGGTAACTGGTTTAGTAGTATCTCCCGGCATGCATCAGTCAGACACACATCTGTCAGACGGCTGGGTGTGCTGTCACTTTGACATGGGATGAACTTTGACCTAGGCACCATATATGGGGGCTGATGTGATGTCACATGTTGTCACAATGACCTGGGCACCTGGGAGCCTGGCTGGGACCACCAGGGGGCTGATGTCACGGTGACCTGGGGGCTTGCCTGGGTGAGCAGTGGGGATTTGAATTAGGTGACGGGGAAGTGTCAGAAACGCAAGGTGTCAAAGTTAACTGCGACCTCTGGTCTCAATTAGTGTGTGTGCGTGTGCCTATATGGTTAAAGACACAAAACAGTCTTGCGGACGTGCCTTCCTGGTGGTCCTATCCATCAGCAGATTCATGGAATTAACATTAACACATGTTATCAAAAAACAGTGATGGGCAAGTTACTGGGATCATGTAGTAAGCTACACTACTTGTTACTCTCAAAACAAGTAGTGTAGCTTCACTATCCCCATAAAAAATGTAGCAAGCTACCCCTTAGCAAAAAATAGTATACTTCAAGTTAATATTTTAAGTATACTTAAGTATAAGTATAAGCATAGCAAGTATACTAATAACAATGTACTTGTAGTACACTATAAAGTATACTCTAAAGTATACTACTTAATACTTCTACGCACTAAATTGGAACAACTTAAAGTTTACTTGAGCATACTATCAATATACTAGTTCTGCACTTCTAGTACATCTAAAGTAAACTACTAGTTTACTTGTTGTTATACTTATGTATACTATTCATATACTTAAAAGTATACTCATCTATATACTGCTAGTTTACTAGTTATATACTTCTAACCCACTTATTTAGTTCATTTTAGTACACTTTAAGTATATCTTTAGTAAACTACTTTCTATACTCAAGTATGCTATCCATATACTCCCAGGTTTACTTAGCACTTTACTTATAGCATACTTTTAGTGCATTTCAGTTTACTTCTAGTATACTATTCATATAATCATCAGTTTACTATTTATATACTATGTTTATACTTGACAAACATTTGACTATACTTAAAGTACGCTTGAAAGTTAACATACTGCGTTTACACTAAAATCAAGAAACACCAAGACAGCATTAACATGGCACATTTCACTGTATTAAACTTAAAATAAATACAACATGGGTCATTATCGGTCAACATACCAGAGATTTTCAACCTTTTTCATTGCAGTTACAATTACAATTTTCGGCATTTGAGCCACGGACCAACATTTGATGACGTTTCAGCACCACAGACCACAAAACTAAAGTTTTTTTTTCTTTTTTTTCTTTTGTACACAATTCCAGGCTAGATTTGGGAAACCAAACAGTCCAACATACAGATCAAAATGAACATTAAACTTCTACATTCTCTAGTTGTGTAGACTTGGCCTAATTCACATGATGGATATTTTAACTCTTGAGAGTGTGAAACCAAATGGACCCGCAAGGGTCCATTTGGTTTCATTTTTACATTCTCAAGAGTTACACCTGGTTAGGCAACTTAGCTGGGGACCACCTGGAATCCTCTCAAGGACCACTGGTGGTCCACGGACCACCTGTTGAAAACCCCTGACTTATACAAACACATCCTTTTTTTTAAGTTGCTTTCTTGGACAGAGTTGAAAGATTGTTTCTTTCCTATGGTACTTGCTAAATCTACCAGACCCATTTGTAAAGATTCACAGATAGATATGTAGCACCCCTAGTCAGGGCTAGTAGAGGTAGCTAACAAGATTACTAGGTTCTAAGCAGTGAATGAGTTAAAGACTCAAAAGACGGTGAGACTTGTGTACCTTAAGACAGAACAGCTGCAGGCAAATTTATTACACAAAATGCACACACAAAACAGAACAGGAACGGTACCGTTTTTTGTATGCAAAAATACCCCCCCAAAAATAAAATAATAAAATAGAGCTCTTTGGTTTGGAATAAATCCAAAAAGGCCTAACTAAAAAAATAGGAAAGTCTTTTGAAATTGTCCTTCAAAAATCTACCCGGGTAGAATAAAAAGGGAAACACTGCTTAGTGTTTGTTTGAGCACTCAAGTGTTCAGTATTCCTTGAGAATCCTTATTGAGAATCCTTGTATCCTGATTCTATTCAGTTACTTGCGATTCTGATGCGATATTGAATTCAGTTCAGTCGGTCACTCTGCAGAACCAGAACCGATGCAGCTGGCCACACTGCATCCAAACGCTCCCTCTGCAGACTGTCGCTCACTGGGACAAGCTCGCCATCACGTTCCGCTCGGTTTGAAACCAGACGTCCAGGGTCACAAGAAAACCAATCTGCACATAGCAGTACAGATATAGAATAGATAGAATCAGTTATACTGTAACACTTTTCCTGTTATTTCTCTTCCATATGGTACCATATTAACTTCTTTTTTATCAACCAGTAACTCATTACTCATTTGAAACCCATTATTTATGGATATGAATTATGAATACTTTTTATCATATTGTGCTCATACAGTATAAGTCAAGTTTAGTAAACTTAAACAACAGTATTGATTGGCAAAGCCAAATAAAAATACCTTCAAACATTTTTTAAATGAATGAAAAACAATATATGCATTAAAGCATATTTTAGCTTTTTAAACTCTTTTTTATCCTAAATTATGCACTATTGTCTCTTTAACAAGCAACATCAAATAAAATGAATTATTATTTTAATGTATCAAACAAACAAATGGAAATGTACTCCAAATGTAATCTGAGTACTTTATAAAGTACTCTTTTAGCAGCATGACATGAACAGTTTTAACCTAAAAGAAACCTTTAGTTCACAAAAATAAATAACCATGAAATCATAATCATAAAGTTATCCAAGTGTAACATGTGCACTAGTCACAGTAACATCACATTACTCCAATTGGTTTTTATATGACATCTCAACACACTGTGTTGTGTTGTACAGAACCCACTCCACATACTGTAGCCTATACATTAGCAAAATGGCTTCCTCCATGAAGAAAACAAAACAACACAACACACAACTTACTGGAGTTCTCAGCAAGATAAGAACACAGAAACTCCACAGGAACTGGGCTCTCACAAGCAGGGTTGCTTTACAGCTGGTAATACTGCTTGTTGGTTGATGGGTTCACAAGAAATGTCGCTATTTCTTTATCAAAATGAGCTGAAGCTCTCTCTCTGTCAGCTTCACTCTAGGCAGTATCAGTGTAGAATGAATGAAGTGCCAAAAACGGGAAATGCCTCTAGTGGTCAACTTGGGAACTGGAGTTGAATCACATAAAACCCTCTGCTGGCAGAAAAGGGCATTTTAGACACTAAGAGGACAATAGATTATTTAATTTGTGACACCATTTCTCATAGGGGTTACAGATATAAAGAGTACTTTCATACATGAGGTTAGAAAGACTGGAACGGTTAAAGCTATCTGGCCTGACATGATACAAATGAAATGTGTTGTTGTTGAAACAGTTGGCAGTTTGTACATATCACCGTTGCCAAATAGATATGAACGAGACTAAACCCTGGTCAATAAAGTCAAGTAAAAATGTTTCTGTTTCTGTACATGTTTTTTTAAGGTAGATGGAAATCATGTAAATCAACACATACTATTTACTCTAAGCTATTAAACTCTCAGACTTTTTATTATAAAACTTGAACATGGTGTATAACATGTATAACATAAAACAAAGAAGCTAATGTGTGGGGGGGAAAAGTATAGGCTTAATAGTACTTAAGTATACTAGTCTTAAGTATATATCTCTTGAGCATATAAAAAGTAAACTTAAACATACTAATCTTAAGTATATCTGTTGAGTATATAAAAAAGTAAACTTAAAGCATACTAGTCTTAAGTATATATCTGTCGAGTATATAAAAAGTAAACTTAAAGTATGCTTTTTCATTTTAAGTATAAACTAAGCATACTTATAGTATACTTTTATATACTGCTTTTTGGTAAGGGACACTACAAGCTACATGACAAAAGTAGGTTGCTACATCAACACTACATATATAAATATACTGTATATCTCAACTTAATGTACAACCTTCTAAATAATAATCATAATAGTAAAATAATATAAATAAAAATCATAATAATAATCTAGGGGTGGGTTTGAACCTAGGATGGTGGCATGTCTAAGTTTTGGGAAGTATATTAGAGGTTTTCTACCCATTAAAAATGGGCGAAATATGAAAGTGTGTGTGGTATAATGTAGTAAGCTACACTCTCAGGAAACAAGTAGTGTAGCTTCACTACAAGCTATTCCCAGAACAAATGTAGTAAGCTACACTACAAGCTACGGGAAAATGTAGTTAAGCTATGTAGCTTATAGCTACTTGTAACAAGTTACTGCACATCACTGCAAAAATAAATAAATAAATAATAATAATAACAACATGGGTTAAAGTTAATTCCATGGTTTATCATGTCAGGGCATTATTACCACATTATGGTGGCAGAGTAATAGAATTCTACTATTTTCTTACTGCACTGTACAGAATGTGTTAAATTTGTCTCCTGACACCCCAGTATGTGTGCCCCCCCCCCATAGACAGTGTGTGTGTGCGCACGCGTGTGTCCGTGTGTGCACACGTGTTTGCGTGTGTATGCACGAATCAAAGTGTACTACAAGTCATGCCTATTATTATATCTCCCATAACCAGGAAACCGAGGGAGAGACCCTGCAGCTGCCAAGATGTCTGAGTAAGAATACTATTTTGTTTGTTTGTGTTTGTATGAAAACAAAATAGTACGTGTGATACTACTATATTGTAATAGCGATAGTCATTGTTTTTTTTTCTAATTTTCTGTACTGTTTTCTACCTCTAGCACACGAATGTCTGCACGTCGCAAGCACAACATCAAAGTAAGGACTACTGCTTATCCTTTTGAAAGTCTTCTCAGTGTTTGATGATAAAGTCACTGATTGACATAGACCCGGGCAGGCACTATATTGATATATTGATAGTGATATAATGAGACAAGATAATAGATAAGTAATAAGATAATGTAGAATATATTGAATCTTTCCTTGTGTTAAACACAAATTTTACAGGCTACTTTCAGAAACGTTCCAAAATGATACAAGCTCTCAACACATCACACATGTGACACATTGGGAGCTTGCCACCACTTTGGAAAATCCTTGAGAAGAATATTATTTCACACTCTGATAATATACACATTTTGAGGTCAAACATTTTGTGATATTTGATTTTGTCCCCAACATCTGTACAGCCCTAATGCGTTAGCAGGTGGTAGTCCACAAGTTAGTGTTAATGAATGTTCTCCACACTACAGGGATGTATGCTGACTGTGGCGATGGATATGCTCAGTGAAGAAGCAACCAGGAAAGCTGAGGAGAGGGAGGCCTTCCTGGCAGGCAAATGCCCCCCCATACAAATGCCACACTCTAGAGATGAACTATTGGTATGTCTATTAGAGCAATGTTAGATCTATAGCTGCATACAAAAGAGAAAAGAAAAAGTACCAAAAAAAATCAAATCATGGCACTCTATCTTTAATTATAGTTATTCAATTTTAATTATATTAATTTAACTAATTATATTAGTATTTTAATGAACTATTTGGCATATGATACGATATACTTTCGATAGGTAACGCGAACAGAAATAAATGCTTTAATTATATACAACGTACAACCAGATAAATGATGTCCATCATTCCACTTATCTGTGGCCAGGTTAACTTTAGTCTTCCAATCAACTGGTGAATTAGTGAAAAAGCTTTACCTAAATATATATTTTCATAACAGCCATAAGAGCATTGTTTCATACAAAAAAAGTTAATATCTCTTGTTTTTTTTTTTTTTTTTTTTAGAAAATGGTCAAAGAATTGATCGAACAAGTTAATGCAGGTGAAGAGGAGAAGTACGGCATCGAGTTCAAACTAGCCTTGGTTCTTAATGAGGTTAGTGCTTTAACCTTCCATTTACATTGTTCCTTTCCTCTGTACAAAAATAAGTTAAAGGACAACTATGTTTTTTTTTTTTCATGTTATTGGTTGTTATTTGATAAAGTAAAAGATGAGTGTTAAATTTCTTTCATTTGCTGTTTGTTTAGTTTTAACAAATATCGAGGGAAATTCAAAACAAGTAGCTAAACATAAGTTCTACAGAGTTGTATTCATTCATATTTACTATCATCCACACATACAAGACCAGAGAGAGCTCAACAAACCATGGGCAGCCCAGATTTGGCACAAACATGGGCCTTTAACGTGACTTGTCGTCTCGGTCTCAAATGAACCATACAGGTGAGGGACCTGAACATCAAGATAGTTGATCTCAGGGGCAAGTTCAAGAAACCCAAACTGAAGAAAGTACGAATGTCTGCTGACGCCATGCTGAAGGCTCTGCTGGGCTCCAAGCACACGGTCAACATGGACCTGAGGGCCGGCCTGAAGCAGGTCAAGAAGGAGGTCAAGGAGGAGGTGAGGCTCAATTTTACCAAGTTTACCTAATCTTACTATTACAGGGAAAACAGGCATAACATTTTTCCACTCATAATTTATCCCATGCTATGTGCTGTGTTTTGTTTGTTGTTTTGAATGTTATCCAGGGGCATTTTTGCCATTAGGCAGACTAGGCAGTTGCCTAGGGCGGCCCCCCCCAG